>LPNX011187685.1:616688-799884 GCA_001517045.1 Pseudotsuga menziesii
AGTACAAAAGGAATTTTGAATCCTACTCTACAGGACAGACCACCACACGCCCCTCTGTCATCCCTCCCCAACCCGACCCCGACGGAAACCCTCCTGTTACCCCCCAGCGTCGCTTTGTTACCCCTAAAGTTTGGTCGCAGTGTGACAGACAACCAAGTCCAAGTATACCGCCCAAAGGTCAACCTAACCCCGTAAGTCCCCCCCCATCAACGGCCTGCCCCCCTCCCCACCCTCCCCCACCCACCATGGCCCACCTTACTGATGACATTAAGCTGCCCATCTTCAAAGGAATGGGATCAGAAGATCCAGAACAGTTCTGGTTTTTATGTGAGGCCGTTTGGAACGCGAAGAGTATTACCGACCTGGATGTGAGAACCGCGCAGCTCATTACCTCCTTTCGCGATCGGGCTTTGACCTGGTTCATGAAATTATCCAGTAATCAGCACCCCACTTTGGATGAAATCAAGGCCGCCATCATTAAGGAATTTAAGAAACCGAAATCAGAATCACAGAGCATCACTGAACTCAAAGAGATTCAACAGCGGCGCGGCGAATCTATGTGGGACTTTGACCAGAGATTCAAAGTCTTATTAGACCAAGTAAGCTTCACTATTAGTCCTGCGTAGCACAAGGAATGGTTTATCACTGCGTTATTACCGCATATTAGAACGCCGCTCATGCAACAGAAGGTTGCTGACCAGCAAGAGGATCTGGAAATCGCAATGAAGCTAGAGACCGCTCCTGTCGGAGACGATTCTGGGCTTGCTCAAATCCAAGCGCAGTTGGTAGCAATGGCCCTGGAACTTCGTGACATGAAGAAAGCTAAAACCAGCCGAGAGGAGGTCTGGTGTACGCAATGTCGGTCCGAGGGTCACAATAGGGACCAGTGCCCCCTGGTCAGAACCTACCTAAGCACGGGCAGGCCTACCCAATTCAATGCTGGTGCGATATATTGTGAGATTTTCCGCACCCCTGGCCAGCATCGCCCTGAGCACTGCCCCCTTCTTCAGAGATATGTTCCAGTTCCCAAAAACCCCTACTGTCAATTTTGTAAGTCCGTTGGGCATAATGAAGAATAATGTTGTAGCTATGACCTTATGCGAGAGCGCACCTCTGATACCTACCGAGTCCACAATGAAGCCCAGAATAATGATGGCTACGGTTACCGTGGCGGCGCCTCCGGCAGAGGTGCTTTTGGTGGTCGTGGCCGTGGTGGGATGACCGGCAGAGGTAGAGGCCAGGTTGTGTGTTACAATTATAATCAAGCGGTTCACTTGGCTCGCGACTGTCGGAACCCCACTACGACATGTCGGTACTACCGCGCAGTGGATCATGTGATTGAACAGTGCCCCCAGCTCTTTGTAAAGATACAGGAAAACAACCGTGGTCCTACTCCAAGTATTCAGTTGATTTTCGTGGAGCAAAGACCTGCCCCAGCCCTCAATGTGGTCACCCGGAGTGGAGCTATGACACATACTCAAGACTCGCCAAAGCAACCTATTACGATGTGCGCACAATAGGCCTCCAAAAAAGTCCCAGCCCTTGGCCCTGTGAAGGAAAACCTTTCAGTCCAGGAGGCCCGGTGCGATACTGTTGATGGCGCTATCGAAATATCTGCACGGCAACACCAACAGGCTTCACAGCTACAGGGGGCCTCGACGGATAAAGTAAGTACACTATCCTCTTTTTTGCAGAGCTGTATGAAACTCTTGTGCAATCAGAATGCTCTAAACGAGCTGCAAAAATTTCTTGTTGTCACATACCCTCAAAGAGGAATTGATCAGGAGAAAACTGTTAGTCGTGTCCGAAGAACGGGAAAGGAAATGAGGTTGAATGTCCAGATAGGAGAATATGATATGACTGATGTCATCCTGGATCTTGGATCAGACGTCAATGTCCTCCCTAAGCAGACCTGGGGACAAATGGGAAAGCCTTCCCTGGTTTGGTCTCCTATACAGCTGCGACTAGCTAACCAGCAAAGGATTGTACCACTAGGGAGACTTCTTAGTGTCCCAATCGACATCGATGGGGTCAGCACTCTAGAAGACTTTGAAGTTATTGAGATTATTGATGAAAGCAACCCTTATCCAGCTCTGTTGGGAATCGAGTGGGCCATGGCCAATGCTGCAATCATCAACCTTAAAAGGCGACAGATGAACTTCGAAGGAAACGGCCTGCGCGTTATTATACCCCTCGACCCATCCCAAGGAGAAAGATATACAGAACCAATCAGAGACAAAGGGGAGAAGGATACTCTAGACCACATCTATAACATCACAGCCACGGATGCAGATTATGTCGAACCTAATGATGATGGTGTAATGGATTGGCAATGCGATAGCTCCTGCGTGTCTGATTCAGATGATGGTCTGGAGAATTGGCAACAACGACTGTATGAGCTACATGGCCATAGGTGCGCGCAGATCACTCAGTCTCTTCGATGCATTAGCGCATAGCCTCGAGAAATGCCTGCCCCGATTGGGATGACAGACGCTAGAAAAATTATTCTGCCGATACCAAAACAAGTACCTCAGTCACAAAACATCCAACATCTGGAAGTAGCAATAGACGCTACCGCAGCATGGGGGGCCGACCCTACAGAACTTCAGCTCCGTCGGGGAACCTACCAGAAAGTCGCGCACCCTACATTTATAAGGCAAGCTCAAGCAGCGTGAAGTAATTTCAAGGGGCAGATCCAAGACGCTCGCACCTCAAATTTAATAGTCCTATCGCAGATATTACCGGGTCGGGTCGAAGGGCACCATTGGGCTGAATTTGCTCATTACTCCGAGGCTGTGACCATGTTTCTGCCGCAGCCCAAAAATGTAGCGAGGCCCAAAATCCGACCGTTGGGAGACAGTCAGTTTGGCGGCGGCGGGATTTTAATTGCTTTAAATGACTGTACTAAGACCGGTACCGGTAATCGCGCCCCACATGGACAAGATTTCCACCAGATTTGGTGCCTTCAATGCACTGTCCTTCCTGAGTTGATCGATGGCGTGTATAAGAAGATGCCTAAGTTAGGAAAAATCGCATCCTGCATTTCTTCAAGCTTTTTGAACGAACCCATGACCACCGAAAGCGAGATTGACACCTTGGTCAGAGAATTCGAGCAAGAGGGTCTGATCACCTGCTCTACTCGGCCGCCTGCCATAGCTTCCTGTGAAGCCACTCCCCCAGCGCCACCACGGCCGATGCAGACACGGTCTGCTAGGAGAAAATCTAGAACTGAAATTCGCACCAAGCGCAACCAAGACCGGCCGCAGCAAACAGGGAAAACACCAGCGGCTCATCCTATGGAGCCCTCTGGCTCCGCACAGGCCCAGGCTGGGGGACGAGAGAACATTCCGCCACCACGGCCAAGATATATACCACCAGTTCGCCCAGGCACCGCGTTACCCCGTCGGACAAAGCAATTTACATTAGACACACCTTCGTTACCATCAGGCGTACAGTTGATTGGCAGTATGACAGGGAAGATTGATCGGCTTAAGTACAGCGATCATGATACCAATGACCATGGAAAGTTTCCACAGTTCGACCCAGCTGAATATCTGCACCGTGTCAAGTACCCCGATCATAAGGTCACACTACTGGAAGTGCAAACATGGGCTGCGGGTATAGACAAAGCTGGCCTACTCAAGCTATTTCACATTCCCCATTTTGGACGCGGCATACATGTGACTGTAGTGGCCAAGCAGTTACTAGCCTTGGTGCATGACGGCTACTTATGGATAGGGGACCAGCAAATTCCTATTGACGCCGTCCTCATCCATAGGATCACAGGTTTACCCATGGCAGGACCAGATCCGGGAACTGAGTTTCCGTCCAAACATGACGACACAAAGCTCGCGCAAACCATGAAGGAGTGGTTTGTCCTGACGAAGGGGAAACGGGGTTATAATACTTCCGCGATTCGGGAGCAGCCCATTCGGTTTGCAGCTGAACTCTTAGCCTGCAAACTCATAAGGAAATGCAGGCCAACTGAAGTACCTGCCCCGGTTATCAGGATTGCTATGAACTACGCTCAGGGGTATACTTATAATTGGGCCGGCTATATTACCAAGGAGTTTATGGAGGACGCCCGCGATGTGCAAGAAAAAGGTAGACCTTTTCATTATTCTTGGCTTATAATCCTTATTGCATTAGTTGGGTGGAAGGAACCCACTGAAGCCCAGTTTGTCGAAATAAACCCCGGCACGCCAGGGGCCGCAAGGTATGCCTCCCTTTGGGTATCCTCAAATAAGGAAACTCAACAGATGACGAACACTGTGTTCGTCTTCTATGCTATGAGCCTTCACTATGAGATAGTGCGAACACCTCGACTTACCAATGAAGTGTTCTCTCAATATGAGGGTGTCGCGCACTTTAGTGCCGACATGCATCATGTTTTCATTCAAGCTCATGCAGATCCTCAACGGCAATGTTTCAAATTACCATATGTAGTCACCGAACCAGATATCCGGCGGATCGTTCAGCTATGGCCAGCCGAATGGCTGAAAGATTTAGGGAAAAAAACCTCTATTCCGGTTCCTCTAGCTACCAATATTGGCGCAGGTACGAGTCAGGCGCAGCAGCAAAGCCCATTGGAAGATAGCGAAGATCCAAGTGATTCGCAGATAAATGACAACAGCCAGGGTGGAGATAGTGAACAGGATGAGCAGGATGAACAGGATGAGGAGTCGGTCAAGACCATAACAGATCCTACCCCACCAATGAAGCGCAAGTCACCAGAAGTAGTCGAGGTAACCAAGCCACAGTCCCGCAAAAAGGTAAAAGCATCAAAGGATAAAGATATCGAGGACGAAGCCACTGTCACGATGGATGCACTAGAGAATGCTCTCAAATAGTCTACGAAAGCGCTTACTAAAAAATGGTCCGAATTCGTGAAACTACATCTTGCCGACCTCGCAGGTATCGCAAATAGGGTATCGTAGTTAAAAGAGCTAACCACAAAATCGGCACCCAGTACTGCGACAAGCAGCACTATGGCACCCACGCAGCAGGACATTAGGCAATGGCCACTCTGGGATCCCCAGGGACAGGTATCAAGTGCAATTCTGATGCAGCCTAACATCGATTCTCGACCCCAGACAAATATAACCGCGGAGCTTGATTATACAAAGATTCCTATGTCAGAGTTGCACCTTCGTCAGCTTGCGATTACAAAAGAAATCCATACCAGAACCCAAGTATCACAAACCCAACTGGAAGACTCCATCAAGCAAAACAAAACTTTCACTGCACGCTTAGAATAGATCGCACAACAGAAGAAAGAGGCTGAACAGACAACAACTACGCTAATGCAAGCATTAGATGAGGCATGTCGGAGTCTTTCCGACTACGACATATAGGAAACAGAGGAACCCAAGCAGAAGATTGCTAAGATGAGAGACTATGCCCAGCAGTCCCGCGGTGAGCTGGAAAGGATGAAGATAGAACATCAACAACAGCTTGCAGAACTTCAACTGTGCATTCCCCCTAAGACCCCACCAGAGGTCCGAGAACAGCGCCAACAGGATATCAAGGCTTCAGCAACAAAAATATCAGACAACGTGGCTAGTGTTGCAAAACTAATGGAAGACAGCATAGAAGCATGGGCAAACCTGCAGGACCATCCAGATGTAGGGAAAATTCAGGAAACTATCAAGTTGCTCCAGGATGAGTTAGATGCAGTCCAAATAGAAATCAAGACGCTGCCACCTATGCGGAAGATGGCTAAAGTAAAGCGTAGCAAGGAAATTCAATAGGAAATCGAGTCTTCCAGGACGAAGGTGACGATGCTGGAAAATGCGTTACAGCCCCTGGTTGATGAAGCATTAGAATTGACCAATACTGCGGAGAGCCAGCTCAAAATTTTGAAGACCTATGACACTTTTGCATAGGAAAAGGCTGACACAGACTCTTCTTCAGTATTACAGGAACTGGTGGAAGAGGAGAAAGCTGCTAATGAGATACTGCATAATATCACCAGTCGCTTCCAGGCCCTCACGCAGAAAATTCACCCACCAGAGTCTTCGCAGAGTGTCCCGGGACGGGCCACTAGTGAGTCTTAGGGGCCTGTTGGGGTGCATACTCCATGTTTGGGTAACTCCGCGGTTAATTAGAAAATTTGTTAGCGGAGCTATGGGCCAAGACAGTCTTAGGGGTGTCAGGGTAAGTCAAAACCCTCTTTTTGTAATAAACCCGTGGTTTAAATCCAGGGTTTAGGGTTTTTTGGGTGCCCATGGTTTAAGACCATGGTTTTGTAAAATTGTGCAGTATAAATAAGCGCTTGTGTAAAAAGGGATAGGTTAGGCTTTTTGATGTAAAGAAAGATAAGGCAAAGTAAGGTTGGTTTTTGTAAGGAAAGGATAAGTCCCAGCTGTGTGCGTGGACGACCTCTGCAGCTGTGTGCACAGGAGCCTGCTGCTGTGTGCACGGCTAATAAAGGACTGAAGGGATCTGCAGCTGAGTGCGCATACCAACTGTGGTTTTGAGGAAAGAGGAATAAAATGCAGGTTGTGGACGTAGCCCCTACACTAGGGGTGAACCACGTTATATTTGGTGTCGTGGTTTTATTGTGTTGATTCTGTTTCTGTTATTTTCATGCATTAAACTGAATACATCTGATAACATAAGATCACTGCTAGTAATAAGCTTCGCTGTGAATTCCCCGTAGTGGGTTATGCAAGTTTAGTTGTTTATTGTGCTGCGAGGTTATATGTGAATGAATGATAAATTTACAAGTGTTGATTAATAATTGTGTTTAAAGGCTAAGGTACAGTAATACCCTTCTCTGCATGCAGAAACCTGATTTTGCGGCACCCCATTGATGTTTCGGGTGAGACTGCAACCTGCGCGCAGGTTGTTGCCGAAAGGGCCAACACGGTGGGTCTTTTGTTGGTGCGACGCATAAGGATTAACTCGGGTCTGCCCTATTGCCCAACAACCCAACACTTTTGGTGATGTTGCCGGGGAGTTTCTATGTAAGGTAGAGTAGAATTCTTTATGAAGTTTAGTAATAGGTTGGTAATGGGGGAGCGGTAAGATGAGAGGTAAGAACCTGAGCATCTGTTATAATAGGTGCCACCAAATCCAACAACAGTAGTAGCATAGGTTTTCTTTAATTTAAAACCCTCATGGTAGATTTGTTAAGACCAAAAAACTTATTTAAGTCCCTACTAACTACTGTGGGGGATGTAATTCCCCAACTACTAACTCACCAGAAAGGTATCAAAAGACATCTATAGGAAGTAGTTCTACCCTAAAACCTAAGGAGTCTCTCTTAGAAGATATTACTGGGGAAGCCATAGAAGGAGACATAACCTTGGAAGAAGGTCCTAAGGACCCCATTCTGGAGGAAGTTCAAGAGGATAAACCATTGGAAACCTCCAACCCTCCACTAGTTTCGAATCCAATTAACACAACATTTTGACTGGTTGGAGATCTAAATTTCGTTGACTTTGTTGATCCTACCCAAGTAAAATCTCTCTTTTGAACCTTAGTAGATCCAGTTATCTAGCAAATTGAAACTTCTACAATAGAACCTACTATCCCTCTAGGATTCAATAAAAACACGGTTAATCAGAGGAAGATCTCTCCTTAGAAAGAACGTTGTGATGCCCCATTATCACCTCGAAAGGATCCTGCTAAGTATATTTACATTAAGAATCTAGCTTATATGGAGAGATGGGGAGAAAACGAAGATCATGATGAAGTTATAAATGAAGAAGGAGAAGGGGAAAATCGAACTGAGGATACCTTTGGGTTCCCTATCTTAGATACAATTTCAGGCGTAGCTATGAAAAACATCCCTCCTTACTCCTTACCTACTTTCTATGGAAAATGTAATGAGGACCTGGACACATTCCTGTTCGAGTTCAATATCCCTTGTAGGAGTTACAATTATCTACAAGATGCTCACAAACTAAAACTCTTTCCCACTATACTAAAATATTTTTCCTTGAGATGGTTCATGGGATGAGGAGAATTCACTATCGGGACTTGGGATGATATAAAAACTTCATTCTTGTGAAAATATCAAGAGTACTACAAACCTAGGGACTCTCGACATGATATATTCAAGATACAACAACTTGAATACAAGATCCTAGAGGATTATCTCGAAAGGTTCATTTATACATTACATAAGTCTAAATATAATGATCTCCGAGGAGATGCAGTATGTACACTTTTCCTTAAGGGGATCTCTGAGGACTTGTTATAAATTATTATTCTCATGGGAGTTGGCGATATTTCTCATAAAAATTTTACACAGATAGATGAGATGTGTAAAAATTATTCTAGTAGTAGGCAGAAAGTTTTGAAAAAATTTCGAGAGCCTTTTAGTAGAAATGTAAGAGGAAATGATTTTAGTTCAGGTGGAGTTAAAAGAGTAGATTTAGAAAACCTATTGGAGAATTTTAAAACTGATATCTTAGGAGCAATGGGTTCTCAAATAGATACTTTAAAAGCCAAGAAGAGGCAGGATGAAGAACAAGAAACCTTGAGTATCTTTTGTCCAAGATGTAGAACTAAACATTCCCAAAGGGAATGCCCATTAAACAGGATTTCCATATGTCACATCTGTACATAAGAGAATCGAACATATAATTGTCCATCCTTTCCTGGGTTGTAATTCATCTATAAGAGTGGGGATGTAGCTGAAACATCTAGGAGGCCTCCTTGGAAACCTATAGACCAACCAACATATCCAAACTTTCCACCACAACCTCCACTCTATTATCCTCTATATCAACCACCTCAATAATGGAACAATTCAAGTTGGAAGAATTGGCCACCTCAGTACCCTCCTCCTTGATTTCCACAACAGCAATATTGGTCACAAGGATGGAGAGGAAAACCATATCCTCAACCACAACATGTCCCTACACCTAATCATTCTTATTCTCATAATCAAACAAATTTCTAGCAAATGCAGCCTGGATTTGTACCTCCAGTTCTTTTTATCACACAACAACAGGTCATAACTTTCAGAATGAAAATCCTCGTCGATTGAAATTATTACCTGCATAGTCGATACCTAACCCTAATAATAAACAAACTCAATCTCTTAACAGCATTGATTTTCATACTCTTCCATCGTACCTTATTTCGACTGTACCTATACATGAAATTCAATTATGATCAGGAAGAATTGTGAATAATAAACCCAAGTCATTAGTCATCATTCAAGAACCAAATGAAGAAGAAGAAGATTTAAGTGAACCCATGAATGATGCTATTTTGGAGGAAGTGAACATTCCAAAGGTTCTAGTACACACCCATCCTTTGCAAGAAACTATTCAGGAGGAAAGAATTCCTCTATTTCCATAGAGACTAGTAATAGAAAAACTTGTAGTTCATCCGGAGTATAACATTTTGAATGAATTAAAGAACATCTGTATTAAAATCCCTCTATTGCAAGCTATCAAATATATACCAATTTATATTAAGGTAATAAAGGAGCTATGTATTAAATTCCTAAAAAAGAAGCAAAAGGACCCTCTTACAATTCATGTTATAGGAGAAATGTCTGAATGCATGACAAGTCAGTCCCAGATTGCAAAATATACAAATCCAGGAGCCCCAGTAGTGACTGTGATTATAAACACCACCACGATAGAGAATACATTAATTGATTTAGGATCCTCCATTAACATGGTGACAACCGTAGTTTTAGAATCTTTATAGTTGGGACAATTTCTTCGGCCTACTCCTTCCATTGTAAAACTAGCAGACCGCACTACGGTAAAACCCGTTGGAGTCCTAGATGACATTGTTGTATCAGTAGTTTCATGGGAATACCATGTCAACTTTATGGTCATAGAATCAAAGGATCCTTCTAAAGAACATCTTATTATATTTGGAAGACCATGGTTAGCTACCACAAATGCTTTTATAGGATGTAGGGATGGAGAGATGACTATTTCCAATGAGTTGTCCACAAAAAGACTTATTTTATACCCCTCAGCACAACCAATAATTGAAAATTCATGGTGGTTAAAATTTTCTTTTGGGGATGACGACTTTGACGATCTATTCCTTCCTAGTGATTTCTCTTGGGCACTTCAAGAGCAGACCACAGAGAATGTATTGAGCCAGTTTGTTTCTTCAACAACCTATATAGATTTCCCTCAGTCTTTTGCTCAACTCAATCAGATCTTTGGAGATAATTTTCAAGAGAATATGTCTCTTTCCATGTTTACAGAAACACCTTGTGTTTTCACGATTGAAGAACATATAGGACCATATACCATACCTTTTGAGGTTGGTTCTAAAAAAAGTTTACATCTAAACATAGGATTAAGTGAAAATCAACAAGTACATCTACTTAAAGTTCTTAAGAAACAAGCTGGATCATTTACATGGGAATACACCGATATGGAGGGTATACACCCCAATACCTGTATTCACCATATTTATATGGATCCAAGCATGTCACCTATAAGGCAGCCACATAGGAGGATGAATCCTTCTCTAAAGGATATAGTAAAACAAGAATTACAAAAAATCCTCACTGTTGGTTTCATCTATCCTATTTCCAATAGTAAATGGGTATTTCTTTTAGTAGTAGTCCCAAATAAAGTTACAGGGAAATGGCGTATTTTTGTTGATTTTAGGGATCTAAACAAAGCTACACTTCAATACTACTTTCCTTTACCTTTTATTGATCAAGTTTTAGATACTCTTTCAAGTAAACATTATTTTTCCTTTCTTGATTGGTATAGTGGTTACAACCATATTTTAATAGAACCAGAAGATCAATACAAAACCACCTTTACATTCCCTTGGGGAACATATGCTTATCGATTTTTTCCATTTGGCTTATGTTATGCACCTGCCACTTTCCAGTGAGCAGTCTTACGAATATTTTCCGATCTTATCCATGACTGTGTGGAGGTATACATGGATGAATTTACAGGCTATGGTAATACTTTTCAAGAATCCCTTGACAACCTCGAGAAGGTATTGATCCAATGTCAAGAAATGAATCTATCCCTTAGTCATGAGAAATGTAGAATGTTACTGATAGAAGGTATAGTTTTAGGACACCAGGTTTCCTCCCAAGGAATTAAGGTATATCCCGTGAATATTGAAGTAATTGTTGGCCTTCCCTCTCCCAAAACTCACAAATAGGTAAGAAGATTCCTTGTTCATGCAAGCTATTACTGTTGTTTTATTGAAAATTTCACTAAAGTAGCTGCACCAATGTTTATATTGCTTACAAAGGATGCAGAATTCTAGTGGACATAATCTTGTCAAAATGCTTTTGAAATACTAAAAGCTAAATTATCGGTGGCACCAATACTTAGGGGTCCTAATTGGTCCCTTCATTTTCACATATCTACCAATGCCTCTGATATGGCCATAGGAGGAGTCCTTGGCCAAAAACAAGTATAAGCACCTTATGCCATCTATTTTATTAGAAAAAATTTGATCCCCGCCGAATAAAATTATACTGTTACTGAAAAATAATTTTTGGCAGTAGTTTATTCTATTAATAAGTTTCATCATTATATCACAGGTTATGAAGTTTTTGTGCATACTGATCACTCTGCCATTATATTTCTAATGAATAAACTAATTACCAATGGTAGAGTGATCTGGTGGCTTCTTTTATTGCCAGAATTTAACATTACCATCATTGACTGACCTGGTAAAGAAAATCTCGTATCATATTTCCTTTCCCATATTCAACATGAGTATGGTACTAAACCAGTTGATGACACTTATCTTGTATCCTTTAAAACCCCTTGGTTTGCAGATATTGCCATTTATTTAGCAATTGGGAAAATACCAAACCATTTGTCTCTACATGAGAAGCATTGTATTATAGTTCAGATTTCCAATTATTATTGGGTTGATAATGATCGCTTCCCCGCATGTCCAGATCTTATTATTCGACGATGCATGCGAGAGGACGAAATGATAGACATACTCCATGCATGCCATGATGGACAATGTGGAGGACATGTTTATGATAAGAGGACGCCATATAAAGTATTACATTCTGGTTATTATTGGACAAGCCTTTTTAAGGATGTTGCCAAATATGTTAAAAGATGGGATAGTTGCCAAAGAATGGGTAGACCTATGTCATCTTATCAGATGCCTTTAAAACCCCAAGTTATGATTTAACCCTTTGAGAAATGGGCTCTTGATTTTGTAGGACCAATTTATCCCATGTCTCGTAAAAAAGAAATATATCTTAGTTTGCATGGACTATGTCACCAAGTGGTTAGAAGCTAAAGCTTTACTTAGAGCCACAGAGAAATCGGTGGTTGAATTCATATATGAAGAAATATTCACCCGGTTTGGTGTACCTAGAGAATTTTTCATAGATCAAGGTACTCAATTTACTTCTAAATTAATGAAAGAACTTACTATGAAATATGGCATCCAACACTGCAAATCTTCACCTTATCACATTCAAGCTAATGGTCAGGTAGAATCAACTAATAAAGTATTAGAATCCATTTTAACTAATACTATTCACTTACATCATAAGGATTGGGTAAATAGACTCCCCGAGGCTTTATGGGCCTATAGGATAACATGGAGAAACACTACCGGACATACCCCCTATGAGTTAGTGTATGGTAAACAAGTCATTTTACCTATTGAATTTCAAGTTAAAACCTTTTGTATGGAAGCACAATTAGGCATGAATTTGGATGAAGCACAAAAACAATGAATATTGCAGATTAATGAGTTAGACAAAATTAGACAAGATGCACTCCAAAGAACGATGTCAATACAGAATCAACGAAAAACATGGCATGATAAATTTATTAAGCAAAAGAGGTTTAATACTGGATATTGGGCACTACTATTTGATTCACAGTTTAAAAATTTTAATGGAAAATTAAACACCCATTGGATCAGTCCATATGAAGTAGTTACAGTTTTCAACAATGGATCAGTAAAAATTAAAACAATTGATGGCTCAGAAGTTTCCTTTGTAGTAAATGGACATAGACTTAGGCTCTATCATCAACCGACATCTAAACAGGATTTTATACATAATGTTTTGCATCAAAATGAAATGGAATTAGTTGAAGGGGAATCTATTCCTCCTCCTCCTGATACTTGAAAAATATTTTGGGTTATTAGGACTTGTATATATGTAAATATGTGCTTGTTTCTTTGAATAAATAAGAGTCATTTCTAATCATATTTTTACACAAGACTTTTTTGCTTTTATGTCTTTATGAATAAATTGAATCATCTAACAAGTGGTTTTGTAGGTTGATTACAGGTATATTATCTCTATGAGCAACTAACAGAATATTACTTGGACATGGAAAGTATGCTAAAATACTCATAAGGTATTTTAACCTTTTTAGGGGTACTTTTGAAATTTGCAACTTATACTGATAAAAAAAATTTATAAATCTTTTGTATATCATACTTAACCAGTTCTTCTATGATTCATATAGTTTTTGGTACCTTGATTCATACATGTATATTTCTGATTTATCTTTTTAAACAGTTGCTTGATAAGACCCACTTTTATTATCATATTTTTCACAACCTTGTTTATCACTTATGGATTACTAGTTCGTCCTATACTTGTTATCAAAACTTGTCTCTTAGGTATTTTGGTGATAACTTGAAAGTAAGTGGAATTTTTGTCTATGGGGAACATGTGGGGAACATTAATTTTCTTTTATAAACAAGAAGGACTATTAGGTTCAAGAACAACTTTCTGATATTCTCTTTGGACATGTTTTATGAGTATGTCCATTATGAAATTACTTATAAATTTATTTTGAAAAAAATGAATTATGTGTTTAGTAGGACTTAACACGCTCTAGTACCAATCGAATTCCATATATTTAATATCATTATAAAAGGAAAACCCACTGGGGTATTGAACAGGCCTGCTGGCAGTGGGTCAATGCTAAGTAAAATCCTTATAATAGGAAGCTTGATAAATGGAAGTAAACTTGTCGGGGTACTAAACAGGCTTGCTGGCAACGAGGCAATATACAGTACAAGAGATCAAGTTAATACACCACTATGCACATAATTCGTAACATAACACTAAAAATTTTCTTCAAAAAAATTATGTTATGGCCAGTTGTTTAAAATGTGATTTGAGAATGGCTCTAAGTTGGACTTTGCCCCTGATGTCTACTTCCGCATATACCTAAGATGTCATTATCTTAGAAATGGGACCCATAGCTGTAAATCTCACACACTTCGGGGTACACTTAAATTATTTTATGATGACAGGATATCTTTACAATGAGGCATGGATGACTAGTTTTTCCTATGCTCTTCTTTTGATTCTATTATTCTCATTTAAGTGGTGTTTCTAAGAACTCTTCTATTTTCATGAATATCTATCTCTGAACCATTTCCATTTAATAGTTAGTTTTTCTTAAAAATAATTAACAGCATGCTAGCACTCTTTCATTTTCTGGAACAATCACTTCTTCTCTCAGTATGGCTTGAGGACACGCCATATCTTTGGTTTGGGGAAAAATAGATTTGTAAAAAAATTAGATTATTTTCATTACTTATGACAAAACTATTTATCTCTAACAAATGATAAGTATTTTCAAGTATGTAAACAGTGGAATTTGGTTATAGCTTGAACACAAGCTTGAAGCATATTTTTATAGCAAAATTCAATATGGAAGACCTTATGAAGGGTCGAATGAAGGTCCAAATGAATTATCAAATAGCGATCTGAGTAAAAACAGTGATATTATAGCTCTTATTATTAAAATCTGCTAACCAAATTTTGTTTTTTGGCAAATAGTTTTTACTTCCATTTCACTGTTAATAATCCTATCCTCTTACCTAATCATGCATGAAAATGATTAATCTTTTTGTTATTCAAAATGCAATTTATGTTTTTATGTTTTTATGTTCAACCTGCCCAAAGTTTTACTTTGGACATGGTTGAATTAATTTCAAACCTTATAAATGATAAAATTATTTTGAACCTAAGAACTGTTAAATTAAGAATGTTGAAAAACCCAATAAAGTTATTTTTAACTTTCATACAATGTTTGACATGAAAGATATGTTATTTTTAAATTACAGGTTAAAAGAGTGAAGTTTAAATTACCTTCTTCATCTGCCAAGTTGAAGGAAGCTGCTAGTTTTCCTTCTTCGTAAGTTGTTTTTCTTTCTTTCTGCTTAGTGGGACCTGGAATTTCTACGGTTTGGGGGAATGTTGATCCTAGATTTGTTATCATTTTTGGTAGTTAAATTACTCATTTAAACACATGTTTTATTATATTTTGCATATTTATGTCATGCAGATCATTATTTAGGCTCAAGTATGAGTGTATTTAAGGTTTATATGAATTTTTTTTATTATTATCATTTTTATGGTTTTATAAATTAAAGAAGACATTATTAAAGCAAATTTGATCTATTAACTGATTTGTATATTTGTTTGCATATTTAATAATATTTTTGGGGCCAAATTAATAAACAGAACGCATTCATCCTACCTTGCGCATAGCACGTCTAGCTTGACGTCCAGCTCGTCATCCATCCTGTCGCACGAAACTCGTTGGTAGTTTTCCAAATAAGGAAACGCGTTGCTATATATTGCGGTCCTAAAGCCCGACAGCATATAGACACTTCATTTTCCCTAGATCAATGCCCAACGTATCCAGCTCACGGCCCAACTTTTCGTTCAGCTCTTCGTCCAGATCTCCCATCAGACTGCGCGCTGCTGAGAATTAATTCTGGGCATTTAAAACATGAAACAACTTGTAAAAAAATGTTATCCACCCATATGGGTAATGAAGCTTGCTTCTGGATAATTTTCCATCCTGCATTATCCTTTGCTCGCCACCACATCAACAATCCACGTGTTGGGTTGATGCATTTAACCCATGCTCTAGAAGATTCGCCAGTACAGTCTCCTTTGTTTGCCATCATCCCACCTGATGTGATAAGGAAGGATCTCGTGCACCACATCTGAAGATCGTTCATGCTGAAGAGGATTCTGTGTGTTCCATGTCCAGTAAAAAGATCAGAACTGCGGTGAAGAAGGACTGTTTCCTGCGTATTGGCCTCTAATATGTTATGTGCCTTTATGATTGACTAAATTTAGAGAGCATTCGACCACTAAAGGTCAACTTGCCGATCTCTGTAAACTATTATATATAGCAGCCTCTATGTGAGAGCTCAGTTAGCTAGAAAAATTAGGTTAGCCAAGAAGAATAGGTTCATGCTTTGGTTTGTTCTTGAGTATATTGTATTTATGTTCCACCGTTTGAATAAAGAGTTTTATGTGTTGCTTTTGAAGATTGTGTTTGAGTAGACATTAACCAGGAATCATCACTGATTGCTGAGAGGGCCCCTCATCAACCAGAGGTTTCTTTTCTTGTTTATTTCTTTCATTTTCTGTTGTAGCTAGTTTAATTTACAGTTTGTTTTATTATTTCTGTAATGCAATTTTATTTCTGAATTAGATAGTTAACTCCGCGCATAGTTTTGTTCTAGATTTTATTTTAGTCATTTCATTTCCAGTCTATTGTTTGGTTTATTTGCAAGTTAGATAAAATAGATTTAGTTCTGTCTCTTTCATTTCTATCATAAATTATCAATTTATGCAATTTACATTTCAGTTTATTAATATGCAATGGTTTCATTATGTTTATTCTTATGAATTTGTTTAAGTCTATTTCATTGCTAAATTTGCTTCATGATCATTGAGTAGGTTTATTTATTGCCTCTATGCATTAGATTTACACTTACATGAATTCATCTAAACATTATCTCATTTAGGTTAGTTTTTACCATTTTAACTGTGCAAACTGACATTCAGACAGCCTGTTCAATCTGTTATTCAGCCACCCCTTTCAAACCCACAGTTCAGTCTATCATTCAACCCTTAGTTCTATTTTTAGTGTTTTTTATGTGTTTTAAGACTGTTTTCAGTTCTGTTTCTTTAACGTCTGAATTACGTTTTGATTATAATAGCTAGATGATAGTTTTGTTTAACATTAAAGTTAAAATTTAATTGTTTTAGGTTATTTATTAAGGTTTAATTATTTTCTTTATTTCTTTTCTCCTTGAATGTGTGTTAAGTAGTTTATATTTTTGTTTCTTGAATATTATTTCTGATTTTTTTTTATTGTTGTATTGTTTTGTGTTTATGCCTTTTAGATTGATTTATTCGTTTGCATGTGAGATTTAGTGTTATCCTTACTATGTTTTTAGGTTGTCTCTTTTATGTTGTGTTATTGTTGAAAGAACTTCTCAGAGATAACCTAAAGATATTTCCTTTATTGAGTTTTCTAGTTTCTTCTTTAATTAAGTTTTCTTTATTAAGTTTTCTACTTGCTTTTCTTATTAAGTTTTCTACTTGCTTATAAGTTAAGTCCTCCTTGTACCCTAGTTTCCCATTTGAATAGTTAATTGTTGATTGTATTTCAGTTTAAACTTATAAAATACATTATTAATTGTTTAGTTTATTATTCAATTTTAGTTTAATTACCTTAATAGTTGAATTCTTAGGAGTTTGACTTGGTTTTTCATTTTGAAAGATATTTCGATCTTTTGTTTGTTAAAATATCTCCATGACACCATAAGAACCCCTCTGCCTTCGCATATATTTTGTGCCAACTCTAAGCTTACCAACCTCGATTGATAATTAAAGAATAGGTGGATTAATTTAGACATTATAAAACACCCAACATAATGTTTCATCAAATTTTGTAGGATTAGAAGATAAATAATGAAAACATGTTGAACATATGCAATAGAGAAAGATGACATGAAGACAGATTGTAATCTTGAAAATATTGTTGAAAAGAGATTTATGAGATTGAGTCTTGAAGAAATTTTATTTTATCAATCATTGTTGAGTTGTGTTGAAAAATATGAGGATGATAGTATGTCATGTGATGAAAATAACAAGTTGGTTTCAGGAATTCCAACACTATAGGAATTTAAAAATTTGAAGATAAATATTACATCCCATGTTGTGGAGGGAACTAAATATGAGAATGATGAATATCTGATGGAACATAGTTTTGCAATTGTTGAAGACATCATTGAAGTTTCTATGGATCATTTATTTTTCAACCAGAGTTATTGAATTGAGATTGAACAATGCATTTTTGTAACTCCCATATTCAAGAAGAAGAAATGATTGAATCCAAGTAGTTGCAGAAAGTGGAAAAGGAATCCAAAGTTCATAGTATGGAGCACGAAGTGTCACGTCCCCACCCTTCTACCAGAGAGAGGATGCGACTAATGTTGCTATCAATCTGGGAAAACCAGCCCCATTAACATGATATAAAATGGATGAAACTTAAAAACATACACAGATGTATAAAACATGCAATCTATAGAGGAAGCATACACATTCAAGTATTCACATACATGTTGTTCATACTCATAAAATAAGCAACATTCATCATGTTCAAGCATTTAATATGTTCATAATAATTTACAAAGAAAACACAGTTGCAGAGTTAAACACAAGAATACTTATCTTGAGAAGAAGATTTCCCGCAACTAGCTATGTCGCTGCAATGTTCCACCCAACCATAGGTCAGTGTGCTCCTTACTCTCTCAGCATCACTACCACCCACGAGCTGGGCATGATTTTAATAGGGAACTATGGAGCACAAACTTACACATAGCAAGGCCAAACAACTACCAGCAAGCCAATAACCACATCCAAACACAGTCATCCCACTGACAAATGGATTCTTGGACTTACTCAACCAAGGCAACACAAGGATGCACTACACAGAAAAATGCAAGTTTTGGGTATGAACCAAAACAGTTTTGGCAACAAAACAAATTTCCAAGATGGGTGAAAATAGCCCCCTAATAGAAATTTGATTCCCAAGGACGTTTTGGCCCTAACATTACCAAAACATACTCAACAAGACCCAAGAAATCGTGGGGAAGGAAACCCACCTAGTGATCATTACCGAAAATGAATTCCTAGCCTGGAGAACTTGATGAAAAGGGCTTCCCATGTGAGCAAAAGCACATAGTAAACCAAAAATGTGAGGAAGCTCAGCCGCATGAGTGCATGCAGAAGAAAAAAACTTTCACTTATCCAATGGTACAATCTGGAACTCCTCCTTGGTCCCACTACATGATTGTCTTATGTATGGACTCCTCCAAGTACTTGAATCCATGCGTCAGTACACACCACCGAATATTTTCCTGGTCTTGGAAAATCCTTCTTTGTAGCTTGGAACATCTCCAATCTCTATGCCAATCCAGTAATACCTATGCTCAAGTGTAACGTCCCCGACCCTCCGACTGACGAAGAGGATGCTACCATACCATTAACTATCTGGGCAGCTAGCCCCATGAACATGTACATACATAAAAACTGAATTGCTTTGAAGTAAAACATGCAAAGATGCATAATTATTCAGCATACGGTGAAAGAAAAACATGCATTCAGGCATTCAACATGTTCATCGTACTTCATTAAACATCAAATATGATTGCAGAGATTGAACACAATAATACTTGTCTTATGAATAACTTGTCCCGCAACCAACTACATCGCTGCAACATTCCACCCAACCATAGGCCAGTGTGCTCCTTAATCTTTCAGCAACACTGCCACCCCCGAGCTGGGCATGATTCCCCAAGGAATAAGGAACTAAGCAAGCTCACACATAGCCAAAAATACACAAATCAGCCAAGCCAACACAGTTGGGTTTATCAGGCCATCAGGGAGCTAGGAAAAGTTGAATGCTAAGCTGGTGGGCTCATTGAAGAGCTAAGGACACCTACACTAGAAATAGCCTGACTTCTAGGACACTCACACACAACCAACATAAGGAATCAGTCCCTTCTCTGCTACACAGTCCCTTAGGCCTTGACTTCCCTTCCAGCGCTATTCAGGGGTTGTGGAGAAGAAAGCCAGCCGTCTAGCTGTGTTTATGTGGCTCCCAAACACACCAATTTTATCAAGCATACCAAGCCTTCATTCCCACTCCAACACAATCCAAATACCAACCACTGCATACACACAGCAAAACAAGCAATTCACAGCTCTAGGGAAGAAAATAAAACACCATAGAACAACCGAGGGGACAATTTGGGTAATACATAGCCCTGACTGGGAAATTTGATTCCTGAGTCGTTCTTGGCCCTATCTTGGCCAAAACGACTCAATAAGAACCCACAGCAAACCAAAATCATGGGGAAAGCAATGACAATCGATTTCTCAGCTATGTGAGGAAGGAAAAACAACCCATGTGGAGGTGAATTCACACGATCAGACCCACAATGAAGAGAAATAAACACAACAAAATCCCCAACCACAAAATTCACACACACAGCCAAATCGTGCATGTGAGCCCGCCCTCCCAGCTCTCTGCGTGAGTAAAAATGCCAAAAACCTGTGCGTGAGGAGAAGAAAATGACTGTCTCTGTGTGAGGATGGGAAAGAATGCAAGAATTCCCACATGAGGGTGAAAGAGTCTGCTAGTGGAGTGTGAGTGTGGGCAAGGACTGACAATCCTACCACACACCACTGCCAAACAATAACTAACCAACTACCAACAGATGTTTTTAATTTGGTAGTTGACTAATTGAAACAAGGGAAAGTGAGTAAGTCAAAAGGGTGGGTGACAACTAAATGGGTTTAATAGCTGACACATGGCTTTTCCCCATTGGCCCAAAGTTTAATAATTTCCCTCCCTATCCTTAGGAAAATAATTCCCTTTTCATTATGGTTGCATTGACATAGCTGGTTGGGGTTCATTTTAATTAAAATGCATAATTACATGATGCCATAATTAATATGTGTCAGATAGCATGATATACCATCGGCAACAATTTCAACCATCGAAACATAAAACAACCAAATTGATGGTGGGGATTTTTCCTTTAGCTCCACACCACGATTAAATTCAATATATACATCATATACATTTAATGCAATCAGGGTCAAAATTGAGGTGTTACATCAAGTCCCAAGCAATGAGTGAATTCCCATGATGGATTTACAAGGTTTTTCAAAAATCATAGATGAATCACATGCACATGTTTATCGACATAAAATCAATAAGAAGTTTCCAAGTGAACCAAGTACTTATCTTGCAAAAGTATATTCTTTTGGTTCCACATGTGTCTAACTAGGCTTAATACATCCATGTCACTCACAACCTTGCCCCACCTCACACCTGGGTGAGCATTAAAGGGTAGCCAAATTTCTACAAGCATCAGATCACCAAAAAATATCTTTCAATCGAGATATTACAGCTCTACCTCAAAGCCTAAAACTCCTTCTAGGTTTTCACCAAGCTTGGCGCCTCCTTTCTTGACACCACAACAATTAATTCACATGTCAGATTCATTCATATAAGGTGCAATCTATAACAAGATTTTCAAAACCATGGTTGCATCATATGCTCATGTATTTTTACAGGAATCAACAACAACAACAGTTTGATAAGTAAACCAAATACTTATCTGTATAACATATCTCAACCGAGATTTGGTAGCCCCGTGTTAGATCCCAAGACCTCTCTGGTTGTTTAATGGAAGATCTGCTTAAATCTCATCACTTCTTCTCAGTGCTTCCAACACTCTAGCATTATCTACGTAGCATCTCTCGACCAAGATTGGGTATCTCACCTCCAGAGCCTAATGCCTCTTTGGTTGCTTAATGGAAGCTCTGGATTAATATCCTAGAACCTCCTTTAGTGCTCGCTAAGCTCGGGGACTTCCTTTCCAGACAACAAAATGAATCAACTCACTGGTCAGATTGATTTCTATAAGATGCATCCTTTAACAAGATTTTTCAAAAATCTAGAATGCATCATATGCATATGAAAAATCACATAAATAAACAACGATTTTCCAAGTAATCAAATACTTATCTGCATAGAATATCTCAACTGAGATCTAGTCAGGCCTACTTCAGAGCCTAACACCTCCTTGGGTGCTTAATGATAGCTCTTAGCTTAAGGGCCTAGCACCTCCTCCATGTGCTTACCAATACCCAAGTGCTTCTGTTCCAGAGATCATAATACCTAGGGGCTATTCTCTTCATAGATCCCCCACTCTCATGAAAGTCCCCTTATGGCATGAATGTGTGTGGAGAGAAGTCTAACCAAATGTCTTACACCTTGGGAGTCCCCATTGATGCATAACGGTTTCTAGCTGGTATGGTCTTGAAGCTATGTACTCTTTTACATCCTTCCGGAGGAGTCATATTTCTCAAATGCATCCTCTCGAGAGCTATGTACTCCAGGGGAGGACCATCGACATCTCACCTACGTTACATACAAACATGCAGTTTATATAAGATGTCATTATAAAAATAATTGCAATTATAGGTTTTCAAACCTATCCCAAACACATCCCTCCGAGAAGCTATGTATCCAAGTACATCCTTCTGGGGAGCCATGTACGTCCAGCACGTATTTTTATCATCTCACCTGTGTTATATATATAAGCATGCAGTTCAAATGAGATGTCATCATAAAAATAATTGTAATTATAGGTTTTCAAACCTATTCTAGGAACATCCCTCCGAGAATCAATGTATCCAAGTACATCCTTCCGAGGAGCCATGTAAAACTAGTACATGTTTTCATCATCTCACCTACGTTATATATAAGCAGGTAGTTCATATGAGATGTCATTATAAAAATTTAATTATATATTTTGAAATTTATTTCATTCTTGGATAAATTTCCAATTATCAAATGATTAATAGCATTGATAATCAAATCCAAAATTTGAATGCACGGTTCTGCTTCCCACAGAAAATCGAATTTTGTAACCATCAAATCGTCCTCATATTGTTTTTTTTTTTCAAGTGGGGAGTACTCATCCCTAACTTACACATGCTTCCCAAAACCTGGAAATTCACATACAACATGTCATCTTGACACCATTTTAGATAATCCAAACATTTAGTAATATTCGATTAACAACAAAATTTAAAATCTGAAGATCAAAATCTATTCTGTTCAAAAGTTAGATTTCAGTCATGAGATCCTTGTCATAGCACATGGCAGTTTCCTACCTTGGTTTCAATGGGTACAACTAGATTTCTATTCTTAGGTCATTATACCTATAGTCTTTAGGAAATTCCATTTCCTCATGGAACTACAAGTTCACATTCCAGCTTCCTCACCCTATACATAGACTGAGCTTTACCTGAAAAATACCCTTCAATGAACCTCCTACAGTATCCTACAAGTACCACAAAATATCATAGATCTTTTAACCTTCTTGGAGTAGGCCAACTCAGAATGACCTCAATCCTTTTAGGGTCTACGAATATTCCTTTATCTGAGATAATGTGACCCAAATAATGAATTCCATCTTCATAGAAGTCATAGTTGCTCAACATTGCATACAGTTGATGCTTCCTGAGCAATTTCAAGGTCATCCTCAATTGTTCCATAGGTTTTTCCTCATCCTCTGAGTAAGTAGGAAATTCATCAAGGAAAACAAGAACATACTTGCTCGAGCACCTACTAAAAAAATTATTCCTGAGGCATATAAACATAGTTGGTGCATTTGTGAAACCAAATGGTACCACTACCAACTCATATGATCCATACCTTTCTCTGAATGTTGTATTATGAACATATTTATCCTTGATACTTACCTAATGGTAATCAGATCCCAAGTCAATCTTGGAAAATACCTTTTCTTCTCTCATTTGATCAAAGAGGTCATCAATTCCAAGCAAAGGATACTTTCCCTTCATAGTGACTTTTCTCAGTTTTCTATAATCAATACACAACCAGAGTGTACCATCTTTCTTTTTCACAAATAGGGATGGTGTTCCCCAAGGAAACAAACTTTTCTTGACATAACTCTTTTCCCACAACTCTTGCATCTTCAGCTCTAGCATTTCTGGTGTACTCACCCTATAGGGTGTCTTGGACACTGGTGCTTTACCTAGCACAAGTTCAATTGTAAAACCGATGTCACTCTTTGGAGGAAGCCCTGGAATTTCATCAGGAATAACCATAACAAACTATCATACACTACTGTGTATCCTAAATCATTAATAATGTTGATCAAGGAATATTGAAAGATGTTTTTTTTATTGGCTAGAATTGATCAAATCCTATTGAAAATATTTTCTTTGCTGTAAAGTAGTTAAATGAGTCTACTCACTTAAAATATTTGAGCCCAAAAAAGGAAATTGGAACAATTTTCGATAAAAAATATAAGTTCACTAGCTATTTTCTTAAATCAAGCATAGTCACCCAACCAAAATTTCCAACCCACGGTGAGTTTAATGTAGGTTATGCATATGGAGATTCAAAATTGCATTAAATTAGCACCGTTTGTAACATTCTTGGAAGTGTAAGACATGTCAGGAATGGGTGGTGCAATTATGATATGATCGTCATTTAGATCTACGTGGTGGAATGAAATCAATTGAGCATCCATGATCGATTGAGCATGGCGGGTAGTTTCAAAAAATTTCATTTCTCATGAATTTGAGTGAGTGATTTTTATAACAATGTGTTTTGTTTTGGACTTCCTGGTGTTTTGGACTACCTGGTACCCTGCAACATAACCAGACAAACATATAACACAATTCTGATTATGAAAAAACGTCTTGTGGATACCTTCAGAATTTTAAATGGGCATACGAAGTAGCATTACCTGATGAGACTGCTTTGGCATGAAGTGTACCAACCTTGACTCATTCGCACAAAATCATATTATTTTGACTCAGGTACGCTTGCATTGTACTTCATCCAGACCCATCCTTATTTCAAGTGATAATAAATTGCACTTTCCTGTCACTTTTGTTGATGGTAAAAGATGGAAAGAATCCGGATAGCAACATATAGAATAAGATTGTAATGAATGTTCTCTAAAAAATTATGTAGAATGCACTTTGCTGATATGGCATTGTGATATGGATTTTCTTTATTAGTTGCTCATATAGCTTTGATGTCAACGTTACAGTATGTTAATGTGATAATTGTTAATATCAATATGCGTACATTTATCTAGCAATGAGGATGTTATCTATTTTTGGGAAAGCTGTTAAGTCGTTTCTACAGTCTACCGTAGTCTCAAAGGATTTTTTTTTCATTACTATTCAATTTATCTTTCACTTGGTTTTTGACATTGTTTTTTAATTTGTCTTTCACTTGGTTTTGACACTATATTTTGTACATCATCTTCATGAATTTATAAAGATTTCCATGTGGAAATCTTTCTTCATCCCTAGCGAAGATACAACTTTGGTTGGAACCCTACGAACCGGCTATGGGTTGGCGCGAGTATAAACATAAACAACAACAACATTCACACGCAGGAGCAGAGAGTTAGTCTTCCATGGCACTATGTCCAAGACCATGATCATAATAACGCACTAACCAGGGACAGTGACCGTCAGAATGGAAAAAGTGAAAACAAAAACCACAAAATTGAAGGAAACAGTAACTATAAATTTGCTACCAAGGATCCTAATAGACTCGTCGTCAACCTCTCAACCTTTGAACTAAACATACCTGCCAAAAGACTACTTGAGAAAGGTCTTAATTTTTCCATCACCCCAAAAACGATTCTAGTCGAAGACATCATATGCAACATTGAAGAGAGCATTAGGCACCTACCAGAAAATGAAGCGGAAGAGGTACGGCAAGATTGTGCTGTAACCCTAAGAAGAGCAAAACCACCCAAACCTAGCATCACTAGGGAAGAAAGCAGAGCCCTCAGAGAACTCAAAAGGAATGACCAGATTTTGATCTTAAAGGCTGATAAAGGAGGAGCTACGGTGATTCTCAACGAGGAAGACTATGTTGCTAAGATGAAATCATACTTGGATTCTAGTGGTTGTTACAAGAAAATTAACAAGAACCCCTTGAATTAGATCATAAAGGAAGTTATGGAAGCCATAAATAAATCCTCCTTGGATAAGGAAATCAAGAAAAAACTTATTATCTCTGACCCCTTGATTCCAAGAATTTATGGACTTCCCAAGATCCACAAGACTGGGGTTCCCCTCCGACCCATTGTAGACACCATAGGCTCACCAACTTATAGGCTCGCTAAATTCCTCACAGACAAATTAAAACCCCTAGTAGGAAATACAAGCTTGTTCATTAAGGACTCTTCTTACTTTATTGAGAAAATAAAACACAGACATATGGAAGAGAATGAGATTTTATTGAGCTTAGATGTAGTATCCCTCTTCACCATGATACCCATCAAAGAAGCCATTAATGTTATAGAGGAGTTGACTGATCCCGAAACCTCACAACTCGTAGGCCTCTGTCTCAATTCCACCTTTTTTAGTTTTATGGGTGAAATTTGTGAACAAACCTGTGGAGTGGCGATGGGTTCGCCCCTCTCTCCCATTATAGCCAACCTCTTCATGGAAAACTTTGAGGAAAAAGCCTTGAACTCTGCCAATCCAAAACCTGAATGGTGGTCCATATTTGTTGATGATACCTTCCTAATTTGGGCCCATGGGAAGGAAGAGATAGAAAAATTTGTGGATCATTTGAATATCCAAACTGCTTCCATCAAATTCACAAAAGAGTTTGAAGAGAATAATGCGCTTCCCTTTCTTGATACATTAGTTATCAGGAAACAGGATGGAGGCATTTCCCACAAGTTTTATAGGAAGAAAACCCACACAGAACAATACCTTCACACCCTCTCACGTCATCACCCAAACCAGAAGATGGGGGTTCTCAACACACTATTCACTAGAGCCCTAAGGGTTTCTTATTATGATCACCTAGACTCCGAATGGGAACACCTACGCAATGTTTTTCTTAGCAATGGTTATAACCTAGCTCAAATCAACAAAGCCCTTGAAAGAACACAGGTAAACAAACCTAAGGCTGCATCCAAAGAAAGGAAAGTAGGGGATCATAAGGCCTTTCTCCCTTACATTCAAGGGACTATGGACAAAATAGCCAAACAACTAAAAAAGAAGAACATTGACTTAGTGTTTTCCCCACCTAACAACATTAGGAAGATTCTTAGATCTATGAAAGATCCGTTTGACCCGAGTCTTAAAAAGGAGGTTTACCTCATTCTTTGTGAATGTGGTAAAGCCTACATAGGTGAAACAAGACGGTCCATCCAAACTAGGGTTAAAGAACATTGTGCATATATTCATCTCAATAGAACCCACAAGTCATTCTTAGCGGAACATTCGCATAACACAAAACACCCAATTAAAGTCGAGGATATGTAGGTGTTAGTGCAAGTCAACAACTGGTCAAGGCGAAGAATTAGAGAGGCAATTGAGATTGTTAAAAACCCTAATTGCCTAAATAGAGATGATGGCCTTTCCATTAGCTGATCCTAGTTGCCTAACCTAACTAAGCCTAATAAGAATTAAAAACCTACTAGTTAATTAATTAAATTTAAAATCCCTAAAAAATGCCTAACTAAGATAATAAATTTAATTGAAATTAAAATCCTTAACTAAGACAAATTAATTTAGATATTATTACTAATTATAAAAAAGACTAAATGAAAATCAAACTAAAGCAAATTTAATAATTTAACTTGAGTATAATTAAATAAATAAATGAAATTGTAAAAATAATTAGATAAAAAAGAATTTTTTTATTATAAAGTATTACATTTAAAATAAAATAAAATTTGTGTTAAACTTGATAAAAAAATAAAAAAAATAAAATAAAATAAAAATTTATTAAATAAAATTTGATTAATAACATTAAAAATTGATTATTATAATTTTGTTATCAATATATATAAAATTTGATTATTAAAATCTTTATAAAATATTTTTAAAAACCTTTTTTTTTTTTAATAAACTATAATTACATTATAATAAAATAAAAAACCATCATAACTCATAAACTATAAACATTAATAAAACTAATAAACCTAAATCCAAACTATCTTTTTATAAATAAAAATAAAAATTTATTAATAAATAATTTTTAAACTACTTTATAAACCTAACTATTAATATGAATAATTATTAATTAGGTTACCATTAAAATTAAAACTTTGATATTACAAAATAAATAATAAAATAAAATAAATTAAAACCCTAAATTTACCTTCGACAAGACAAACCTTGTTGGCACCTCTAAGAAATGACGGTTTATGTATTAATGCACCAATGAAAGAAGAACAATCCCCAGGCATCACTATGTCCTGAAGATGAGCCACGCTTGGTTCAAAACGTCGACAATAAACTTGCTTACCGGAGATTCTCCATTAGATGCCATGTCTCATAACATTTGCACGAGGATCTTGTTGCGGGCCCACAATGTCAAGATAGTATTCTATTTATATCATACTATATGTATTATACATGTATGAATTATCATAATTTATAAGTAGCATGGTCATAATTGAAAAGAATGTCTAAATTCACAATTTTGTTTTGTAAAAGCAGAGTGTAAATCTATAAAAATGGGCTTAGAAAAATGCCCGCCATAATGTTTATAGAGGTGTTTTCAAAAACCTAATTCCATATACATGGAAGGGGTGGGAGGAGCGGGGGGGATCCTCCTGGATCCCGGAGGACATGTAGAACAAACCTTCGCATGGGGTCTAGGAAATAGAACCAACAATGAAGCTGACTGGCTGGCTCTTCTTCAGGGCCTTCATATTCTACATGCTAAAAAATTTCGAAAGGTTCTGATATTCGGAGACTCCAAACATGTCATCTCCAAATTGATCCATGGATACTCCTCTGGAGCAGTTAATTGTTGCCGCCTGTTTCACAAAGCCAAGCTTCTCATGTCTAAATCCTATGAGACACTCCACATCCTTCGACACAACAATTCTACAGCGGACACTCTGGCTAACATGGGAGCCTCTCTCCCACAAGGTCATTACAGTAAGAACGGAAATCCTCCCATCCTCAAATCCATCCCTTAATGCGGTGTCAAAAGTCTCTCCTGTATTTTCATTTCATACGGCTTATCCCTTTAAATTTTTTATCCTTCTCTCATTTTATAAGAAGCCCCAAAGGCCCCCCTCCTATACTTCCTTCTCTTTCATTCTCCCCCCCCTCCTTATCCCTCTTCCCTTATCCCTCCTTCTCCTTATTTTCTAAACCCACCTTCCTTTCCTATCCCCCTATCCTTATCCCTCCCCTCTTCCCTCCATCCGTCACCCAGCATCACCCCCCATCAGCTGGCCTCCACTCCACGGTCTTTCCCATCGGCTCCATCCATTTAAACTGTTGTCCTATCCTCCCTCCTTACTCTGCCGCGTGGCTTTTCATCTGCCCCCTCCTTCTCTCGGTCTTTGTAGACTTAATGGCCAATCGGCCCTACGTTAATTGTTTCTCCTCCTCGCACACTCAACGTCCCCTCGAGCGTTTTGCTATGTCTTCTCCTCGCAGCAATATTCCTATTCATTCTGTTTCATTTCTTGACCCTGGTTCTCATGAGGCTGCGCGAGTTCTGTTAAATGTAGTTGCAAGTGTTGGAGAAGGGAGGCTACAGGGTATCCCATGGCAAGCACTTCCCATCACTCGCTCCTTCGTGAAGGAAAGTATTGACCTCCCAGCCTTCTCCTCTTGCTCGTGCAGCTCCCTCTCATCGTTGTGGTCTTCAAATCTCGGCTCAGGTATAACTATCTCGCATTTTGGCAATTTGGGGAGAAGATCGGTCTTAGGTTGCCATTGCACGGGGTGGCAGGAAGGTGTTGTGGGCACTTTGGCTAGCCAAGATAGGCATGGAGGTTTCTCGCTGCAACAGGAGCTCATTATGCTCATCCTTTTTCTCAATGGCCTCTCGGTCGAGAACCAGTCTTCTGTCCTTGCTGGTCCTGTTCGTGCCTTACACAGTCTCTTTGCTCGAATAGACATATCTGCAGGAGTAGACAGAATGTCTCAGGCTGGCGAAAGCGTAGGAATAATGGACATAAAGAAGAAACTGTGGTGTCTGTATGAAATTCTAGCAATTGGTATAATGGAAAACAAAAAAATTGTTAAGGAGATTAAGAGCATGGGTGAAACGGTGAGCTACACCTCTTTGTAGATCAGCAACCACGACACTCAGATTGATGATAATGAAATCAACCTTAGAGAGATAATGGGAAAAGTTGACAGGATTCGGGAAGATCTCCAGTGTCTGATAACCATGAACCAGGGGAGCAGGGTAAATGAAGTCACTGTAGAAGCTGAGCACCCAATGGAGGAAGAGTCTGTAGTTCAGCCCAGGAATTTTCGAGGCAATCCTTAATCTGTTATCCTTTAATTATGGTCAAATGTTCTACTGTCTTTTTCTATGTAACTAGTTTATAAGGGTATATACTACCTGTGACATTAGCTGTTTTGAACAAACTTTATGTGTAGGTTTTTGGAAAATTCCTCGGATAAGCATTCTATGCAGCATTTTTGATCTGCATGAATACTTTATTATGCCACTACTGTAATGAATGGCTATGCACAGCTTGTTTTATATAAACCTTTTATAGTTTCTGTTAAAAAAAAATAAAAAAATTCCATATACATGGAGCTATATATACTATGGACAAAAACCTCCTTCATAATTTTGAAAATATGTTTATTTTGTGTACAGTAAAGTGTTGAAAATTGCAATTTTTCTGTTTTGAACTTTGTTTGACTAGGTCTGTAAAATGCACGCCTAGTCCTCATTGTTTAGTATTTTTTAGTGATCTCAGTTAGATATGGTGTTTTTTATTGTTTTACACCTTCCTATATTTCTATTTATCTAATATTGGCTAAAAACATGCCTGTTGTGAAAAAACATTGCAAGGCTGCCTTGTAAATGTGAAATGCCCCCTTTGTCCACTAAAATGCAAGCCTAAGTTCCATCCTTAGGTATTTTTAAGTGGCTTAAGTTGGATAATTTATGTTTCTTCCTCCCATATTCTTACACATTTCCAAATATGTCTCATAATATTTGCATGAAGACCAGATGTCTCTCATAACATTTGCATGAGGATCTTGTAGCGAGCCCACAACGTCAAGATAGTATTCTATTTATATCATACTATATGTATTATACATGTATTACTTATCGTAATTTATAAGTAGCATGGTCATAATTGAAAATAATGTCTAAATTCACAATTTTGTTTTGTAAAAGAAGAGTGTAAATCTATAAAAATGGGCTTAGAAAAATGCCCGCGGTAATGTTTGTAAAGGTGATTTTAAAAACCTAAAGCCATATACCTAGAGCTATATAGACTATGGACAAAAACCTCCTTCACAATTTTTAAAATACGTTTATTTTGTGTACAATAAAGTTTTGACAATTGCAATTTTTCTGTTTTGAACTTTATTTGACTAGGTCTATAAAATGCACGCCTAGCCCTCATTGTTTAGCATTTTTGGGTGATCTCAGTTGGGTATGGTGTTTTTTATTGTTTTACACCTTCCTGTACTTCTTTTTTCTAATCTTGGATAAAAACATTTATGTTGTGCAAAAACATTGTAAGGCTGCCTTGTAAATGTGAAATGCCCACTTAGTCCACTAAAATACAAGCATAAGTTCCATCCTTAGGTATTTTTAAGTGGCCTAAGTTGGAGAATATATTTTTCCTGCTCCCATTTTCTTTTCCTATTCCATATTTTATTTTTCATCCATAAAAAGTATTTTTTATACAAAAAAAGTATATTTTGTATTAATGTTTATTATTTTGTTGATTTTGCAAAATAACTCATCAATGGATCATTCAAACCAGTCATATCAACAAAATATTTATTGAAAAAGACGTCAACACAAGGAAGTAGAATTGAATTTCCAATTGCCCCCCACATGATATTATCCTTCAATTCACTCTTGCTAGGGGTAAAAGAGTTGATGTTCGTGATGTCCGTCAACAATGTCAAGCACTTACATATCATAACTCCATACTAGAAAATAATACTATGAATTTCTGTCAAACAACAGGAAGTCATGCATCAACTATTGAAATTAGATGTCTTGTATGTAAGCAGTGTATGGCAAACAACAATGTTTGTGAACAACCTAGGAAGCCTTCGAATCCAATTACAATTGAGGGAAACGGTAATGTACAAGATACAACTCTTGACCATACTATTAACTCTTATTGACATAATGTGGTACGAAATGTCCCCCAAATATCAAATGTTGATGATGCTTCCATTACAAATAATTTGTATCAAAGTATAGAAGGTTGTTTTGCTCAACAACCTAGGTTTCCTTTGTCTCCGGTTATGGTTGAAGGGAATGAGAGTGTAATCCTACCTAGTGGAAAACAATTTGAACATGCATCCCTTGAGAATTTGGACACAACTAGAAGTCATGAAACAGTTGAAATAACTACCTTTCATGAACAAATGGATAGAAATGCACCTACAAAAAATCAAAATTCCACAGATGCACAACCTTTAGTAGAAATGACTGAAGGACAAATGGATAGAAATGCACCTACATAAAATCAAAATTATGTAGATGTAGAAGATTCAATACAAATTCTTGAAGGACAAATTGATAGAAATGCAACTACAGAAAATCAAAATTTTGCAGATGTACAAGCTTCAGTACAAATGCCTGAAGGACAAATGGATAGAAATGCATCTACAGAAAATCAAAATTATGCTGATGTAGAAGCTTTAGTAGAAATTCTAGAAGGAAAAATGGATAGACATGCACCTACATAAAATCAAAATTATGTAGATGTACAATATTAAGTACAAATGCATGAAGGGTTTTCAACAGATAAAACTACATATGTTGTAACTAGAAGGTCAGTAAGAAACCGCTTAAGGACATCCTTATTGAGTCTTAAGAAGCGGTTTGGATGGTTTATCCACAGACTAAATGAGGGGAAGAAAATATTTAACAAAATTGGTAGATGGTTCTCTAGGAAGTCACTTGAAGATGTAGATGAAAATGACATTATTTATGGAATTGGGTACTTCATGAGCAAAAACTATAGTGAAGATTCTAAATTTGAGTATGCTCTTGAACACCTAGATGGAGTGCTTCATAAAATTCGATCAATTGTTATGCAAGAGATCCGTAATGATTTAATGCCTAGGAATATAGCTTCTGTATTTATTGAATGAAGAATGAGCCATAAGGATTTGCAAATTCTGAACCAGATTGACCGTCATGGTGTATTGTAAGGGGTTATTCCAACTTCAGTTTCCAAGGAGATGAAAAAGCGGAGCAAAGAAGCTGAGGATATCGATATGGGTTGGGAGAGAACTGATGGTCTCACATATGGATTTAGAGTGAAGGAAGTAAAGTCATATGCTTCCTTTATGGTTGAGTCCTATGTAAAGAGGATTGGAAGTAGAATCATTGAAGTTTCTTTCAAACTTGGTATTGATTCGCGTGTACATTATGATTGAGGTCTGAAAGTATGTGATATATTATTTGAGTTACTAGAAGATAGTGGCTTGATGTCTTGTGTAATCCTTGGAAAATGGGATGGAAAGGAAGAATATAAATAGGTTTTAGCACATGGTGAGGATGTCGAAGTGTTATAAATAATTCCACATGGTGCAATTGCAAGGGTGTGTAGGGGATGATAAATATGAATATGAGGAAAAGTACGCCAATTTATACTAAGTTCTTAGTATTATGTATTTCAACATTGTGGTATTATCTCATTCACGATATAAAATTTGATCCACTATCATTGCAGGATTGGATTCCTTGCTAGTGAGTGGCTTTGGTTTTGTTCTTGTTGTTTAGGAGATGATATGGTTCCTTATATGCATATCCAAGGGGGCCATGCTCTTCAGATGACTAGGGCTGCTCATCTGTATACTTTATGACATTTAAGGAATGAAGTAATGGAACGTAAGCATAGGGAAATGAAAAATTTGAACAGTAACCAAGGAGGAGGAAGAGGAGTTGCTAAGGAGTATAGAAACACATTTGAACATGACAAAATGTCTCTTGTAAATGAGATGTGAGAACATTTTTTCAAACTAGTTATCAGATCAGAGGGTACTGTCCAAAATTTTAAAGAAAGAATATTTTTGGCTTCCAATATTAGATGTCAACTTCGTGTTGAATATGAAAATACAACCAGTACACTAAATGATGAAACTACTACACAGTTGGCATCCTACTTCCCTGATGTCACTTCTAAACAAGTAAAACAACTATTTCAGTCATGGGTAAGACAATCTAAGAAATCATTGATTGCACCACCAACAGTAAGTACGCCCTAATTTTAAATGGTTTCTAATTTTGCTTTCATTTTATGGTGTGAGGACTCATAATCTGTTTTTAACTACTAAATACTAATATGTTCTAGCAGTTCAGTAATCATTTTCCAAGATCAAGGCCAATAACAAAATATGGTGAAGAGGATTTTCGTGAATCACATCGCTTTGGAAGGTGCAAGGGAAAAAATAATGTAAAAAAAAATAACAGTAAAACTCTAAGTGTTTCATCCAAGAGGAAAGTGGGAGCGCAAACTGATCAAACACAAGAATTGAATGGGGAAGCTAGTGTTGAAATACCTATGATGGAAACTGAAAATTACTATAAAATCGATGTTTCATCCTCAAGAAATGAAGCAGGGAAAATTAATGAATTACAATAAGTGTATGGAGCAGCTGCTATTGATATGCCAATGATGGATGCTATGACTCACAATAAAAAGGGTGTTCCATCCTTGGTAAATGGTACACGACAGAGTGGTGAAAAACAAGAAATTAAAGGGGCAGTAGTTGATATCCAAAAGATGGATGCCGGGAATCCTATAGAAAATGATGTCATTATAAGAAGTGTGAGACAAGGAAAAAAGAAAAAAGTCCTAGATGATCGAAATGAAACATTGTATTCAAAATGGTGAAATAAACTTATGTTTCAATAAGCATTTCTAGTGATCTTATCGTACTAAAAATTTATTCTATTGTGCTAACATTTACGTTACCAAATTTTGGAAATGTAACAAATGCTGGAAAGCATATTAAATATTTAATTTTTTTTCAGTAATAAAATTACAGTTGTTTTCTGTGTTTGCTTATATTTTGTAAATTTCTGTCTTTTTTAGGCAAGTTCTATAGGCATTATAGCTTTGCATTATTCGCTGAAATTTGGTTGCATGAGTAGAATTGTATGACATTGTTCCATAATTGGAATTTCAGTTTCATTAGATAAATAAACTTACTTAAATACAACAATACATAGCATCAAAATTCTCATAAAGAACTTGAAACTTATCAATCCATCATCCCCATAATATCCCTATAATATCCATGGTTCCAAGAAAACAACTAGGATCTACCTATGTCACCAAATCTACTCACATCTCATATCCACTAATCACTATCACTCTTTTAATTTCTTACAAATTCAAACATATATTCCTACAGTACACAAGTTAAGTTTTCAATTTTGATATTGTTAACTTTCTGGCCTATTATGTACACTTATTGAAAAGTTTAATTCAAAATTACCATTTACATTAAATGCATCAAAAACATATACATTGTCGATAAATACACACACACACATATATAAATTTATGTATTAAAACTTGAAATGTATTTACATACACAACATATATAAATAATGTTATTCCATACTTCTACGGTGCTTGGGATGTTTAGGATGCAAATCCTCCTTTTCTAGAGAAGATAAATTTGTACATTATAGTTTCTTTCCTTGTCTTGAAGCCTCTGGTTCATTAGAAGCTGTAGCATGTGCATGTTCTGATTTTCGTTCCAATTCTTTCACTTTTGTTACATATTTGTGCAAACTTTATTTCAATCTATCTATATCTTGGATGTACTTCTTCAACATTTCCACAATCTTCTTACCTTTCTCTTCATGTTCCTTTTCATTTTGCTGAAGAAGATCATTTGCATATTTCAACTCGGACTAAAATTGGGTCAATTTTTTCCTGATCTTCTATCATTGTCCCCAACTCTTTTTCCTTCATTTTTGTATTATCTGGAGTATACACAATTTCTTCTCACTAAAGTATGTTGTTCTTCTTTAGAGTGGCAATTTGGGATTTCAGATCTTCTATCTCAGACTTGCATCCCAAATATTGTGATTCTCTATCCTCCAGTATTTTCAATCTGAGCTCTTTAATCTCATTGTCCCTCTCTGCTACCTTGTTTTTCAATGTTTCACTTATGGTTGACCATGCCGAGAGTTCAACTCCAGCATTCATTGGTGCAATACCATCCATTAAGGACTTCTACCAAATTCTTAAGAAGGAACGATAGCTTTGTAACCCCTTTTTGACTTTTTCATGAGCTTGTATTGCATTAAAAGCTACATCCAGTTCCTTCTCTTTATTTTTCAGGGAACTCTCATACCTTATTAAATCCTTTTGGGGTGCTGACATATCATAAATCTCACTAGAAATCAGATGCCTACTTTGTCCCTTACCAATTTCATAGTCTTTTAACTTTTCAGCTCCTCTACTCCCTAGTTCTACAGTAATCTTTTCAAGTTCAACTATTTTTCCTTTCAACTCTTCATCTTTCTTAGAAATTATTTTTTTCATGTTTTCCTCTTTTTTTTCTATATTCATTTATCTCATGTTGATGTTTATTGTAGTCTTCAACAAGGATATTTTGAAACTCATCCTTCATTATTTCAATTATTATGGTTTTCTTATTGACTTCAGCCATAAGTCTTTCTTACTGGGTGATAACAATATTTAGAGAGGGAATGTCCAAAACCTTCGGTCGATGTTTCAGCTCATTTTTTAGTCTCTCTATGGTTTTTTCATCTTTCTTCCAAACAACCATATTTTATTCTCTGCATTTCTCATTTTCCTTTGTAAATTCATCCTAAATTCTTTCTAGTTTCTTATTCAAAGACTGAAGAACATAGTCCTTTCCTGCTATTGTCCTTCTCGAACTGTCCACAGTCTTCACAAGGGATTCTTGTAATCTTGCAAATTCCTGTAAACATGGAAAATTTTAAGGAGGGTTCAAAAAATGGAATTTGGCAACTTTTTTTGGGAAAAAAGCATTGAAAAATAACATCGAAAAATCCCTCCTATCTTAAAGAGGTCCAGCATTAGCAAATTTTTAATATAAGATTCCATAGTATCCACGTGTTTTGTTTCTAACATTGCAATTACCTGTGAATAGTGAAAATTTTAACGAGGCTTCAAAAAAAGGAATTTGGCAACTATTTCTTTTTTAAAAATAGCATTGAAAAATAGTGCCTACCTTTAAAAGGTATACACTCTGTACTATGCTAAGATACCAATAGGAAAATTCTTTTCCTTGAAATTCATATTTTTATTTGAAATGCAGCATTTCATCGAATGGCTTAAAACCAATTTTAGCATCAAAAAAATATTTTGGAGAGGAAGTTTTCTCAACTCCCAGCTGTGGATGTGTATATATAACAAGTGGCATTTCTGCAGGAGCATAAATATCATCATCACGATGCTCCTCCTATTCATTAAACTCAACATCATGCATGTCTTTTTTATTTATTTCTCTGCCTTCATGTAATCCGGCCAGAATTGAGAAAACCTCAAATTCTTTAGGGTCACTTCCCATACCTTGCATACAATACTCAAAAGGATATTCGGGGACTTGTACATTGTCCTTTGAGATTGTTGAGGAACTTCCTGGTTAATTTTGTCTAGTTTCGACCTCTTAATGTATGTATTTTTAAATCTGCTTCCTTCTACAGTGCTGGGTCAATATAAGTCAATAATTTTTTGTAGTGTACCAGGGTAACTGAACTTCACTCTCTTCATTTTGCTCTCCTACAATCCAAAATGCATTTTTTTTTCCAGTAGATGAGGGACATCTATGGCCAAATCTTCAATCCAATGAATCACCAACTTCATGCAATCACCTAAAATATATTGCTTGTCTTGATTCATAATTTTCCTAAGTACAATTTGAATTAAGGTTTTGTAGATTCGTGGGGGAACATCTTGCATCTTTATACCATTCCAGCCAACCAAAACCATTTTTCCACATATTTTGTTTGTTATCTCACCCTTTTCTGCTTTGAGGGTTTTCTTGGTGGTCAACATTACTTCCCCCCCTGCGTGGAATTTTTGTTGCACTGGACAACAAATTAGGGTCCACACAAACCCTCCTCCCAAAAATAATCAATTCCTTGGACTCATCATCATAACTAGAAATGGAATCATATATCTCTTCATTATTGAAATTGAATTGACCAAAATAAACGATGCACTCTTGATCTGACCAGGACATTTAGCATACCTTCTGGCCAGTTGGTTTTGTCACTCCATGCCTTAGCGCTCTCTCCGAATTTTCTGATTGTGAACCTCTCAGCAACTTTAGAACCCCCTATTTCAGTTGATGGCATGGAACATGATGCTGCTATTTCCATTTTGCAGGATCATGGCACACTGAGAAAGGAAGAAGGGGATGCATGCGAATGCATGCATAGGATACCAACACGCTGACTTTTCCAAACTAAAATAAAAATTACAAATGTGTTCTGACGTTTCCAAACTATAATAAAAGATACAAATGCGTTTTGACTTTTGCAAACTATAATAAAAATTACAAATTTGTTCTGAATTTACCAAACTATTATAAAAATTACAAATGTGTTTCAAGTCAACTATACACAACTTACATTTTCAATTTCAATATAGTTAAATTTCTAGCATGTTAAGTATACTTATTGAAAATAATAAAGTAAGAGTAAATAATAGAGTTAAAATTTGGCATTCTAACTATTCTAATTGACAAATTCAAAATTAATGATTGAAATTCTAAGTTGTTACGTAAAAAACAGTGTGTAAATATTCAAAATGGGCTTAGGAAAATGCACGCCATAGTCCATACAATTGTCATCAGTTGAAAATAACACCATGGGGTTTAATATAGATATATTTTTGACAAAAAACTCTTTCTGTTTTTAAAAATTATGTTTCATTTGTCCATAGTTAAAATGACAAAATGACAACTTTCGTGTTTTCAACCCAGTTTTACCCAGATCAGAGAAATTCGCTCCCAGCCCTAAGTATTGGGTATTTTTTAGTGAGTTTAGTTGGAAATGGTATGTTTTACTATTTTCCTAAAAAACTGTGTGCAGATATTCAAATCTAGGCTTAGGAAAATGCACGCCACCGTCTGTACAATTGTCATAAGTTGAAACTAACACCATGGGGTTGAATATAGATATATTTTTGACAAAATACTCTTTATTTTTTTTAAAATTATGTTTCATTTGTTCAGAGTTAAATTGACAGAATGACAACTTTTGTGTTTTCAACCCAATTTTACCTAGATCAGAGAAATGCCCGCCCAACCCTAAGTATTGGGTATTTTTGAGTGAGTTTAGTTGGAAATGGTATGTTTTACTATTTTCCACGTTATTGTAGATTTATTTTTTCAATTTGGGTTTAGAAAATGCATGTTGTGCATAAACACTACATGGTTGTCTTGTATTTATGAAATTTCCACCTAGATTAATAAAAATCCAATCCAAGCCATCCTATTAAATGTTTATAGTAAATGGTTTTGGAAATTGGATGGCTAGATATATTTAGAAGACTATCCTTGTGTTAATTTATATAACCTAACCTTATATGCTCACAGTCAACCTATGAAAGGTGCAATTTTAACATTTTTTTACTGTTATGGACACTTGGTGTAAAATGCAAGCCATAAGCATAAAATGAAAGCTAGGAATGCATAATCATTTTTTATAAAAACCTCTTTTAGTAGCCTACTCTAAAACTAAATGGCTGATTATGTATACTTTGGTTAGTGATCATTGTTGACATAATTAGGCTTGGAAGCCAAAATGGTATATAGGCTAAATGTTATCTATGAGTTACTGAAAAAGATAATCTTTACTGAGGTAGTAAAGGAGAAGATGATATATAATGTATGTTATTTCTGCTCTGAAATGAAAAGTATGATTTTTTCCTGGGAAAAAAAAAACATATTTCACCATGCATGTTACACCACATATCTGTCATACAGAATTCACCAAATATTTTGATGATTATGGAAGACTAGGATAAATAGTTATTATGATAGTTTGAAGACATAACATATGTATCTTTTCAAGATCCCATAGGATAAAAAATGTATATTCTGGTTTCAAAGTTTGAAATATCAAAGATAAATATTGTTTCCTTGGAAAACAAAAACCATTGATAACACAACATCAATATGTCATGTGATGCAGCCCTACAGGATCAACATATAATAATACAAGGATACAAAATCAGAGTGCACAGTCAAGATTGAATCACTAACAATCTCAGTAAGCACACAAAGAAAATTATTTGGATTTCCCCAGATTCAAATCTATATTTACTTATAAAAACCTCAAATTAAAAAGTTCAAACATTTTACCATAGATATTACACCACATATCTCTCATACATAATTCACCATATTTATTATAGGTAGAATGTTTACATCTCGAAATGGGTTGCACCAGTCCTCATCCCCAATCGATAGCAATGATGGACAAGATCCCATTGGTGTGAATCCCATGAAAAGTGCACCTGCACGCGAGGCTGTAGGCTATTATACAAATACATAAATATAAATGTTGGTTCCACTCTCCATTTTCCAATAGGTTGACTATCATTGCTTAAGCCTGAAGATAGTTGATATCTATCAAGAAATGTTGACCATGTATAGAAAACAACCACCTTAAGATTTACATAGACTTCTATGGTGAACTCTAGTGCATTGTTTTTCTTCACAATCCCAGGAGGTATGACATGCATTGCAATAAGCTCAAAAGTAACCATGAAATTTTCATCTGAATAGGGAATTTCCACAAAATATTCACTATGTATCATGTTATGATACCTTATGTGGTTGAAAAGTTTGTAGGAAAGAAGATGGTGATTGTGATGATGGATTCAATGTGGCTGCAATAGTCCAATACATGAAGGTAAAGCATTGTGAGTTCCATATTCTGTAGAGTCATCTAATCTGGAAGTCACAACTTCATCATCACCCTTTGTTGCAAGAAGTTTGAAAGTGTTGTTCTTATCATCTTTCATAGCAATAAAACGACAAAAAAAAAAATCTCCCTTTTGAGTGCTCTTGCCCCACCTTTTGATAGATCTCATAGTAAAGAAAACATCAATAATTCCTGCAATAAAAATAAAAATAACATCAGTTACTATAAATATAACATTAGTTGCACAACTGGGTGAATGTGGGGGAGGTATTTATGTTAGATTCCTAGGCAATCATTTTTTTCGTGTTTGGTTAGGTTGTGGTAGAGGATCAAACACTAGATTTGAACGGATAGCTAGCTAGGCTTTACTATTCTTTTCTAACTTTAAAAGGATCACATTAATTCAAGTTTGTGGAGATTCAAAATGCATCTTTGACTAGTTGGAAGGGAAATCAATGTTACAGGTTACAAATCGGTATCAGTGGAAACAAATATTAACAAATGTTGGGAGTAATTTTCAATATTTATCTTTTTTTCATATTCACAAGGAACTCAACACACAGGAAGATTTTCTATCAAAGAAAACTATTGGTCTGGAAGAGGGTACACTTTATTTCGAGGAATTTATGGATTCCACATTAGTGGATAAAGGTTCTATCCATTGTAATTAGTATATAGTCATCTATGCATTAGATACTATCTGAAGAATTTTACATATGTGCACTCTACCCAGTTTAGTACATTTCTAGCTTTTAATAGTTTTTTGTCTCAATTAATATGGCATAGTGATCAATATGTACTGATGATTTGATATGGAATCTATTATATCCAGTATAACATACAACTAATGACTGTTACAAAAGAGTCTCTACAGAGTCTAGCTGGTAGTTTTATTTGGAACTTATGCACCTTGTGTTTTCTGTAATTTTTCTTTGATTCATAAACATGAATAGCAAGAAACTAGGTTTTTTTTTGGGTGAAAAAAATTGTGATATAAAATGAAAAATATGAATTAAATTATACATGTATACTCACCATCAATGATTTCAGTTGATATCAATAAACCTTGTTTTGTATAGAACACCTCATGTGGATGCAAATTCACACCTTGGGGAATATGGTGACCTCTACCAATAACATCCAACTCACATTCAAAAATTCTTACCCAACAGAATGTTCCACTAATACAAACATCTACTAAACAATTCAACACTTCCATAGGATATGGAATTTTCAATGACTCTTCTTCGAAAATACCAGGCAAATTTTCATAATAAATACGGACATACATGCCTTCCTTTATGGTAAAATCAAATGGATTTGTTTTGTGCACCATAATCCCATCCATTTGAATTTCTTTCTTTCTTCCAATATTGATAAAACGATCATCTCCCAATAAGGGAGTCACATCTAACCTAGATCCCATGTAAAACCCTCGCTTGATGACTGCAGTGGAACAATATTCATAGGACCTTGAAGATAACTATGATTTTATTTCAGATAATTAAGGATGGTGCAGCATAAGTTTTCCACTATCATCTTCATACACCATTAGAATGGGAAAAACATCATCTATAATACGTGTCCATGTGCCACTAGTACCAATAGTGTAAAGAATTGGATCATTTTCACAATGATCCAAGTTTGTCAACTCTACATTTCCTGTATGGGACTCATCAATAACTTTCCATAGAATGATCTCTTCTAGACCACTTTCTCTTTAATAAGGGAAACAATATCGAAGTTTGGAGCTTTTCCCCTAACACACTGCATAGATGAGAGACAACGGAGTTGATAAGGTATTTTTATATTGTTAAGCTAGACCTGAGCATCATTACTGCTAGAATCTATTTCATAATCACTCCAACAATCATTTTTAACAATTTTACATAATTGTCGTGACTTCCTTTGTTGTTTAGATAATTGTTGCTTCAGTTGTCGTTGTGTTTCTCGTATAGCATCCTCTTCTACAAGTATTTAGAATGATTCTTCCACAAATTCTGGAGGCAATAGATTTCATTATTTATGTGGCAATGGATTAGGGTCTGTACTCAACATGATTAAATTTATGAAAATTTAAAATCTGCAATCATGACAAGATGACCAAAGGGGCCACACAGGTTACACATTGGATCTCTGAATTGGAAATAAACAGTGAAAAAAACAATCTAGCTCTATAGGCACAATATAAATGCTACACTAACCTTTGGTAAGAACCATTAATTTATTTTCTCCTTGTAACTAGGGTTATGGCATTGCATACACAACAAAATAATATCTTCTGAGTCCTATAAGATTTATGCATAAAAAACTGGGGGTAAAATTGATTACTTTGCATATGCAGTATCTGTTAAATAACTGTTATATCCAGGCTGGTTAGAAAAAAAATGTACAAGGGAAATTAGAAAAGGAATGTTACAAACCTTAAAAAGTATAAAAATGAAGAATCTCAAATAGAAATACAAATGATAGTGTCAAAATTATCATGCACTATCATACATTGTCCTTGGTTAGAAAATTTTGATGCAATCTGATCTGGTTTCATCTGGAATTGCATCCCGTGTGATATGAAATTGTACAATAGAAATGACAAAATAAATTATACAAGCCTTATAAAAATATATAAATGAAAAAAATGGATTTTCAGCAATTACATTAATTAAACAGATCCCAAACAGAAATACAACCATATCTGAAAAAATCATTATACCCTTTGTTCAGAAAATTTCCATGCAATCTGAATTGGTTTGATCTCGAATCACGTCCAATCTGATTTGATCATTGATTATTTTTTATGTAGGGGATCCACCAACCTATGGTTCATAGGGTTAGCTTGCTATTTTTTCTCAAGAAGCGACCTGGTTTGTTCACAAGGTTATCTTACAGGGCTTGTGAGTGAGGTCAAGCATGGCAAATGGCCTAGTTTGATCATAGGTTCTGGATAAAATTGAATTGGGTCAAAAAATACACTGATGGAGGTTCTAGGTAAAATTGAAATGGTTCAAAAAATACGTTGATGTAGGTTCTGGGTAAAATCGAAATGTGTCAAAAAATCCGCTAATGGAGGTTCTCGGAAAATTGAAATGGATCAAAACATCCGTTGATGGAGGTTCTAGGTAAAATCAAAATGGGTCAAAACAATCCACTGATGGTTACTAATGCGCATGAAAAATTCAAAAATTTTACTTAACTACACATCATTATCCATGCAAAATCATTAACCACACCAGTTCACCTCACATGCATTCGCATGCAGTCGGAAAAGATTTCCAATGGAATTCCCTTAAGTGATTAACTACGCGAATTACATTTTAAATAAATTCTAATCCATTCCTTATTTAGGATAAATTTAGGGGGTGGTAGTTTTTTATGACATACCTGAATCCCTATAGTATATGAAATCCCTCCAACCTAGTAGTATCATACTATGTTTCCTCCAAAACATGAGTTGTATACACTCTGCAACCTTTACCGTAGAACTTCTTCAACTACATTGCTAAATACTTCCTTCCCGAGATCACTTTTGGAAATCCTTTCACAACCCTTAGGTTTCCTTCTTCATCCAAGCACTCAAAAGTCTTGTTGTAACAATCAATCTTTACTCTTTTTTTTTCCAACCAATCCATTCCAATGAGCTCATCATAGGATCCAAGTGGTAGAACATTCAAATATGCAACGGTGACTAACCGATCCATGACCAATGGACAATTCATTACCACCTCACTGATCTTCTTCTTACTTCCAGTGGCTGGCTAGACTAACCATGATCTTCTATGCTTTGAATTCTCCAAGGTGCACATCTCAACAAGTCCAGGAGTGGTATAGTTGTGAGTCGATCCAGTGTCAATCAAAATAGCAATAGTCTGTTTAGTAATTTCACCCTCAACTTCCACCACAGTTGAGTTATGGCCTTCCTGGTGGTCTTCTAACACTACACAAATTTTAAGAATGATGCCTGATTCCTGACCCACATTTTCAGCTTTATTGGGTGCTAGGGACTTGACCCTCATTCCTATTCGCAAGTGGACAATTCCTACGCAGAGGGGGTACTTCACATCTGAAACATTTAACTAGTTCCTTTATCTTTTCCCTCATCATTTTGGTTGGCTCAAACACAGCTGGTGATGGATGCCTTTGCTGTTTCATGAGGCGAGCAGGCTTAAAACCTTTCTTCCTTGGGTTAATATTCTCATTCTTCTCATGAGAATTTATTCTACTCCCTTCTATCTCTATTAACTGATGCCCAGATTTTATCTGCCTTTGGAGATCTACAAAAATATGTAGCATCATTGTAGTCAACTGGTTTTGCTCTACAAAAGCCTTAACCAACATTTTATTTTCTTCTTTACAATCCTGCAACTATGCCCTCAATCTTCTTATGGTAGCTGTAACATCTAGGGAACTCTCTTGTTCCCTCGTTCCAACAGCTTCAGTTACATGAATTTAGATATTGTAAGCTGGCCTTACATACCCTTCCCCATGTGGACAAATCTGACGCAAATGGGGTCCTCCACATCTCCAACATTGGAGTGGCTTTCTTCCCTCTTATGGATCTCTTAGACTTTCCCCCACAACATCTTTCCCATGTCCACAAGGATCATGTGCATCATCCATGCTGTTAATTTTCTTAGCATTAATCTTCTTTGACCTCCTTGGTCTAACCAAGATCAACTCTTCAATCTGCACTATGAATCTATAAAATGTGTTAACAACATCATTTGTTATTCAAAGTCTGGAATTCAGACAATTACTTACCAATTGCTTCTTACAAGCATCAATGATCAATGTTCCTTTCTTCGGATTGGCTAAGTTTAGCAATTCTGCTAATTAGCACTCCTTGTTGCTGAAGTTTCCTTCTACAATAACAATTGTCTTAGGGGGACAGTGGGGGTCAATGGGATTTCCAAACTTGCTGCCATTTTTCATCTTTCAGGACCTTGCAATCCCACAGAAAAACCTACTGAATTTCTCTGTTTTGGTGAAATTTTCATTTTCCTTTCGATGTGTCGGGGAAATTTCGAACTTCCACTTGATGTATCGAAAAAATTCCAAAATTCCACTTGATGTATCGAAAAAAATTTCAAGTTTTTTCCAACACGCATTAGTGACTTCGCCCGATTCCTTCCGACGTCTCCTTCCGCTATGTCAATTTTTTTTTTGAATTTCACTTGCCACTCGTTAGCTTGACCTAGCCAACATGCATCGAACAAAACTCCAACTTCCACCCGCAGTTGGGGCTACAATCTTAACTTCCACTTGACACGCGTCGGCTCAAATATTCCAATGTGCTCAACTGACGTTGCGGCCAATTTCATGAAAACTTTCCAATTTCCATTCGCCATTGCGGAAAAATTCCTAACTTCCTTCTGATGCGTCAATTTTTTTTTTTGATTTCCATCCGCTGTGCCGCGTCGAAAAAATTTCGAAACTTCTTTCGATTTTCCATACTTATAAAAAAAAAATTGAAATTTTTTTTCATTGCCTCGACTCAGCCGATACGCATCGACTCACATCTCTCTGAGTGTTCTGTCATTACAAGAAACATGTTCCCTTCTCTTACCAATTCCATCAGCTCATCTCTCGGCAACCTAGCCATTGCTGCAGTTCGCCTTCAACCAACCTATCCACCACTGTAGATCTCCCTTGCCCAATTCTTGTTGCCGAAGTCGTTGATGAAATACTACCGACTACTCTGAATTGCCTCAGTTGCATTCCCTGACAACTCCTTCTTTCCAATGCAACTAATGAATCGGCTCTTTGTTGGCTTTCTCAGCCACCACACAAAAAGAAGAAAGCTCAACAATTAGAAAAATTCAGGATTTTATGCTTGCCTCTTCTTCTTGCTAAACACATAGGCTGATTTTTCCTCTTTCAGCTGTTAAACTTGTCTCATTGAGGTCCAATGCTGTAATAGAGCTTTGATACGACATTGTCACATCCCCACCCTTCTGCCAAAGAGAGGATGCGACTAATGCTGCTATTAATCGGGGCAAACTAGCCCCGTTAATTAATATGATATAAAATGGATGAAACTTAAAAACATAAACAGATGTATAAAACATGCAATATATAGTGGAAGCATACAGATTCAAGAATTCACATCCATGTTGTTCATACTGATAAAACAAGCAGCATTCATCTTGTTCAAGTAATTAACATGTTCATGATAATTTACGAAGAAAACACAACTACAGAATTAAATACAAGAATACTTATCTTGAGAAGAATCTTCCCCACAATTAGCTATGTTGTTGCAACATTCCACCCAACCATAGGCCAGTGTGTTCCTTACTCTCTCAGCATCACTGCCACCCCCGAGCTGGGCATGATTTCCATGGGGAACTAGGGAACATAGACTTACACATAAAAAGGCCAAACAACTACTGTCAAGCCAATAACCACATCCAAACACAGTCATCCCATTGACAGATGGGTTCTTATACTTAGTCAGCCAAGCCAACACAGGTATGCACTACATAGCAAAATGCAAGTTCTAGGTATGAACCAAAATAGTTCTGGCAACAAAACGATATGCCAAGATGGGTGAAAACAACCCCCTAACAACAATTTGATTCCCAGGGACGTCTTGGCCCTAACATGGCCAAAACAGACTCAACAACACCCAAGAAATCATGGGTCTTATCTCCTACTCGCTGTGCATTACTAAAAAAGATTTCCAGCTTGGAGAACAATGGGGAAATGCATCCAAATCGTGGGGAAGGAAACCCACCCACTGATCATCACCAAAAACGAATTCCAACCTGGGGAAATTTAATAAAATGACTGCCCACATGAGGGAAAACACACAGCAAACCAAAGACATAAGGAAGCTCAGCCATGTGAGTGCATGCAGAAGAAAAAAAATCCTTCTTACGCATGAGTGCATGAAGGAAAATCTCATGGGCGTGAGTGGTATATCCCTGCCCTCTTCCACGTGAGGGAAAAATGAGCAAAAACCTTCCCCTTGGGAAATCATGTGGTTAAGGATGACAGCCCTTCCAGAATTGATGGCTGCCCATACTCCCAAAGCCCCAAGGAAATAACTTCCCCCAGCTGATTCCTGGATAATTTAATTGGTTGGTGAATAAGACAAGAAAAGGTGAGTAAGAAAAAAAGGTAGGTTCTTCTTTTGACACTTGGCTTCTCCCATTGCCTCAAGGCTAAACATCACCCCCCTTTTATCCTTAGGAAATCATGCCCCATCTCTTTAATGATGCATTGACATAGCTAGTTGTGGGTATTTTATTAATTGCATATTTACATGATGTAGAAATTATATTGTGCCATCAACTAGCACGATAACCGTCGGCATCGATTTTAATTGCTAAAACGTAGAAGACTAAGTCCATGGTGGGGTCTTTGCCTTGATCTCCACACAATGATTTATTAATGCTATTTACATCATTTATAATTTAGTGCAATTTGGGTTGAAACCAAGGTATTACACGAAGAAGAAGAATACAAGAGTTTGTAGCAATAAGTATAGGAAGAAGTTGTATTATCGCATACGAACAAAGAAGGTGAAGGTCAAGATGTTTGAACAAAGTTGTAGGCCTAACTGCTACATAGACAAGCATGCATTAACATTTCAATTTTGATGTAAGACTTAGAGGCCGTATGTTTTAGAAACAACTTGGTAGTTTCTTTAGTGGTCATAATTAACAGAACTTGTGTTGAAGTGTATTAATTACTCCCACTAGTTAGTTGGATGCCAACATGAGGGATTCATCTTGTTAAGGGATATCTTATCACATTCATTCATAAAGGAGGGGTTTTTAATTGTGAAAAATAAGGTCAATATATTGTAGGCATTGCGGGGTAGAGAACAGGGTATGGGGGGTTTATAGGTATTAGGGGGGTATAAAAAAGGATTCTAGTAAAATTATGGGGTTTTTAATTGGAAATATATATTGGGAGTGGGGCTCAACAAAATGGCCTTTTGCAAGTGATTATCAATATCTAGTGAAATTGTGGGTATTATTAAATATCTTATGAACGAAGGCGCTATGATGTGGTTTCACTAAGTGAAGACCCCATGGATGACAAGTCAAGAAGTGGTTATTTATGATGAATCCTGAGATCGCCATAGTCAAAATTGGTGCATTGAATCTAGACAATTTGGCAGTGTTTTTAGGTCTGCTTAACTACATATGCAATCCTTTATATTTCGAGTTTAGTGGAGAATAACATAAGTGTGAGAATGCTCCATAGTTTTTGTTGTTTGTTCAATGTTGCATTTACTTTTGAAATTTAACATATAATATGAGTTGTGATTCGAGTTGACTCAAGGGGTTCACTCTATAAACCTATGGCATAGCATGTGTGATCATATTATATTAAAGAATACTCATAATTTCACTAAATATTAAGGAATGCACCCAAAAATTGTTTTGTTGAACCCGCTTTCAATACTTCTTTCTAATTACCAAAACACCATTTTATTTAGATATCATATGCATCCATTTTTTCCTTTAAATTTTTAATATATTTTTGTGTCTTTTCTCTTAGTATGGTGACATGGCAGGAAAGGTGCAATATGAAATATTAATGAGAGAATATATTTCAAGATGGGGAACAACCCTAGTTGACTTCATATATAGTCATTCCAATCAACTTCACACCATATTCACTCACAAATCATGCGTATTTAAATAGCACTCTAAATCCAAACACAATTGGATTCACACCACTTAAATTTTACGGGCCCAGTAATTTATTCAACCCCAACCCCTAGATACATAGTTATAAACTCCCTCTAATATGTATATATTTTTAATATATTAAAAGTACCCCATTGACCCTTATATACTAGGCAATATATTGTTTCAATTTTTATGCTATTGAATCCCTCAATATAAACTCAAGAGACGCCAAGACCATTGACTTTGACACCTATATGAATAAGAATTCTAAGTAGAAACTCAAATATAGCTTGTTCATCTTCGGAGGACGAAGATCATCACAAGTACAAACTTAAACTAACCATATTTTCTGATCCTAGCTGATCACTCGAGGCACAGAGGGAAAGCATACGTTACTCGTTTTACAAACTCATTACACATGTTACAATATTGGCTATCTAGTAAGCCCTCTAGAAATTGATGGACCTACAAGTTTACATCATTTCTTCACATGTAAATAATAACAATAGCTAATAATACTACTTTCATTTTTGTTGCGAACCTTTATCAAATTTAAGTCCTTCCTTCACATATAAATAATAACTATAACTAAGAATACTAATTTCAATTTTTGTGTGATTTTAAACTTTATCTATTTTTTATATATTAGAAATAGTATAAACTTTATATATTTTGGAATTGAATTTGATGATCACCTTTGGTTGGAAGTGGTATCTTGGCCTTCTTTTTACTAATGTCATTCACTAAAAAAATCTTGATCCATTCTTAATGTGTTATTATTAACATTTCATCTTTTATTTTTTTAATAAAATTATTTTATAATTATAATTATAATTTTTAATTTCATTTTCATTTCCATTTTATAGATAGATTCATCTTTTTTGTTACAATTAAATGATATAATCTTAATTTTAGGTTGTTCTGTGTTCTTATAGTTCTGATTAGGAATTTGTGTTCTTATAGTTCTGATTAGGAATTAGGGAATTGATTCTTCTCTGAAGAAGCTACGAGTAGAGTAGTTAAAATTAACTATTCTAGAGCAAACTATTAATAAACTTACAACAACCATCATTTTTCTGCTACAAGCTAGTTAAGGTTCAACCCACAAAGTTATAAAAGTAATTAGCTCCCCGGCATCAAAACTCTATATATTCGAGATCGAGAGTTGACGTATCGTTGGTCTTGGAGCTTTATATATTCGATAGTTACGATATCATTTTCTGAATTGGCACCCACCAATACCAATGTGTTCACCGTGCTTTTCATGACAAACGTTAGAGTGGAGACATTGGAGTATAACCAAAAAACCTAAGATTTCTCCTTGTCCCACATACTGGGATTCGATTCCCCACGATTCATATATCACATGGTATCCTAATGTCTACATTAAGCCAAATTGGAGCGACCGAATGCTCCAAACCCTGCATTTTATTTTCTTATAATTGCAGACGGTACACCATTGGAAGACATAAGATTGTTGATTGACAGACTGTCCACTGATAGTATGAACTACCTTTACTATATTAGTTATGAATTTTGCTATATTGGTTATGAATTTATGTAGGTTATTGGTTTAAATCCATTCTTTATAAATTTAAATATATTTGAAAATATAAGATATATACATTTCTGTAAAATTTAATAGTTATGTTAGTACCAAAAAAGTAGTAGTGGTGGTGGTGGTTAACGGCCACTCAGACCAAACTTTAGTTTATGACCTAAAGAAACTAATTATTCAGTTTGTTTTAAAATTGTATTCTTATACTCAAAGAGCTTGGAGAGAAGCTTCCCGAGCTCACTATAATTTTGACATGTTAAAAGGCTAAGAAGGTCGATATTGCAACAAAGATTATGAAACTCTTAGAGGAAGTAATTTTAATCCTCAATATTCATATTCTCACAGAGATGACAGATCCTTTTCACCCATGATGTTTTAGGACCTGCTCAACTACCTGTTTCACCATGAAGTTCATGAAAATTCGTTTTTATCTCAATAATATTAATTTTTTTCTTTGAAATATTAAAACAAAGATACATACACTTTCACAAACTTTCACTGTGATATTACTAGGAGATATAGCTACCATGGTAATGGTAGAATGTTGACAAACGACACACAGATTTTGTGAAGCAGTTAACTGTCACCTGATAACGTGATGCAGAGTAATAGGAGGCAGCGATAGGCATTCGGTTTCTTAGATTAGTCTCTACAGGGGGCAGCGGGCAACGGAAGTCAACAACAAAAAACGATCAACTAGCAAGCAGAAAGAAATATAAAATTCATTTTTGAGTTAACTTTTATATCACAGATTTGTTAACGCTCCATATTGAGCTGGGAAAAACAATTAAAAAAATAACCAACCTAAGAGCATTGTCTGGGAATTGAGATTACTTTCAGGTAATCCGATTTTCTTTCCGTACTTTCTCCAGTGATATAGAACGAAGAGCCAATCTGTATCATGTAATATATTCTATTTAAAGAGTGATTTACTCTTTTCAAGTTGTCTATGACCATGCTATTTGAAGAAGGATCCGTCTAACTATGATACTATTTTGTTTGTTTTTCAGGTTGGTTTAGCAGTAAGCTAAACTCGAGACTATTTGCACCTAAAATCCATCAAGTCTTTTGGTCAAAATCTGGTATAGTTTACAATATGTTTTCTATTGACAACAATTACCAATATAGACATTAACCAAAATCAACCCTACAAAGAGGGAAATTGCAGACATTAGATAAAGAAAGATGGTTGTAGCTGAGCTTAAAGGTTGGGAAAGTTAGGAAACCTTGACCCACTATATGTTTACTTTTCAGTGGATGCATTAGAATCATAGTGTTGGTCTTACATGAAATTCTCATAAATCATACAATAGGTTGGACTCTTTCTACATACAATGAAGAGCATTATAAGAGAAGGGTTTTCTGAGTGACTAGTAAGAAGAGAAAGGGTATGATCTTTACACATTGTGTAGATTAGTGGAAGAGAGTTCTATGTCTAGGATGCCAAAAATGAGATGAATGTATTTCTCTATGGTGGCCGCATCGGTTAAGCATGTGAGAAAATGGACAAGGTTGAGAGAGAAAGAAAAGTATATAGTTGTTTCATTTATCCTAGTAGCCTCTCTGCCTAGTTTGAGGACGATATCTATAGAAGATTCTTACAGTTGGGTTGAAATCACTTTCACACAACCAGTTTCTTAAACCTTTTCATCTAAAAGATAACTAATTTTTATCATTGTCTATGAATATTCAAAATCTATGTTCTTTGTTATGAAAATCATTACATCATACAGTGTGTGCGGATATAGTGTTGTTCCAATAGACTATAATTTCCATGTTTTCACATAATTTTTCTTAAAATTATGGAACTCAGGATAGGCTTAATTTGTCATGATTTAGAATATTGGTCTCCATGGGTTGAGACTTGAGAGATAGTCTTTGTAGCTACCTATTACGTGGAAAAAATATTGGATGGGGGAGTTACACCGTTCGGTGAAGGAATGAGATTTCCCATAGTATCAATGTAGGGAATGCACTTAGGATATATATATGAATGGTATTTAAAGCATAATAAGTTTGTGGTATACTCGTCTCTAAAAAATAAGATCGTACAACAATAACAATAAATAAGATGCAAACATTAAAATATAAGCACAATACAAGAAAGACACCAATATAATGTGGTTCACCCAAGATGGGCTATGTCCACACAAAAATTTTCATTCCTTTTATTATTATATCATCTAGAAAAAATGAACGGATACAACTGTAACACTCCTGTTTCGACATCAATTGCATTAATTTATATATGATGTAAATAGCATTAATAAATCATGGTGTGGAGCTCAAGGAAAAGGCCCCACCATGGATCTAGTGTTTTACGTTTCGAAAATTAAAATCGATGTCGATGGTTATTGTGCTAGCCAATGACACAATATAATTTTCTACATAATGTAACTATGCAATTAATTAAAATACCACAACTATCTATGTGCCACAACGTAAAAGAGATGGGGATATGATTTCACAAATAATAGGGGCGGTGTATGCATACCCTTAAGCCAATGGGGAAAAGCCAAATGTCAAAGGGTAAACACATAAAGCTGTCAACTACCCATTTTTTCTTTCTCTTCCAATTATTTATTTATGCTAGAAATTGGTTGAGGATGTTATTTCCTCGAGATGAGAAAGGTATGGAGGTCAAATTCGAATTGGGAATACCACCCTTTTTTGGAAAAACATGTTTGGCTTATGGGGTAAGTAAACAGCCACAAAATGTCTTACCAACCCATTAGGTAGCTACGTCCTTCATTCTCCTCACGCGACTGAAGCTTGCTGAGCTACCTCAACCACGTTGGTTGCAGTTTTTCCATTTTTCTTTGTGGTTGGGAAGTCGTTTTTGGGTTGCTGTGTGTACGTGTAGTTGGGAACACCCGTTTTTGGTGTTGCTGAGTGAAGATGCAGCAAAGATTCACATTTTGGTGGCTTTGAGAGGGTGTTTTCCCTTTCCTAACGTGGCTAGGGTTTTCTCAGCACTTCCCTCATGAATTTCTGCGTTTTCTTTATTGTTCCTCAAGTTGGAAACTTGTTTTTGTAAAGCTCAATGGCTGAGAAAATGGATCAATGATTTGGGTGTGAATAGAGGTTGTTTTTTCCTATGTGAAGCCATTAAGCATTTGCTGAAACCTTTTGATCACTTGGGTTGGTTTTCCCCAATATCCATTCTCGATTTTGGTTCCCAAGACGTTTTTGTCCATACCTCGAACTTGTATTTTGCTGTGAAGTGCATCCTTGTGTTGGATTGGCTAAGTAAGTCCAAGGAACCCATCTATTAATGGGATGATTGTGTTTGGACGAGATTATTGGCTTGATTGTGGGCATCTAGTCTTGTTGTGTGTAGTTCTGTGTTTCCTATGTCCTTCTGGAAATCATGCCTAGCTCGAGGGTGGCAATGATGCTGAGAGATTGAGGAGCACACTGGCCTATGGTTGGGTGGAATGTTGCAGCAACATAGCTAGTTGCGGGGAAGCTTCTTCTCAAGATAAGTATTTTCTTGTGCATTTAATCTCTGCAACTGTATTTTCTTATTTTATGAATTATGGACATGTTGAATGCTTGAATGAATGATATTTGCTTCTGCTATGTAATTGCATTTGTTATGCATCTATGGATGTATTTCATTTCAATGCATTTATATTATTTTCATAGGGATAGATTTCTCGTTTGATACTAGCAGCAGTGTTGGTTACGTCCTCTCCATCGAGTAGATGGGAGGGGACGTGACAGTGTGGTATCAGAGCGAGGTTGCAGCATTGGGCCTCAATGGGTCAAGATGAACAGTTGAGCAGTTGACAGAGGTTGGATTACCTTTTGTTGAGAACTATCCAATAGAAAAATTTCCATAAATTTTTCTAAGTGTTGGAAATTTCCCATGTCGGATCAGTTTGGTGAGTTCCACCAAGACATGTCGGTTGAACTAACTGAGTTGCGCCGATTGCATTGGTGTTAAAGGATGAGTTGAGCTGAGGAGAATAGGAAAAAAGGAATTTTTTTCAATTTTTTTTCCAATTATTGACTGTGTCTGCTGCGTTAGACGAGTTGAGCTGACACATGTCGGCTAAGTTAGATGACTTGAGCTGATGAAGATCGCAGCAACCAAGTTGGCTCAGTTGGCTGAGTTTCTGTCGATTCATGTCGTCTAAACTACCTGATTTGCATTGATGGAGTCCGAATGAAAGGAAAATTTGATTCGACAAAGAAGGAAGGGAAACAAAATTTTCTAAGTGTTTGAAAAATTGGAAAAAATCGGTGAGTTTTGTTGATACATTGATTGTGTTGACCGAGTTTCGCCGACACACATCGAAAGCACTTGGCACGTTTTGCCAGTGATAGAGAAAAGACTGAAAAAATTTTGAAATTTTTCTAAGCATGGACATGTCAGCAAAACTTGGGGAGTTTAGCCGATACATGTCGGTTGGAAAAGTTTCGTTTCACCGATGTGTGCCAGGTGGAAAACATAAGTTTCACAGATGCTTGTCGGGTGGAAAATTTAAGTTTCTTCGATGTGTGTCAGGCAAAAAAGATGAGTTTCACTGATGAAAAAGAAAAAAAAATTCCAAATTTTTTCAAAAGTTTCAAAATTTTCCTCGTTGGCAAGAAAAGATGAGTTTTTTCGATACGTGTCGGGTGAACTCGGTGAGTTTTATCGTCACGTCGAGAGTAAAAGCAGAGTTTTTCTAACATGACAGAAAATTTTGATGAATTTCTTCAATGAAGAAAAGAAGAAAAAGCTGAGTTTTTTTAAAGTGTTGAAATTTCCTGTCGGCAGAAAAGGGCGAGTTTTACCGGTGTGGTGAGAGAAAAATTGGAGTTTCGCTGACACGTCGGGAGAAAAGTTAGAGATTTGCTGAATGGATGAAAAGGGTGATTTTTTTCGATATGTGCCAGGAAAACTCGATGAGTTTTGCCGACACGTCAGAGGGAAATCCTGAGTTTCGTCGATCGGGTGGAAAAGATGAGTTCGACAAAACAGAGAATTTCAGCAGTTTTTCAGTGGGATTCATAGGTGCCAGAAAGTTGAAAAATGGCAGTGAAATTATGCTCTAGATTGTAGAAATTCGTTATTGTAGAAAGAAAAATGTAGTAAGAAAGAGTTATAATTAGCAAAATTGCTAAGCTTATCCAACTCGATGAAATGCACCTTGACCGTTCATACTTGCAAGAAGAAATTGGTAAGTAATTTTTGAATTTATGAGATTGTCTAACAAATGATGTTGTTAAAACATTTTACAGAGTCATAGTTCAGATTGAATCGTTGATCTTGTTTGGACCAAGAAGGTCAAAGAAGATTAGTGCCAAGAAAAGTAACAACACGAATGATGCACAGGATCCATGTGAACATGGGAAAGATGTTGTACGGGGGAATCCAAGAGATCCACAAGAGAACAAAAAGCCACTCCAATGCTAGAGATGTGGAGGACCCCATTTGCATAGGAATTGTCCACATGAGGAAGGGTATGTAAGGCCATATTACAATATCCAAGAAAGTGAAACTAAAGCTGTTGAGAAAAGGGAAGAAGAGAGTTCCCTAGATGTTGTAGCTACCATAAGAAGCCTGAGGGTAAAGTTGCAGGGTCGAAAAGAAGAAAATAGAAGGCTGGTCAAGGCTCTGGTAGAGAAAAACTAGTTAACTACAACCATGCTATAGAGTTTGGAAGATCTCCAAAGGCAGATAAATTCTAGGCATCGGTTAACAGAGATAGAAGGGAGTAGGAGAAATTCCCACAGGAAGATTGAGAAGCTCAACCCAAGAAAGAAATATTTTAAACCTTCTCACCTCCTGAAGCGGCAAAGGAAGCCATCACAAGCTGTGATTGAGACATCCAGAGTGATGAGGGAAAATCCAATGAAACCACTCAAATGTTGGAGATGTGAAGGACCCCATTTGTGCAGGAATTGTCCACTTGAGAATAGGAATGAAGGTCAAGTCCCTAGTACCCAAGAATATGAAATTGTGGACCAGGAAGCAGGGACCATTCCTAAAATTTGAGTAGTGTTAGAAGACCACCAGGAAGTTCATAACTCAACTGCGGTGGAAGTTCAGGGTGATATTTCTTAATAGGACATTTCTGTTTTGATTTATCTTGGATTGACTCACATCTTCATCACCCCTAGACTTGTTGAGATGTGCACTTTGAATAATTCAAAGAATATAATATCATGGTTAGTTTGACTAGCCACTGGAACCAAGAAGAAGGTTAGTGAGGTGGTAAGGAAATGTCCATTGGTGATGGACAGGTTAGTCACTTGTGCATATATGAATGTTCTACCACTTGAATCCTATGATGTCCTCATTGGAATGGACTGGTTGGAAGCACATAGAGAAAAGCTTGATTGTCACAACAAGAATTTTGAGTGCATGGATGAAGAAGGAAACCTAAAGGCCGTGAAAGGAATTCCAAAAGTGATCTCTAGAAGAAAGTATTCAACAATGCAACTAAAGAAGATCTATGGGAAAGGTTGTAGATTGTATGCAACTCATGTTTTGTAGGAAACAGAGAATGATTATTCTAGGTTGGAGGGATTTCATATGTTACAGGAATTCAGGAATGTTCTTCTTGATCAAATTCCATGGCTTCCTCCAAAGAGGGACATTAATTTTACCTTTGAGCTTGTTCTTGGAGTAGCACCAGTGTCCCAAACACCCTGTAGGATGAGCATACCATAAATGCTAGAGCTGAAGATGCAGTTGCAAGAATTGTTGGAAAAAAGGTGCATCATACCAAGTGTGTCTCCTTGGGGAGCAATATTCCTATTTGTGAAAAGGAAATATGGTACACTCTGGTCGCGTATTGATCACACACAACTGAGCAAAGTCGCAAAGAAGAAAAAATATCATTTTCCTAGAATTAATGACCTCTTTGATCAAATGAGAGGAGAAAGAGTGTTTTCCCAGATTGACTTAAGGTTTGGTTAGAAACAGGTAAGGATCAATGATGAAGATGTTCATAAGACAACCTTCAGAGCAAGGTATGGATCTTATGAGTTTGTAGTGGTACCATTTGGTTTCACAAATGCACCAGCTATGTCTATGTTCCTTAGGAATAATGTTTTCAGCATGTACTTAGAAAAGTTTGTTCTTGTTTTCCTTGATGGCATTATTACTTATTCGAAGGATGAGGAGGAACATGTGGAACAATTGAGGCTGATTTTGAAATTGCTCAAGAAGCATTACTTGTATGCAAGGTTGAGAAACTATGACATCTATGAAGATAGGATTCATTATTTGGGTCAAATTATCTCAGATAAAGGAATATTTGTAGACCTTGAAAGATTTAGGCCATGAGGAGTTGACCTACTCCAAGAGAGTTAACAGATGTAATATCTTTTGTGGGACTTGCAGGGTATCCTACAGGTAAAGTTGAGTCTATGTATAAACTGAGGAAGCATGCATGTGAACTTGTAGTTCCATGAGGAGATGGCACTTCCTAAAGACTGTAGGAAAAATGACCTGAGAAGAGCATTCTAGTTGTACCCACTGAAACCAAGGTAGGAAACTACCATATGCTATGAGAAGGATCTCATGAATGAAATCTAACTTTTGAACAGAACATAATTTAAATTTCAAATTTCAAATTTTGTTGTTGATTGATAAATTGAATATTGTTAACTGTTTGGTTGATCTAAAATGGTGTCAAGATGACATGTTGTATGTGGATGTCCAGGTTTTTGGATGTATGCATAAGTAGGGGATAAGTACTTCCACTTGCAAAATCCAAACAATATGAGGATGACCTCATGGTTGCAAAAATATGATTTTCTATAGGAAGCAGAATTGTGAATCTAGATTTTGATTTGACTATCAATGTTATTGATCATTTGGTAATTGGAAATTTATCCATGCATGAAATAGATTTGAAAATCTATGATTGAATTTTTTATTATGACATCTCATGTGTACTGCAAGGCTAGTATGTAGTGCAGGTGAGATGATGGTGGTCCTCCGTTGGAGTACATAGCTTCTTGGGAGGATGTGTTTGAGAAACATGGATCCTCTAGAAGGATGTACTTGGGTACATAACTTCACCCCCCTTCCAGCTACACACTGGTATGCATCACCAGGGACGACCAGGGTGTAAGACATCAAGTTAGTCTTCCTTTCACACCCATTCACGCCATAAGGGGACTGTCACGAGAGTGGGGGATCCGTGAAGAGAATAACTCCTAGGTATTATGGTGTCTGGAAAGGAATCACCTCAGAATTGGTAATAACTGGGAGGAGTTTCGAGGACCTTAATCCAGAGATGTCATTAATCACCCAAGGAGGTGTTAGGCTCTAACGCAGGGTTGACCAGATATTGGTTGAGACATGCTATATAGATAAGTATTTTATTTAGTTAGAATTTTTTTGTTGATTTATGTAAATATAAATACACATATGATGCGACCATGATTTTGGAAAATCTTTTTAAGGGTTGCATCTTATAGATATGAATATGAAAAGTGAGTTGATTCATTTTTCTATGTAGAAAGGAAGTGTTTGAGCACTAGTGAGCACTTGGAGGAGATGTTGATCTCTTAAGCAGAGATTCCATTAAGCACTGAGAGAGGTGTTGAGCTCTGGAGCAGGGATACCATATCCTGGATTAGAGATACAGATAAATATTTGATTACATAGAAATATTTTGTTGTTGTTGATTTTCTGTAAATATACATGAGCATATGATGCCGCCATGGTTTTGAAAATATTTATATAGATTGCATCTTATAGAAATGAATCTGACATGTGATTCAATTCTTTGTGGTCTCCAAAAAGGAAGCATCAAGCTTGGTGGGCACCTAGAGGAAGTGTTAGACCCTAAAGCAGAGTTGTCAGATCTTGGTTGAGAAATATTTTCAGGTGATCCGAGGCTTGCAGAAACTTGGCTACATTTTTATGCACACCCTTGTGTGGGATGGGGCAGGTTTTTTGGGTGACATGGTTCTATAAATCCAAGTCGGATACCTGTCGAACCAAAAGAAGATACTTATGCAGATAAGTATTTGGTTTACTTGACAACTTCTTGTTGATTTTATGAAAATATACATGTGCACACAATTCATCTATGATATTGAAAAATATTGTGAATCTAACATGAGAATTGACTCATTGCTTTGGGTTTCAGCACATGTATTGTAGGTTTCCAAATACATTGGAAATTTTCCAAGCTAAGGAGAAGGATTCTCCAAGTTGCAGAAAAATATCCTATGGTGTGTACTTATGCATGCAATCAAGTACTTGGAGAAGTTCGTACGCAAGAAAACCACGTAGTAGGACCAATGAGGAGCTCCAAATTGTGTCGTTGGGAAGGTAAAGGTGCAGAGGAAGAACTACGGTCCCAGAGAGGCTACATGGGACAGGAAAAATTCCATGTGATGGGAAAATCAATTTTTGTTCAAATTTGCAGAGCACTGAGGTAGTGCCAATGTAGCATTTTGGTCAATATTGTAAATCACTCATGACAGTGTTGTTTTAAGGGGAGGGGAATGTAATGCCCCAGTTTCAACCCTGACTGCATTAAAATATATATGATGTAAATAGCGTTAATAAATCATGGTGTGGATCTCAAGGAAAAGGCCCTGCCACGGATCTAGTGTTTTACATTTCAGAAATTAAAATCGATAGTGATAGTTATCAGGCTAGTTGATGGCACAATATAATTTTCTACATCATGTAACTATGCAATTAATAAAAATACCACAACTAGCTATGCGCCAGAACATGGAAGAGATGGGGTCATATTTTAAAAATAATAGGGGGGATATTCAAACCCTTGATCCAATGGTGAAAATGCAAATGTCAAAGGGTAAAACTATAAAGCTGTCAACTACCCATTTTTTCATTTTGTTTCAATCATTTATTTCTTCCAAAAATTGGTTGAGGAAGTTATTTCCTTGGGATGAGAAAGGTATGGAGGTCAAATATGAATTGCGAAGACCACCAATTTTTGGAAAAATGTGTTTTCCTTATGGGGTAAGTAAACACCCACAAAAAGTCCACTCAACCCATTAGGCTGGGACATCCTTCATTCTCCTCATGTGACTGCAGCTTTTTGAGCTCACTCCTTCACGTTGGCTACAATTTTTCCATTTTTCTCCATGGACGGGAAGTCGTTTTTGGGTTTCTAAGTGTATGTGAAGCTAGGAAAACACATTTTTGGTGTTGCTAAGTGAATACACAGTATATATTCACATTTTGAGAGGGTGTTTTCCCATTCATCATGCAGTTGGGGTTCATTGAGTGCTTCCCTCACAAATTTCCATGTTTTCTTCATTGTTCTCCAAGATGGAAACTTGTTTTTGTAAAGCTCAATAGATAGGAAGGTAGATCCACGATTTGGGTGTGAATAGAGATGGGTTTTCCTCTATGAATCCATTAAATGTTTCCTTAAACGTTTTGAAAACTTGGGTTGTTTTTCCCCATTATCCATTCTCGATTTTGGTTCCCAGGACATTTTTTTCCATACCCAAAACTTGTATTTTGTTATAAAGTGCATCCTTGTGTTGGCTTGGCTGAGTAAGTCCAAGGAACACATCTATTAGTGGGATGACTATATTTGGATGAGATTGTTGACTTGATTGTGGGTGTTTGGTCTTGCTGTGTGTAAGTATGTGTTCCCTAGTTCCTTGTGGAAATCATGCCCAGCTCGTGGGTGGTAGTGGTGCGGAGAGATTGAGGAGCACACTGGCCTATGGATGGGTGGAACGTTGCAGTGACATATCTAGTTGCAGGTAAGCTTCTCAAGATAAGTATTTTCTTGTGTATTTAATCTCTACAAGTGTATTTTCTTGTTTTATGAATTATGGACATGTTCAATGTTTGAATCAATGATTTTTATTCTTCTATGTAATTGCATTTGTTATTGATCTGTGCATGTATTTCATTTCAATGCATTTTATATTATGTTCATGGGGATAGATTTCCCGTTTGATAGTAGCAACAATGTTGGTCATGTCCTCTTTGTCGAGTAGAGGGGAGGAGACGTGACAACAACCTGAAACACACCCGCTGCACTTCCTCTTCACTCTCTCACGATATCTCTCACACAATCAAAACAAAATATTTACAATGCTACAATACAATACAATACCTAATTGTATTACAATTCTTTCATTTTATATGAAAATTACCATGGGAAAATACCACGGGTCATCCAATACCATGGGCCCGTAAACTATTGGCCAACAAAACATCCCAAAAATTTCTTTGAGGGGCTTCTCCCTCGAACCCTTACTAGGTGGACAATCCCCCCCCTACTAGGATGAGTGTATAGTAAAACTAGGGTACAAGCATGTATAAACAATAACATATCTGAATCAGGGAGATCATGCTCCACCACCAACAATATCCCACTTAAATGTTGATAACAACATCTCCACCACTAATGCACTTGCTGGACTATGCTATAAACATTGGAATTTTAAAATTTGTCATATTCACCTTCATGGTTGAAGGCCAAAAGAAACTGAGATGAAACTCAATTTCTCTCTAGTTACTACCTTTGTCAACATGTCTATAGGATTCTAGATAGTGTGTATCTTTTCCAACTTTAATAATTCATCTTCTAGAACAGATTGTATGAAATCGTACTTGAGTTTGATATATTTAGTTTTCGAATGAAAGGATGAGTTCTTTGCAAGATGAATAGAACTCTCTCTATCATTGTACAACCTATCATTCTCCTTCTTCTTACCTAATTCCTCCATGAACCTTTACAACCAAATAATCTATTTACTAGCCTTTGTAGTAGCAACATAGCCTACTTCCATTGTTGAAAGTGAAACAAGCTTTTGGAGTTTTGAAATCAAACCCACTGGTGTTCTACCTATAGTAAAAGATACCCTATCATGCTCCTCTTGTTTTATTTATCACTGTAACGTCCCCGACCCTCCGACCAGCGAAGAGGACGCTACCATCACATTAACCATCCGGGAAAAATTGCCCCCATGAACATGAACATACATAAAACCAAAATGCTTGAACATAAAACATGCTAAGATGTATAATCATTCACATACACAATGGAAGCAAACATACATTCATTCAAGCATTTAACATGTTCATCATCATTCATTAAACATCAAATATGATTGCAGAAGTAAATTAGACAAGAATACTTATCTTATAAAGAACTTGTCCCGCAAACAGCTACGTCACTGCAACGTTCCACCCAACCATAAGCCATCGTGCTCCTTAATCTCTCAGCAATGTTGTCACCCTCGAGCTAGGCATAATTCCCTAAGGAATAAGGAACAATCAGGCTTACACATAGCCAAGGATACACAAAATGCAGCCAAGCCAACACCGTTGGGTTTATCAGGCCATCAAGGAACTGGCAAAAGCTGAATGCTAAGCTAGTGAGCTCATTGAAGAGCTAAGGACACCTACAACAGAACTAGCCTGACTTGTAGGACACCCATTCACAACCAACACAAGGAAATCAGTCCCTTCTCTGCTACACAGTCCCTCAAACCTTGACTTCCCTTCCAATGCTTTTAAGGGTTTGTGGAGAATAAAGCTATCCCTCTAGCTATGCTTGTGTGGCTCCCAAACACACTAGGTTTATCAAGCAAACCATGCCTTCATTCCCACTCCAACACAGTCCAAGACCAATCACTGCATACACACAGCAAACAAGCAATTCATAGCTCTAACTGGGGAATGTGATTCCTGAGTCGTTCTTGGCCCTATCATGGCCAAAACGGCTCAATGGGAATCCACAGCAACCCACAAACTTAAATGAACCCACAACACACAAAATCATGGGGAAAACAACATCTTGATCTCAACATTGAAGCAACAGGAATACACAGCCCAAACATGAATGGATCATTCACAAGAAAATCATGAAGGAACCCACATCACCATTCCCCCAACTATGTCATTCACACACACATAAATCATGAACGCTCATTCATAGGAACAAAATTGTGGATGATAGAAATGGCTTCCCCAACTCTCTACATGAGGAAAAACAGTAGAGAAAATCCTAGGCGTGAGGATGAGCAGAACTACCATCCCTGCGTTAGGATGGAAAAAAATTGAAGAATGGCGTCATTTCCTTCCTACCCATGTGAATTGAAAAGGGTCTACTAGTGGAGTGTGCATGTGGGCAAGGACTAACAGTCCTTCCACACACCACTGCCCAACAATAACTACCTCAACTAACAACAAAATTTTAATGTGGTAGTTGACTGATGAGACAAGGATAGGTGAGCAAATCAAAAGGGTTTAACAACTGACACATGGCTTTTCCCCATAGGTTCAAAGTTTAATAATTCCCCCTCCTTATCCTTAGAAAAATCATGCCATTTTCATCATGGTTTCATTAACATAGCTGGTTGGGGTTCATTTTAATTAAAGTGTATATTTACATGATGTTGAAACTAATATGTGCCAGATAGCATGATATACCATTGGCAACGATTTCAATCGCCGAAACATAAAACAACCAAATCGATGGTGGGTATTTTTCTTTTAGCTCCACACCATGACTAATTACAATATATACATCATATACATTTAATGCAAATGGGGTCAAAACTGGGGTGTTACATTCCCCTCCCCCTTCAATAGCAATCTCCTCAGTGCTTTACAAAATTTGAACAAAATGCTACATTGGTACTGCCTCAGTGTTCCATGGAATTGAACAAAAATGGATGTGCCAATCGCATGGAATACTCTAGCTCCCACGTAGCCTCCTCAGGCCCGTAGTGCTCCCATTGCACCTTTACCTGCCCTATGGCTCGGTTCCGGAGCATTGTGACCTTCCTGTCGAGGATGCGCATTGACTCAATTTGGAACTCTCCCTCAGGTTCCACCTGAATCACATCCCAATTAATCACATGGTTAGGATCATGTACATATCTCTTAAGCAAAGAAACATGAAAAACATTATGAGCTCTAGTGCTCGTAAGCAATGCAAGTCTATATGCAACTGGCCTTATTCTTTCAAGCACTTCAAATGGCCCATAATATCTTGGTGACAGCTTGGCACAACTTCCAAGATTCAAGGCACTCTTATTTTCCCTCACTCTAAGGTAAACATGATCCCCAACACTGAACTCCCTGTTCACCCTATGATTATTTGCATAGATTTTCTATCTATCCGGTGCTGCTTTCAGATTCTACCTGATCTTTACAACCTCTTGCTCCATTTCCTTGAGCAATTCTAGTCCAAGTACAACCCTATTCACTAGATTGTCCCAAGTCACTGGTGTCCTACACCTTCTTCCATACAAAGCTTCATACAGACTCATCCCCAAGGATGACTACTCTCCATTGTTATAAGCAAACTCTACCAAGTGTAAGTAAACTACCCACTTGGTTGGTTTGTCCATCATGAACATGCGAAGCATATCTTCAAGCACCTAATTAACTCTTTTTGTTTTCCCATCTGTCTGAGGATGGTAAGCAGTGTTGAAGTTTAGCTTTGTACCCGAATCTGCAAACAACCCCTTCCAAAAATTGGAAGTGAACTTGACATCCATGTCAGAGACTATTGCTTTAGGCAATCCATGCAATTTGAACATATCCTTCATGAATATCTTTGCAATGTCATCAGTCTTATGCGTAGAATTAACCGGTATAAAATGTGTTGTCTTTGTCAACTTGTCCACCACAACCATTATAGAATCATGTTGTCTCCAAGTCATCGGCAAACCTGTAATAAAATCCATGGAAATAACTTCCCATTTCCATTTTGGAACTGGAAAAGGCTGCAACAAACCTGTTGGGTGTTGATGCTCAACCTTTACCTGCTGACATTTCACACACCTTGAAATGTATTCAGCCATGTCCTTCTTCATTCCTGGCCAAAAGTACTATTTTTTGGCAGTATCAATTGTCTTCTGGTATCCTGGGTGACCAGAATACGAAGCTTAGTGGATTTCACCCATAAATTCTCCCCTCAACTCTACTACATTCGGAATATAAATTATGCCCCTATAAGTAAGAAGTCCATATTCTTCCAATTTATATCCCTCATACCTCTTCTCAAGACTTTGCTGCTCCAATTTGTCTTTTACCAGCTCATACAATTCATCTCCAGCAGTACGATTAACAATCTGCTGCCTCAAATATGATTGGAAAATACTAAGAGATGCCACATGCATTTCCTACATCTTCCTGCTAAGTGCATCAGCTACCTTATTCTCTTTTCCCTTTATGTGCTCGGTTTCAAAATCAAACTCACATAAAAAATCCAACCATCTCGCTTGCCTAGCATTCAGAGTAGGCTGATCAAATAGATACTTCATACCATAATGGTCTGTCTTGAGCTCAAATATTCTTCCCATCAAGTAATGCCTCCACATCTTGAGAGCATGTACTATGGATTCAAGCTCTAGATCATGAGTAGCATAGTTCTTCTCATGCTTTTTCAGCTTTCTTGACTCGTAACATATCACGTGGTTGTCTTGCATAAGGACTCCTCCAAGCCCTTGTCCGCATGCATCGGTACACACCAGAAAATATTTCTCTAGGTTTGCAACTTTCAATACTGGTGCACTGGTGAGAATATTTTTCAACTGCTCGAAGCTTTCTTCACACCTTGATGTCCATTCAAACTTTATCCCCTTCTTTTGCAAAGAAGTGATGGCATGTGCAGCTCTGTAGAATCCTTCAATGAATCTCCTATAGTATCCTGCAAGTCCCATAAACGATGCTACATCTATCACATTTCTTGGAGTATGCCAATTCATAATGGCTTCAATCTTTCCATGGTCCACAGATATACCCTCTTCTGAGATAATGTGACCCAAATACTGAATTCTATCTCTATAGAAGTCACATTTGCTCAACTTTGCATATAGCTGATGGTCCCTGAGCAATTGCAATTTCAACCTCAAATGCTCTTCATGCTCCTCTTTAGTCTCAGAATAAATAAGAATGTCATCAAGGAAAACAAGAACAAACTTGTCCAAATACTTGCTAAAGACACTGTTCATAAGGCACATAAATGTAGCTGGTGCATTTGTGAGACCAAATCATTGCCACTACAAACTCATAATGTCCATACCTTGTTCTAAAGGCTGTCTTATGAACGTCTTCATCCTTGATTCTCACCTGATGATAACTAGACCTCAAGTTAATCTTGGAAAATACCTTTGCTCCTCTCATTTGATCAAAGAGGTCATCAATCCTAGGAAAAGGGTATTTATTCTTCACAGTAACCTTGTTCAACTGTCTGTAATCAATACACAACCTATGTGTACCATCTTTCTTCTTTACAAATAGAACCGGTGCTCCCCATGGAGACACACTTGGCCTGATATACTTCTTTTCCAACAACTCCTACAGTTGCATTTTCAACTCTAGCATCTCTGGTGTACTCATCCTATAGGGTGTCTTCGACACTGGTGTTGCTCCTGTCACAAGTTCAATTGTTAAATCAATGTCCTACTTTGGAGGGAGACCTGGAGTCTCATCAAGAAACACATCCTTGAGTTCTTGTAACACCTGATAGCCCTCCAACCTAGGAGTTTCATCCTCTAATGCCTCCAAAATATTAGCTGCATACAACTGGAAACCTTTCCTACAAAACTTCTTCAACTACATTGCTGAAACCTACCATACTGAAATCACCTTTGGAATACATTTCACAACTATTGGGTTCCCTTCTTCATCCATGCATTCAAAAGTCTTGTTATAATATTCAAGCTTCACCCTATGAGCTTCTAACCAATCCATTCCAATGAGAACATCATAGGAACCAAGCGGTAGAAAATTCAGATCTACACAAGTGACCAATCCATTCATGACCAATGGACATTTCTCTACCACTTCACTAACCTTTCTCTTAGTTCCAGTGGCTAGCTGAACTAACCAAGATTTTCTATGCTTTACCTTCTTAAAAGCACAAATCTCCACTACTCTAGGAGTAATGTAGCTGTGAGTAGAACCAGGGTCAATCAAAATAGAAACAGATTGCTCAACAATCTTACTTGCAACTTCAACCATAGTTGACTGGTGATCTGCCTGGCGATCCTCCAGTGCTGCATAAATCCTAAGGACTGCCCTTGCTACTTGACCCACTTTTTTTGCTTCTTGAATGTTGTAAGCTGGCCTTGCACTCTCATTCTCGAGTGTACAATTTTTTTGCATGTGGGGTCCTCCACATTTCCAACATTGGAGTGGTCCTCTATTCTGTTGTGGATCTTTAGTCTTTTCTCCTATCACTCCAACTAGCTTACTTGCAGCTTGGGATGGCTGTTTCTGCTGATTCCTGAAGTTAGAAGGTTTGAAGCCTTTCTTTCTTTGGTCAAAATTCTCATTCTTCTTATCCTTCCATGCCTTATGGTAATCTGGTTTACCTTTGCTTTGCTCATAGTAATACTTAGCCTTCCTTATTTCTTATTCAAGAGCTCTAGGTTGATAAAATTCAATTCTGTCTTTGTAAGACTGAGGCAATCCACTCAGAAAACATTGGACCTTCACTTTTTCATCTTTGATGTACCTGACATAACTCAACAATTCAAAGAACTTTTTCGTATACTTTTCCATGTTCTTTTGTCCCAATCTTAGCTCATGGAACTCCTTAATCTTATCATCATAATACCTATCAGAGAGGTATTTCTGCTTGAAATACTTCTTGAACTATTTCCACTTAAGTCTCCTTTCACTAATCTTCTTTACTTGCTTGAAGTGTTCCCACCAAATGGATGATCTTCCATTCAGATTGAATATGGCAACTCTTGCATTCATGTTTCCCGAATAATCCTGAAGTTGAAAGTACTTCTTTATCCCAAGAAGCCAAGCTTCAGCCTCTTGTCTAGTCTTTACTTCACCATCAAATGTAGGAGGTTTATCCTTCTTAAATTCATCCCAAGAGTGATCCCTATGGTGTCTCTTTCTTTTTCTTTTACGAGAAGAAGAGCTTGAATCCTCGCTGGATTCTTCAGAGTCAGATGATTCACTAGAAGTCCTTCTCCTTCTCCTAGTACTGCTCTCACTTCCTTCTAGTCTTGTTGTACCCCACCCAGAGTCTATCTTTCTTTGCAAGTCTATCAAACTCTACAACATAGCAGCATTCAAATGATGCTGCTCTTCCTGGGATTTAATCAAGCTTATCATGGTGGCTGCAACATCTGATTGTGTCTCTTGGAATCTCCTTCCATTAGAATCTATGTCATCATGTCCATTATGGACATTTTCTCCCATGGCATCTCGTGCATGCCCATAAGAATCCCGAGCATCATAACCGTCATGGGTTCTCATGGCGAACCATAACTTACTTTACCAAATCACACTACTTGGAATACTGCCCTTGGAGGTGTCTATGATTCTGCAAACATGTTAGTAACACAACTGTTAGATGCATAACGTTGATATAATTCAGAATTACTTACCTTTACCGGGCAAAAATCATAAAATAACAATTTTGCCCAAACACAAAATTTTCTTCATCAAAGGATGTCTGTCTGAGGGGGACGATGGGGGTCAAGGGGGCTTGCCCTCATTTTTTTTTTTGTAAATATTTGATTTTCATGAAATTTGGTGCATAAGAATGCTGCCACTTTTCACCTTTTTAGCCCTGAAAATATCCTGAAAACTGCTGAAAACCTCACTGAAAAACTGCAGAAATTCACTGAGAAATCCCACTTGAAAAACTCAAAATTTCCTTTTTTCCCAATCGAACCCCATCCCAACTAAAATTTCGACACTTTGGTGACCCAATCAACAAGTTTCCTCCGGCGCTCATCAGTGGCCCTATCACTATCATTTTCTGATGTATCGGATCTCTTGTCGTCTAAGCTTTCAATGTTTCGACGATGGCAAGGACTGTTGTATATCAGTAATCGAAACTGTTGTCCACTATGGCATCGGCGAGGAGAGTATCTCCCATAACATTGTATCATCTGTCGGAAGCACTATGCATCAGGTGGATAGTTATTTTGGTAGCCGCAACGACGAACTCACAAATGACTAAATTTTTTCAATGTATCGGCATACCCATCAACTAAATTTTGTCAACGTTCATCGGCACTCAAGACAACTAAATTCTTCCGACGTTCATTGGCGGCTCGTTCAACTAATTTTTCTTAACGCTTTTAACACCTCGGAAAAATATTCTTCTTCTTGCCACCGCATCGGCTGGTTCATCATCTAAATTTCACCACCATGTCGGCGGTCCAAATAACTAATGTTTTCCAACGCGTCGATGCTCTTGTCAACTAAATTTTTCCGACACCCATCGGTGATCCCATCAACTAAATTTCCCTGATCACCAATGGTCTTGACACTTAGAAAAAATTTTGGAATTTTTTTTCCTCTTTCTCCTTTCTCCCGCCGATGTATCGGCACCCTCAACATCTATTTTTTGTCGATGTCCACCACTGCATTGGCTGCTTCATTGTCTAATTCTCGCCGACGTTTCCGCGGCTCAACCAACTATTTGTCACTGATCCATCAACTAAACTTCGTCGATATATCGGTGGTCCAATATTCTATTTTTCTCTGATGGCGGTATTGGAATTCCTTCCTTCTAACTGTGCCAATGTTTCGACGATCTTTGGCTTTACGTTGTCAACATATCGACGATTCCATCGTCTATCTTCCACCGACCACTAGCAACTTCCAAACTTCTACAAATTATGAAATTTCTCTCCTGCCAGTTCCCATTGGGTGGACTTCTGTCTAGGCTGTCCGATGCATCGGAGAAGCTTCAGACTAAGTTCTCTGATGAGCCAACGGTCTTGGCACTTAGAAAAATTTCATGAAATTCTCCTGTCATTCACCGATTTTGTTCTGATTTCTTCTAGGCAGAAGCCAACCTGCCTCTGCTAACTAGTTCTCATGGCCCTCTGAGGCCCAATGTTGCAACGATTACTCTGATACCACAATGTAACATCCCTGACCCTCCAACCGACAAAGAGGATGCTACCATCACACTAACCATCTGGGAAAAACTACCCCCATGAACATGAACATACATAAAAATGAAATGCTTGAATATAAAACATGCTAAGATGCATAATCATTCACATACACAGTGGAAGAAAAAATACATTCATTCAAGCATTCAACATGTTCATCATTACTCATAAACATCAAATATGATTGCAGAAGTAAACTAGAGAAGAATACTTATCTTATAAAGAACTTTTCCCACAACCAGCTACATCATTGTAACGTTCCACCCAACCATAGGCCAGTGTTCTCCTTAATCTCTCAGCAACACTGCCACCCCTGAGCTGGGCATGATTCCCCAAGGAATAAGGAACAAGCAGGTTTACACATAGCCAAGGATACAAAAAACATAGCCAAGCCAAAACAGTTGGGTTTATCAGGTCATCAAGGAGTTGGGAAAAGCTTAATGCTAAGCTGGTGAGCTCATTGAAGAGCTAAGGACACCTACACAAGAACTAGCCTGACTTTTAGGACACCCACACATACCCAACATAAGGAAATTAGTCCCTTCTCTGCTACACAATCCCTCAGACCCTGACTTCCATTCCAGTGCTATTCAGGGGTTGTGGAGAAGAAATCCAATCCTCTAGCTCTACTTGTGTGGCTCCCAAACACACTAGGTTTATCAAGCAAACCATTCGTTCATTCCCACTCCAACACAGTCTGAGACCAACCACTGCATACACGCAACAAACAAGCAATTCACAGCTCTGACTGGGGAATTCGATTCCTGAGTCGTTCTCGGCCCTATCATGGCCAAAATGACTCAATGGGAATCCACAACAACCCACAAACTTAAACAAACCCACAACACACAAAATCGTGGGGAAAACAACAGCCTGATCTCAACATTGAAGCAACAGGAATACATATCCCAAACATGAATGAATCATTCACAAGAAAATCATGGAGGAACCCACATCACCATTCCCCCAACTACGACATTCACACACACAGAAATCGTGAACACTCATTCATAGGAACAAAATCGTGGATGAAAAAAACGGCTTCCCCAACTCTCTATGTGAGGAAAAATGATGGAGAAAATCCTGGGCGTGAGTATGAGCAGAACCACCGTCATTGTGTGAGGATGGAAAACTATGGAATAATGGGGTTGTTTACTTCTTTCCCATGTGAAGTGAAAAGGGTCTGCAAGTGGAGTGTGCGTGTGGGCAAGGACTGACAGTCCTACCACACACCACTGCCCAGCAATAACTGCCCCAACTAACAACAAAAGTTTAATGTGGTAGTTCACTGATGAGACAAGGATAGGTGAGCAAGTCAAAAGGGTTTAGTAGCTGACACATGGCTTTTCCCCATAGGTTCAAAGTTTAATAATTCCCCCTCCTTATCCTTAGGAAAATCATGCCCTTTTCATCATGGTTGCATTGACATAGTTCGTTGGGGTTCATTTTAATTAAAGTGCATATTTACATGATATAAAAACTAATATATGCCAGATAGCATGATATACCATCGGCAATGATTTCGATCACCGAAACATAAAACAACCAAATCGATGGTGGGTCTTTTGCCTTTAGCTCTTCACCATGATTAATTACAATATGTACATCATTTACATTTAATGCAAACAGGGTCAAAACCGGGGTGTTACAATCACCTTCCTTATCTGCATCAACATATCCTTGTAAAGCAATGTCTGAATCTCCAAAACATAAGCATGAGAAGTGGTACCTCTCAAATACATGAAAATCCACTGTACTGAGCTCCAATGCTCTTCACCTAGATTGTTCATATACTTTCTCACAACTCCCACTACATGTGCAATATTTGGTCTTGTCCACACTGTGGCATACATCAAGCTTCCAGCTGTTGTTGAATAGGGATCCTTGAACATGTATTTCATCTCCTCATGTGTCTTGGGTCACATCTCCTTACTTATTTTGAAATGGCTGGCCAAAGGTGTACTAACTAGTTTTTCATTCTACATTCTAAACACATCCGAACACCTTTTCTATGTACTCACCTTGAGACAATTCCAATTTGTGATTTTTTGTATCTCTTGTTATTCTCATACCAAGTATTTTCTTTGCAACACCCAAATCCTTCTTTGCAAATGATTTAGCTAGGTTCCTTTTGAACACATTTATATGTTGCATGTTAGACCCTGCAATAAGAAAGTCACCCACATACAATAACAAGATAATATATCTTCCATTATCTAGACTCTTGAAATAAACACAATGGTGAGAATGACATATACTATAAACTTTTCAAATTTCAAATACCACTATCTTGGATCTTGTTTCAGGCCATACAAGATCTTCTTCAACCTAAAAACCAAATTATCCTTCCCTTTCACCTCATACTCTTGTGGTTGCTTCATATAAATCTCTTCCTTCAAATCCCCATAGAGAAATGTTGTTCTCCCTTTGACTTCAATCTCCTCATGTAACTATATGTGATATCCCATGGGTGCCTTCTGAGCTTGTACAAAGCCATCTGCACACATGTGGCTCTTTGATTGATATATGCTTCTACTTTACTCGAGAAGTGTGTATTGTCAATGGAGTATGTCATGCCATAATCTACTCCCTCTTGAGAGAAACCACGAACATTGCTTTGTACTTATCAATGTTGTCATTTGTTGCATTCATGATCTTGTAGATCCACATGAAATACACTATGGAATTCTATTTACGTCTCGAAACTACATCCTTTACATCATGATCAACTCGTACTCTTTTATCATAGCCTCCTTCCATTCTTTCTTCTTGTATGCTTCTTCATATTTGGAAGGATACACATCATTGATGTTACAAAACAATGTCGCATAACTGGAGTATTCTAAGGCCTCTTAATTTTTCTAGAAGGCTCATCATACTTTTCTTCGTCTTGGATAATATCTCATGCCCAATATGGTATTCATATCTCGAGGTGGATCTACTGCTTTATGTGGCTTGGTCATATCATGATTCTTGTGAAGCTCTTTCTTATTTCATGTTGTCTTTGTTCATGGGAGCTTCAAGTTATTATTTATTTTGTTGTTGGATTAAATCTTCTAGCTAAACCATCATCACTTGTTCTTCGAAACAAGTCTCGTCCTTCTCTTGTTGTAGGTGATTCTATGCAATCTTTCCTACAAGTCAAATTTAGTTGCATGATTACAAACATTGCATAATTTTCAAAACATATTAATAACAACAAATTCTAACACATTAAGATATATGTCACACAATCATGCAACTATCTTAGCCAATGCTACAAGATTCATTCATATCCTGTATACATATGGTAACTTTCTATATGACTTCCATCACTACTAGAACATTATTAAGATTGTGCACTTCTCCTAATATGTCAGCAAATAGGTTTCATTCTAGATAAGTAGAAATTGAATGTTGTATAGCACCATAGGATACTTACCCATCATATGCAATCCATTAGTATATTGTTCATAAATGCAGACACCCAAACATGCATAATATACGTCCTAAATCTAGAAACATATCTATGTACACAAATGAACCATATCATTTAAGCAACTAGATAAACAAGAAATGATAATTCAAATACTTGTGTTTTTTTGTTTGGTAGACTCCCTCTTCATATATAACTCCTTTCATGGATTACTAGAGTCTCTGAGAATGGGCACTACTTTATCATCCAATTCCAGGAACCTGTGTCTATCTTACTCATGCTTGAGAAATTATTCTATGCCATATATCATATGAGACTGCATAATGGTTCTGAATTTGAGTGTTGCTTCTTCATTCACAAATGTATCCCTTCCTAAATGCTGAGATGGATAATATTTTATTCTTTTGTAATGGGTTGAATCCTTCTGTATTAAAGTACATGTTCCTCATCACTTAAGGAATATTCCCTTTCTTTCTTCTTAGCTCCAAAATATTCATCCTAGGTTGCATTGAGAGAAACATTGTCCATTCTCTACAACATTCTGGAGTTCTCTTTCTGACATTTACATCTTCACATGCTTGAGATGATTTCTCAAGTTCATATTCTTGTTGATATTCTTTCCTTTGTACAAGTTAGTCAATGCATCAAACATCTACTTGGAATTCTTCAAGGATGATACATGTGATATCCAATGGAGACCAAAATAATCCTCCTGGCTTTTGACTAGGTCCTTCTTGTGATTTTCTTCTTTTTCTTCATCTCCCTCTAAATATACAACTTCTTCTTTGCATAGTTCTACAAGTCATGCTTCTTCAAGTGTGAGAATCATTCTATACTTCCATGCTTATAATTTCTTGGCTCCTTCAATAATTTCCTCAAGATTGGTATTGTTTGTCATTGTGATAAAATTGAGAACCTGAAATGGAAATAGAGAGCATATAACTTACCACTGATTTTGCTTCAACTTGATGCTTGTTTGAAATATTTTCTTGAAGACTTATTATGGTGGACCTAGGATTTGATAAATAAAACCTAATTTTTCAACTTAGTTAACTTTCATATCCGATTGGATAGAAAGACGCACCTCCTTAAGATGAGCTGATCAATATACTCATTTTCCCAAAACTATGGAAAAGAAGACAAACTATTTCCTGCCCTAGTTTTCCCTGACAGTAATGTTAGGTCAAAAGTTGAATATTTATAGAATAAGAAATGTTCTCCATAGAAATATTCACCCTCTTAGGGAGAGTTTGATTGTCCTCCTTTTTCAACTGATAGGTGGATGGAAGTGCCTGGAATGAGAAGCCCTAGTTTCCCAAATTTATTCTTAAAAATTGTTTGATCTTGATTCTGTTGTATATAAGAAATTCCCAATCCTCAAGTTTTGTTATATTTCTTCTTTTCAACCCCAAAGTTTAGATAAGAATTGAATTCCCCAAGTGGAAATTATGCCAATTTTCACAAGGTAACTTTTTTGAGGATTGGTTCAGTATAACGGACTTATATGAATTACCACATGTCATTGTTTCAACTTTGGTGTAGAAACCAGGACCATAGAAACTATATTCCATTAAATATCTGCAATTTTTTTAGAAATTTGACTTGGACCTTGCTAGCCCGAGATATAGAAATTCTCCCTAGGTCACTTGTTTAAGACTGGGTTTTGGAGTAGGCTGGAAACCTAATTTGGAGGAATCATATCTCCCAAAGTATAGTGTCCATGAGGATAAAACTTGCACACAACATACATCATAATTTCATATTCGTCCTTTCCAAGTTTCAAATATTGATCCTTCTCCTTACTCGAGTTATAGAGAAAAATACCAACATGACTAGATTTTGTCTTCTAGGGTTTTCAAGCATGAAACCCTAATATTCAATATCTGCAATTGTAGGTGTACTTTAACTGCACATTTCCTTGTTTCAGAGAAGCTCTGATACCATGCTATTTTTTCGAATCTAATTCAATTAGGATATTTATCTTAAAGAATAAAATGAAAAACAAGATACATAAGATGCACAAGGTATATAAGATACACAAGACAAAGATTTTCCTCAGGGAAACCATAAAGGTGAAAAACCCGCAAAATTCCTCATAATAGTTTCATCACTAAGACATTATCATAGGATCATAAACCCCAAGAATGAGAAGTTTTCTACAACTCTCTCTCTTTCCTCCTTTAGCAAACTTTTTCTCTCTCTCCTAAGGAACACATAAGTGAGTGAGAGCGTATGTCCAAATAGGGAGGGAACCTCTTTATTTATATTCTTCTATTGTGTAACTTAACTAACTAGGTTGGCTAGGTAACCTCTTTGGGGTCGAACTACCTAGGAAGACTCAATATTACATTTTACTTTATTTATCTTGGGGAGTATTTCCCCAAATTAAAACAAATGGTTTATTTCAATGACCATATACAATAATGACATCCCGAAAGGAGCTAAACACATCTATGATGGGGGGTACAAGAATATACAATGATAATATACATCAGAATATATTCTAAAGTTACAAATATAACAAAAACTAACAATCTAGGCATTGGTGACCTCTTATCGTTTGTGAAATTTGTTACACACCAACACTCTGCCCCCCCCAACCAACACAGATCCATGTCAACTTTGGCTATACCAAGTGTTGGATTAAATCCCTTGAGGTGAAAACATTTCCTCAATATTAGTACTTTAAAAGGGGTAGATTAGTACTCGAAAAGGGGTTGTCCAACCTTTCCATAGTGCATACATGATTTATGTTATCTATCATATTTGATTTATACAAATTTGAGTATAAACTAAAATATTTTTCATTTACAAAGAGTTTTATCACCCAAGTTTCTCAGTATAAAATAATTCTCCTATAAAAGAAACCCAATCATGGTCACCACTTTCATCCATCCATAATCACATTCTCACAATAGATTTATGATACTAGAATTCCACCTATAAATAAAAGAAGAGGACATACCATCCTTTCTACTTTCATCAATGTGCGATCTCCTATTAGTCACTTGGATGGATATTGGATTACAAAGTATATCGATGAACCCTCTAATGGATCACCTACATAGGACCTCTATTGTCCACAACAGATACAAAGGTGTGATTGTAACTTCATATTCTTTGTGTAATAATACAAATATCGTTCTTTTAAATGTTGAATTTCCTTTCAATGGATGGTTTTGGAATGAATGTTTCATGCATATCTAAGAATTGATCCATTTAGTTTAGTTTAATTTAGTTTTTCTTAATTTCCTTTTCATTTTATTTTCTACTAAGGATTGCACAACCCATTTGTCAGTGTATTTTGCAGATCTATGTGAGAAATCATACACAAGAAGCGCATTCAAAATTTTAAGTTTGTGATCATGTTTACCTCTAGATGAGGAGAAGTAACAGTTCCTTTAAGTGTTGATGTTGTGCCAATTTGGAACCAAGAAATTGTGGAACATTTCAAGTTTTTAACAAGATAGGGCTACTTGCATATAAAATTGCATTACTTTCTAACACTAAAGGTTAAATAAATTTATGTGTTTAACTACCTAAGAAATATGTACACAATATTAACCATGTGATTCATTGGGTTGTTTTCTTGGTGAAATGAGAGGGAAAGTTCAAAACATAGCCACTATGAAGCCTTGACATGAAACTACATTTCTTCATAACTAGACTCATGGGTAGTGTTATTGCTCATGATATATTGGGATAGGTGCTGATGACAATAGTTTGACAGGAAAGGTTATAAGAATAAACTTTCTAGGGCTTGACAAGCACGAGAATGGGTCACCACGGGACAGGTGGTGCAGAGAAAATGGGTGCTAAAGATTTCACAAACATAAGAGGTGGGCTGAGAATTGAGCCAGGAAGGTATACAAATCCCACAGCTCGCCCTGTTATCCCTTAATGGTTGCGATTGGGGAAAACCATATCTACGGCGGGAACCATTTCACTGCCCACATATGCATGATGGAGAACACCGAAGATGGTTATGAAAGGCAGGAAGGCCTCTCATGTTTGGATGGTGATGAGTAGACAAAGAATCAATCGAAAGCCCTGATTGAAATCACAACGAGAAGGTACATGATAGATAAGGGAAGGGAGAGGCATGAAACCTTGTAGGGCCCCTCATTTTCAGCAGAAGAAGGGAAAAGTATGGTAGGGCCCACCTATTCAAGATGGGACAGGTGGCATCGACGATGCAAAAGTAGGTCCTAAATTCCTCACGATTCACTACCCGACACGTATGGTAGGACACACACCAAATGATGAGTTGGTAAAGAATGTGAGCGGTTGTACGCTCCATATTTCAAGGAAGGAAGGAACTGAAATCTAGGAAGATAGATGGATCATCCAAGTGGCGAGAATGTGCATGACAGATAAGGGAAGGGAGTGACACAAAACCCCATAAGTCCGCTCCTTTTCAATGGCATAGATTCAACAAATAGATCAAACAACGACTTTGGTTTGCGTCATAGCAGGGACATGCATGGGGATTAGGAGATAGGAGAAGGGTGAAATTTGATATGGCCTACCTAGTCAGGATGGGATAGGTGGCATCAATGGCACAAAATTAGGTCCTGAATTCCTCGTGATTTGTTGCTCGACACACATGGTAGGATGAGTGCCAAATGGTCATTTAGCAGAGAATGTGAGTGGTTGTATGCTACGTATTTCAAGGAAGAAAGGCACTGAAATCTAGTTCAGCTGATGGATCAGCCAAGTGGAAAACATCAAATCCACCCCCAATGAGATATATTTAAGAGATTATGAGTGAATTCAGAATTCGTTTTTGCAATTGATGGAGGTCAGGGCCTCATGGGCGGCGTAGTTGGCACCTTCACATAAGGGAATTGGATCAAGAGCCACATGATCTCCTGTGTTGTCATCATAACACACTCAATGATTATAGGTGTAAGGGTGCGATAGGAATGCATTATATCTTAACTTCCAAGCTCGATATAATGCCACCATCGGAACCATTTGAAGGTGTAAAGAGTGTGCATGTTGATAAACACAGGATATCTACTCTGATAAGGGTCTTGGATAGTTCCAATGAGAGAATGTCTACGAATTCTGTGTTCAAGACATTGGTTGTCTAGGGAACCTCATTGGCTTGTAAGGGTCATTTAGAAACCCAGGTTCCATGGAGTCCCTGCACCTCAATATTCCCAACCATCGAGGTAAAGACGTCCGCTGCACTGGAGAAATTTTTTGACGTAGGAGACGACCATGTCATCTAAAAAAATAATGATACCAATTTGGGGGAGGTAGCCACAGTCCTCAACCCTAAGATCATTTTGAAAAGGCCTCCATATAGAAATGTGAACCCCATCACTATTGTACATAGTATACATTACTAGGGATGGTCGGTCTGGGAGAATGTTCAGACCCGGGAAGGGAAGAACGTGAGGGTTCATCATCATGGTCTTGGGCTCATTTTTCCAAATTCAAATAGGATGATGGAAATCCTCATGGAGTGTTGTGCCAAACACAAAGGAAGCATAAACCTCCTCATCAACTATGAACATAGACAAAACATGTTTCTGGAACACGGGGAAACATGGAGGTCTAAAACGACAAAGGTCGCCTCGAGGATTTTCTGTAATTTTTCCAATAGAAAGTGCACCGAAGGAGTAGATCCATTAGTTCCAAAACGTCATCATCAAAACAAGTGAACATACATTTCAATTCCATAGTGCCATTCCTACCAACATGCGCATATTGACATGTTTCCTATTTTGGGAAATAAACAATGGTGGATCTTCCACGTAAGGCGATATGTTAGGATATTGATACGATTATTCGGGGTTAATCCCATAATTTTTAACCATATTGATACCCTGTTTTGGGACGGTATCCCAAGGGTATTCTGCATTATAAATAGAACCTCCCTTGAGGAGGATAGAAGTTTGAATGATATTCATTTTTGAGGCCTGAGTGACAGTTTTTTTTAGCTCTGTAACAATTTTTGGGAGATTTAATGAATATATTTCTTCTTCTGATATGAGATTCATCAAGGTGTTTGTGTTCAGTGTGTGATTTCCGTTTAATTCATTTTCATATATGTATTTCTTGAAAAATTTCTTTCTAGTTATACAAAAGGAATTTTCTCTCTGTTAAGTGATCTTTTTGTCAGATCAAGCATTAGTTCTGTGTTTGTTATGGTGGTTTTGGAATTTGTCCTCTATTAGATGCTCCAAATCTGCTATGTCCATCAATATTTTTTTCTTCTAAAGGTGTGTCAAGGGATTCATCCATAGATAGGTGCCCCTTGTCCTGCTTATTCTCACTACTACTCAATGATATTTCATTGAATGCTATACTTACTTTTACTCATTGTGGAAGGAAGAAATCAACATTTATTTTCTACTGTAATGTCCTTCAATGCTTCATACATTGACTCCATCTCCCAATGGATTTCATTCTATGCATTTTTCGACCTTGTTTTAATTTGTAATTGTCCATGTCACTAGCAGAAATCAAGTCTTCTGTGTGCTCGATATTGTTAAATGTATATGTGAATGCTACCATGACAAGAAAGATCCCTCTCTCACTACCTTGGCTATAAGGAAGTCTAAATATTGTTTAAATAGTTACCTGAGTGACTTCCTACAACAACCATATGGAAATTACAGGGTGCTAACGTTTTGGCGCCGTTGTCTGGGAGCAAATGAGGAAATCATCCCTGGGTAAAATGACATTGCTCAGTTCTATGACTTGGTTGAATAGCAAGTGTTAGACAAATTTTGGTTGTATATTCTCTAGTGACTCCACTCAAAGCTTTTGAAGGTGACTCCACTGGGCACTTTGAACATCGAAAAGCTAGAAAGTTTTCAAAGGTTCCATGGTGACTGTACTGGGGAAAATGATCCTGATATAACAGGGCCTGGAAGGGCTTGGTAAAATATGAGGTACTTTGTTTCCTTTCTTCAAGAAATATTTTCCTTCCTAGTACATTCTTTCCTATCCTTCCCTGGGCTAGTTAGAACAGTATTCCAATATCTATCACGCTTAGGGAAATACCCTAGACTCACCCTTGTATATCCTTTTTCAATCACCGAGAAATCTCGTTCACCCTGTACATATGACCGAGGCCAAACCCCTTAATCTGATCCCCATAAGACTTGTGATGCTACTGACCTAGTGTCCTCCTATAGGCACTCCTCTCCTGAATCCATGGTCAAAGGACTACCCGCTATTGCAACATGTCCTCCCCTTCGTCCAGAACTTGCAGAGCCTTCATGATTCAAAGCTTTAGCTCCTCTTGAAATCTCTACTACAAACCCATCCAGGGAAAATTATTCTCTCCCATACTGCTCCTTGCAATCCTCCATGACCTTCCCTAAGTGTATGCCCAAAGAATCAAGCAATTTTCTAGTGAGAATGGATATTCAACTAAGGAGCATTTGGGGTGGTTTGTGGACTAGTTTGACCTCAAAAAGTGGATCATGAAGATATCAAGGTCAGACTATTTTTCGAAATCCTCACTCAAAAGGAAAGAAAATGGTTCACCAACCTTCCAGATAGCTCCATCAAGCTTATCAGGTTTTGGAGGACACCTTCAAAGCAAAGAGGGAAAAGAGGAAGGACCCTAGGAGATGATTATCCCAGTTCTACTCCATTAGAAGGGAAGAGAATGAATCTGCCCAATATTTCTCTGATGGGTTTATGAAAGTGTATGATGCTATCCCTTTAGAGTTCAAACCTCCTCATGGCGCAGACCAACTCTAGTACGTTGAGGCCTTTGATAGCGAATTGTCATTGTGGCTCAACAAAAGAAGGTCATCCATTCTAGTCGATGTGCTAAAAAATTCCATAGAGGTGGAGATGAACCTAAATGTTGCCAAGGAAAAGGGGAGAGAAGAGGAAGAAAGAACACAAAATGAATATCTTCCCTAGCTCATTCCCTCTGATACCCCGAAGATCACAATGAACGAGAGGATGGAACCCACATAAAGGTGGATGGAGGGATTCATGATAAACCATATTCCCTGCCCCACAAGCAACCAAGAATTTAGAGGACCCTTGTGTGTGGAGCAAGATCAAGATGTCCTTGGATACCTACAAGAATGCATAGGGATTTCTCTGCTAATGGAAGAGGAATAGAGCAAACAACTGAGTTCTCCTGTGCCTCCCAGTCCTATTTTCCATTAAGAGTACCCTCAGCATGAAGAAGGTAACAACCTTTCCTTATGCTTCATCTCATTCGATTTTATTAAACAAATATTAAACATCTCTAACCAGACATAAAAAATGGAGGTTAAGAACGAGGTCATGAAACTATTTAGGGTGGACGATGAGGGAAGTGAACCAATGAAATTTGCTATGCATCACAGCTTGTATGATTATGAGCGAATGGATCAAAAACACGGGCCCATGTAAGTGGAGTGTCATATTTTGTTTGATGAAGAAAGAGGCCCTCCTATTGTAGCCCCGATTTATGGGGGGTTTAGGGAATATTCCAGGCCTCCCCTGTACGATGAATACAGGGATAACTTCTTAGAAGATGAGGGTCCCAAGTGGGATAGTCCATCCTTCTATTCTAGTACAAAATATATAGGTCAAAAAGAGCATTTTGAACAAGATTCCATTGGATATATTTCCTATGAAATGCACAAGGAAAAGAAAGGAGTGGTTTTTGGCATTCATGATGAGGAAACTAAGGTCTCAAGTACAGATGGTCATAGGTTCCCTTTGCACAAGTATTTTGAAGAACAACTGAGCAGGGTACAAGGGGAGACAAGGTTGGAGCACGAAGCATGGAGCCATCAAAGGTCATGATAGGTCTAAAACATTCATGGAATTTATGATCCAGTGGCTGAATACATGGAGCAGATTGTTCGTGACAGATGTATAACATGAATTTCAAATATCTTTCATACCCAAGGGCCACACCTGTGGAGAAGCTGTACAATGGGAGTGATGGGATGTTGATGCATAGATAAAGTCATAGGTTCAAAAATAACCTCCTATCATCCTACAACACATTACTATCCTCTATCAAGAAGGAGGGAAGAACCTGCAAACGTAATCACTTGCTTGATTGGATTCATTGGAAGTTGGAAGTCACCTGACTAGGCGGTAGTGCTTGGATAAAGTAGGGTAGCTAGGATTGAATAAGCTCGGCCTGGTGAGCATTTTATTTCTGCATTTTTTCATTTTTATTCGTCATCTATTTTGGTTTTTTAGAACACATTGGAAATTTTACAGGAAATGATCTCGGGTCGGCCTAATGGAACAGGCACATGGTCTACACAGGTTCTTTTATACCTCATAGGGAGGATAACATCCCCGAGTTGGAGCCATTGTTAGAACTCGTGCTAAATTTTGGATAAGCGTCGATGACAATAGTTTGGTTGGAAAGGGTATAGGAAGAAACTTTCCAGGCATCAGCGAGTGTAAGAATGGGTCACCATGAGACAGGTGGCACAAAGAAAATGGGTGCTAAATATTTCGGAAACATAAGAGGTGGGCCGAGAATTGAGCCAGGAAGGTGCACAAAGCCCACGGCTCACTCTATTTTCCCTTAACTATTGCGATTGGGGAAAACCAGATCTACGGCTAGGAACCATTTTTCCACCTACATATGCATGATGGATAACGCCAAATATGATTGCGAAAGGTAGGAATGCCTCACATGTTTGGATAGAAACTGTTGCGCCCAGAAATGACCCCTTTTTTACCACCCTTATCTACCTCTTTTTTCCTCATCCTACTCTGTTATGCATACTAAACAGATGTTTTTACTTCACTTGGTCCCTCAAGTCATGCAGGTATGATTAATCATTATGTTTTTTTATTAATGCTTAGGATTGTTGTAATCAGGGATTTACATCTTAAATTATGCTAACATATGGTGGTTTTATAAAGATAATTAAAGATTTAAAGGATGCAGGTGTAGTGGGCCAAACATGCCAAAGGAGGGATGGACATTCATTGCTGAGTTGATCACCATCCATTCCATTGTTTCCCAAGGAATGCGGTCCAAGGGTATTATTCCATGCAACATGTACAAGGGTAGCTGCAACAGGCTGTAACAGATTCGGAGGCAATAGTGCGTCGCTACTAAAAATTAGCTACAATCCATATAGTATCTTCTCAACTAATCATTATCATTATTTCTGGCTCGAATAACAAGTTTCCTATATCCTCTGCTTTCATCTTGCCATGACTGTAACAACTCATCGTAATTAGGGCTGCCTGTAGATCAGATATTTCCATGGATGCCTAATAATAGTAGGAAGATGTTATGATTGTAATTGTATAAATACTGGGAACTATTCTGAGTCAAGGATTGAAAATTTAACCAAATTATTGTATCCACTGTGACTAAGGTTGTGTGATCATTTGCCACTTTTAATACAAGGAGTTTGATTCTTCAGATTTTGGCATTTTAATGTGTGTTACTTACACCATCTCTGTGTGAAGGCTGGGCCTGCCTTACCACAGGGATTGCTGAGTTAATTAGGTATTTTATTTATTCTGTTGAGTGATTTTGTGATAAATTTCTTTATTTACATTAAGCTGCAATAGCTATCGATTTGTTATGTGTCATTTGAATGATCAGTAATTGCATCTCTTGTAAAACTGCAGTGGTGTGGCGTGTTAGTTGACTGTATAGGTTAACTTTCTTTTATGCAACTATGTGATAGTTCTAACAACCCTATTCATCCCTAGTTCTTTCAATTTCTATTTTTTTAGATCTTTTGTAGTTTGTTCCTTCGCATTTATAATTGCAGAATTTAATTCCTGTACTTTGAATTTTCAGAATAGCTGAATCAAGATAGTTGGATGGATCTTTAGATGGTTTGGTAATTAGGGAATTTAGTTTTTGCAAAAGTAATCTAGATGCTATTTCCTGAATCTTTTAATTTTATATTAAGAATCGTAAGAAGGTATTTGTGATTGCATTCTTGAGAAGGTAAATTAGATTAAGTGGATTATGGGATTAGTGTGGCTGAACAGGAAAGTAGGATCATTTACTTATAGCATCAGCTATCTAGTGTTTAAAGAATATACAATGCATATTACCCTTGAAATAAGAGACTTCCCTGGGTTGACAATTTATATTGAACACTCTGTATGTTGGATTTAATTAACTTGCATATAGGGTGCCCAATATTTTGGTGCCATTGCCGGGGAGGATAAGTATTAGACACTATAGTAGTTGCATCTAGCAATTATATTTATTCATTCTTTTTTATTTTTTTTTAAAGTTTGCATATTTTGGGTTGCATGAATATAAGAAGGGTACAATAATTCTTCTGCCGGGGCTCACTATTAGGAAACACCTATCAGAAGAAGCCCTGTCACCCCTAGAGTGGCATCATTAGTCTCTATAGTGGAGAACACACGAGGAGCTGCAACACCCTCGGATACCCCTGCGGAGGAAGACAGAGTTAGTACTACAGGATCGACTGACCAAGATTTGATATATCACATTAATGGGAAGGTTGTAACTGAAGAGGAGTGGGCATAGTTCAATCATAAATTTAACGAACAATGGAAGGATGAAGAGGATAAAACAAAGGAAGATATGATCAATAGATGCGATCCTGAAGAGGAAGAATCAATGGGAGAAAATCATCATCATGAGGGTAATTCCCCACCTGAAGGGATAGTTTCTACACTTCAGTTCCCAATTCAACAACCAAAAGGGATAGCCCCCATGAAAAATATATCACCATCGGTGTTGCCTCACTTTTATGGAAAAGAGGTAGGGGATTTGGACAAAATTCTTTTCGAATTTGGCATCCTTTGTTGCAACTATGACTACACCACCAATGCACAGAAGCTGAAAATTTTCCCTTCCACTCTGAAGGAAAATGAATTATGTTGGTTTATGATCCTAGGAGGTAGAACTGTCACTAATTGGGATAGGATGAAACAGGTGTTCTTGGAGAAATATCAGTAGTATTGAAATAACAAGGATACGAGAGAAGAAATGTTTAAAATAATATAGAGGGACAATGAAAGTCTAGAAGATTTTGTTGTAAGGATTTTATATAATGTGCAAAGATATGGATAGACTAATATGGGGTTAGATGTGCTCAAAATAATCCTACTTTGTGGGATTAGGGATGATTGCCTAGACATGTTAAAACTATTAGGAAAGGGGGATATCTCCAAGGATTCCTTTGAAAATATCATGGAACTATGCAAAAGGTATTCCAGGGGATCTTCCAGGAATAAAAAATGGGACAAATTAGAACATGATGTCTTTGAAATAATGCAAAATTCATCTAATGGAGGAGCCACCCATGCAGAGATAGGAAATATCCTTGAAAATTTAAAAACAGAAATGATGAGCTCCATCTCCTTGGAAATAGATGTCTTGAGGGAAAAGAAGAAACAAGTAGTAGAGGATCTCACACTAGGTGTATTCTGCCCTAAATGTAGGAAGAACCACCCTCTGAAGGAGTGTCCACTCGACAAGGTAGAAGTGTGTCAGCTATGCGAGCTAAACGATGACACAAAAGAATTCCCTTCACTACCTCAAGTGAAGGCTGTTCTATAGGAATCAACTCCAGATGTGGAACTGACTTACTTTATTGCACAGAAAAAGCCCTGGCAGCCTCGAAATCAAGGTATGACTCTAGACTTGTTTCCATTTTTGAATAACATGAATAACTGGAATAATATGCAGCATATGAATACACAATTCCCTTCATATTATTCTAACCCTCAATGGTACCCATCTTAACCTCCAATGCAAAATTTTAACTCCTGGAACCCTTGGACACAGCCACCACAGCCACCAAACCAACCATTAGAGGAAATTTGGGGTCTAAAATGGGCCTTCTAAGAAAACGTGCCAAAATAAGTTTTTGTGAGTTGGAATTCAAGAACCAATAGAATTTCAATAAAATAAGTCAACCATAATGGTTGAATTGACATATTTGTCATTAAAAAAAAACTACTTTTTTTGTTCGTATTTTTGACATATCTCCTTGTGTTTCTACTCAAATTTCGATTGGGAGAGCTCGTTGGATGTGGAATTTGATTCCGAATCCAACGAGTACCCACACTGCATACTTTTGATGGACCCCGCTACCCAAAAAACAAGAAATGCCTGAAAAAACGTGATGATGATGTCATCATCACATTTTTTCAGGCATTTCTTGTTTTTGGGGTAGTGGGGTTCGTCAAAAGTACGCAGTGTGGGTACTCGTTGGATGCGGAATCAAATTCCATATCCAACGAACTCTCCTGATCAAAATTTGAGTAAAAACACAAGGAGATATGTCGAAAATACGAACACAAAAAGTAGTTTTTTCTTTCTTACTCCAAAATTAATCAATATTATTTTATTATTTTAACTATTATTTTATTATTTTAACTATTATTTTATTATTTTCCTTAGGAGGCCCATTTTAGACCCCAAAATTCCTCTAATGAAAATTCTTGGTCTCCTGGATGGAATAATTTCCATCCAAGGAACCAGTTTCCCCATAACCAACCCTCTCAATAGCTTCCACATCAAATGTTTCCTCAACAACCATACCCTCCTCAAAAATATCCTCAGCCTTATCAGCAGTCGCAGCTACAACTCCAGAATAATGTTGTCCCCAATATGCCGATACGACCACAACTACCTGCTCAACCTAACCCTAACCCAAATAATAAAGCAATCCATCAGTTTGAGACTGTCAACATGCCTTCTTACTCCATTACTCCTATACCCTACAACGATATCCACTTACGATTAGGAAAGGTAGTGGAGCCTTTGATCATTGAGGATGTTCCATCCTCTGTGCATGAAGAAGGGATGAATCCATAGTATTTATCCAATACAACAATCCCCATTATTGAAGATGTCTAACATCCTACTAATATGACGATTGAGACACAAAAAGACACATTTATTGACACACAATCTACACAATTGATTCAGGAACCACCATACCCTGAAAGATTAATGTTACCAAAGGTAGTGGGACAACCTCAATTTAACCTCTTAGGAGAGTTAAAAAATCTTTATGTTAAAATTCCAGTCCTTCAGACCCTTCAAGACATACCTATCTATGTCAAAACTATTCGGGATCTGTGTACAAGGAAACTAGGAAGGAAACCCAGGGATCCTCCCACTATTCATGTCACAGGGAAATTATCTGCATTAGTAATGAGAAAAACCCTCTTGGCCAAATATGACAACCCTAGGAATCCCACTGTTACTGTGCATATTGGGTGCACACAAATACCCAATGTACTGGTAGAATTAGGAGAAACAACTAACGTTATGACTATTAAAACTGCAAAAAAACTTGGGCTCACTCATATTAGGCCAACTCCTACCATTTTAGAACTGGCAGATAGATCCACTATTAAACCTGAAGGAATCTTGGATGATCTTGTTATCTCAGTTAATTCTTTGGAGTATCCTGTTGACTTATTTGTTTTACAACCTAAGTCGTAGCTAGGAGGAAACCCATTGATCCTGGGAAGGCCCTGGTTAGCTATAGATGATGCTTACATCAGCTGTCGATTTGGGTCTATGACCATATCATATGGAACCAAGACAAAGAAGCTCACTCTCTATCCTCCAGCTCGATCGAGCTTAGAAGTTGAAACTCCGTTATGGATGGAGCCAGAGGAAGAAGAGGGTGTTTAACCATTATTAATGATAGGGAAGGCCTTAAATTTTAAAGATGAAATTAAAGACAATGCCATTAATAATTTCATCAGTGAACCCACTTCGGTCAATAAGAAAATTTATCAGATCCTGAATGCTACTCTAGGTGAAGAGGAACAAGAAAATATCATAGAAGAGACATTAGTCAGTGACACTCACATAGTTCCAGTGTTGAAAATTTTGAAACGTGTTCCTATCGAGGTATAGTCTGGAAAAACCATGAATATTAATCCCAACCTTTCCCCAGATGAGCAGAAGTGCCTGATCATTCTCTTATAAAAGAACAAGGGGGAATTTTCCTGGGAGTACACAGACATGAGGGGCACCCCTTCTAATCTGTGCACCCATCACATTTATATCAAAAGTGACTCCCGGCCTATGTGCCAGCCTCAACGATGAATGAACAACAATCTTAGGGACATAGTGAAGGAAAAATTCAGAAACTCTTGGAAGCAGGATTTATATATCCCATTTCAGACAGCGAGTGGGTGTCTCCACTCATAATAGTACCCAAGAAGAATGGTAAATGGAGAGTCTGTGTGGACTATAGAGAGATGAACAAGGCAACATAGAAATATCACTTTCCCATGCCTTTCATCGATCAAGTAATTGACACCTTTTCTAGGAAGAAGTTCTTCTCCTTCCTGGATGGGTTTAGCAGGTACAATCAAATCCAGATTGCTCTTGAAGACCAAGATAAAACTACCTTCACCTGTCCCTAGGGAACTTTTGTATACAGAGTGCTTCCCTTTGGTTTATGCAATGCACCAGCCACATTTTAAATAGTTGTGATTAGCATTTGTTTAGAATTAGTTAATGATAGTATGGAAATTTTCATGGATGATTTCACTCCTTATGGCAAATATGTTGAAGAAGCATTGAAAATTTTGGAAAAGGTTTTAACTCGCCGCTAACAGAACCAACTATCTTTGAGCACTGAAAATTTCCATATGATGATGAGTGAAGGACTGGTGTTGGGGAATTTTATCTCTGTTGATGGACCCCTATAAAATCAAGGTAATAAAAAATATACCTACTCCTGTAACTCAAAAAGAAGTGCGAAGTTTCTTAGGGAATGCTGGATATTACAGAAGATTTATAGAAAACGTTTCCAAACTTGCCTCTCCTTTGTTTTCATTATTAATGAAGGATGTGCAATTTATTTGGAATGAGGCATGCCAGACAACATTTTTTAAACTTAAGGAGAAGCTGTCCACAACTCCCATCCTAAGAGGGCCTAATTGGACCCCCTGCCTTTTCATATTTCTTCAGATGCCTCTAATACTTGCATTGGATCAATTTTAGGGCAGTAGGATGGTCAAGCACCTTATGCAGTTTATTATATTAGTAAAAAACTAGCCCCTGCTGAACTTAATTATACCATTACTAAGAAGGAGTTTTTAGCCATTGTTTACTCCATTAACAAAGTTCGACATTATATCACTAGATATCCTACATTTGTACACACTGACCACTCGGCCATCAAATATCTAATGAATAAACCTGTTACAAATGCTAGCGTAAAGAGGTGGCTATTATTATTACAGGATCTTGATATCACCATTATAGATAGACTTGGAAAATAAAATGTTGGCACTGATTTCTTATCTCATTTTAGTAACAGTGACGATAATTTTCCTGTTGAGGACTCTTTTCCAGAGGATGAAGAAAAGAGCTTAAAAACCCCAAAAAGGAGCCCAAAATACTCTCCTAGGAGCTAAAGCCCCCCAAAAGGGGCTAAAACCCTAAAATGAGATAAAATTAGGGCGGAAGGGGCTAAAGCCCGGACCAAGGGCTTAAAACCCTAAAACCCCAAAAAAGCTATAAAAGGAGGGTGGGGGTTCACTCTCAAAACACTTCTCCCTTGCATACTGTTATGATTCCCGTGGATGCCTTGAGACAATTTGTCTCTCAAGCCACCCATGCTCCCTCTCCTCCATCTCCATTGATCCATAGCTCCCCCATCCAAGAGAGGCGCTTCCACAAGCTAGGGCATGGTGGCCCATTTCCACCCAAAGAGAAGGTATAACTTTGTTTTCTTGTTTTGTTTATTTTCTTAGTAATTTATTTGTTTTATAACCCGTGATTTCATTCGCAAGTTTATTTCCTATATTGTTTTGCAGGTATTTCGATTTATTATAGTTGTTTGTAGGTTATTGGAAGCGGAACCCTAACCTTGTGTGTAGAAGGGTTCTCCATCTTTGCTGTTGTTTCTGCTTTCTTTCATTCCATTTTTCTTCTCAGTCTTTTCCAAGTAGGAACCTACCCTTCTATCCTATAGATAGAAGGGATCCATTCCTTCCCCTATAGCAAGGATAAATCCCTGCTACAGAATTGGCGACCATACCAAGTCAATCCCATAGGATCTCTGGTCCAAATTTTTAAAATTTCAAGTTTTTAAAGTTTTGCCCTAGTTTTTAAATTTTCATGTTAAATCCAGTTTAAATTTAGTTTATTTCTAGTTATTAGTACTGCTGAAGCCTCTGCTAGGAAAATCCAAGTCATTTTGGCCACAGTACAGGTTACTGTCAGTTGGATCTGACTCTGGATTTGAAAAAACCACAAATCCGGGGCAGGTCGCACTTATTGGGCCTGAATAGGGGATGAGGGCACACTTAATGGCCAAACAGGTGCACACAGGGTTCACTTAATCCCTCAAAAGGTGTGAACTCACTCAGAAACACAGACCATGACTGTCTGTGAAATTTGTGTGACCTCGTCACCTATTTCTGAAAAAATCTTGTGGCCCCCTCGCCAGATTTGATCAGAAATGTGCGGTCTGTCAAACAAAGATTAAATTTCAGTTTTACAAGGATTGTCAATGTGGCTCAACCACCTCTATCCACCACACTACTTCAATTTTAGTTTTTGTTTCAATTTTCTGTATTTTCTTTTACAAACAATGTGTAAATTCTAAGTAAATTTTAATGGCTTAATCAAATGAATGTAGCTTAACTAAAATCAACCTAAAACTAACTGTCTTGCTTACCCTTCCGCCTCTTCCCATTCATCACCCTCCAGGGTATTCTGGGATACGACGAAGGGAAAGCTCGTATAGATCTAGGCCCTTCATTGAGTATTTTTCCAAACCATTAAAACCGGATGACCTAGAAGGTAGAGGGGGTAGAGAAGGAGGGCTTCTCATGGCGCTAAGCATCCTCCCTGTTGACCAACCTTGCATCTGAGAGGTGACCTATGGATCTATGGATTGGCTTAGTCCCATTGTGTTGAGAGACCAACACGTTCTCTTGGTTGAAGAGGAATATCGGTGTGAGGTAGTCATCTAGTTAGGCCATAAACATTCAGGGTTAAGAACTGTATTTGTTCACAAATTTCTAATTATTCATTGCATGCACAAAAATGATATGAACTCTGCCACAATATGATGAATTCATAAACCATTTACAGCTACCAAATACCAGAAAGGCAGACAAACAAATACACCATACCAAGTAATAAACCCAACTCAGTTCATGACGCTGAGAGAGCCTTGAAATTTATCAATTTACACTAAGTACAAACAAATTTGCAGTATTTGAGGACATAAGTCCCTGACTGCTTCAACTCTGGGAAGTACTTGGGCTCTACCTAGAAACTCATTGTGAGGAGTACCATAGGAACCCAAAGTAGCTGGTCATTGAGAGGAATTACCAAGCGAAATGGGAAACGACTGCTTCCGATTGAGTAGAAACACCTGTGAGGAAAAAGCCAAGCGCTACCTTCTGGCAGTCTTGGTGGCCGAGTGACCACCTATAGCTAATAGGAAGCCACTAAAACGGGGGTCCAAACTTCATTCCCATCAGTTTGATAAACATTTAACACAATTGATCCCCCATGCTCTTCCTCACGCCTAAGAGGTGAACCACCACCATTCGAAACACTCAATCGACACTGTTGAAACCGTTCTCTGTGATCTCCCACACCATCAAAAGGCCACACAACCTCTGATTTAGATTTAGACCCATATCAGTCTGAACCAGATCTGCATACCACACCATCAATCCCAATGGCTAGTGCAAACCCGGATCCATTTTTCGGCATGACCTTAGCAAGTGGATCCATGTCCACACCACAACGTGTCACCCACAACCTGGAAAGTGGCCCAACCATAGTCATGCAAACTATCATCAATCAGCTGCCACCACCTATAGTGCCCAGGCAAGTTGGCCCACTTGCAGCACATGGGGGCAATGGCCCTTCCACACACACTACCCCTCCTACCACACAGGGGAGCATTTGACCATCCACTTACATTGCCCCTACCATCACACATGGGGGAAATGTTGCCGCCACTCATACGGTCCCTCCCACAACACTTGGGGGCATTGACTTATCCTCAATGGTGCCACCACATGTACGGACCAGCTGTGTAGATGCATTATGCACCTGCAAACCCCACCACCATCATAGCCCCATCCCACATCATTATGGGGTCAAATATGCTTTTTGTGTCTCGTCTTAACTTGCCTAATTTGGCTTGATTAACAAACAATGCCATTCACCATCAAGATTTTTGGCCTCCAATGCTAACTAAGCTGCCATCAGACATCCCCAAGTTTGAAGGCAAGGTAGGGGACTACCCCCAAAACAACATTGTAGATGATTCCATCAGGATGAGGGTATTCCAATGCACCCTTATAGGTGTTGCGGCCAAATGGTACATTGAACTGCCACAAGCCAAGTACCCAGACTTCAACTCCATAGCTTTCATGTTCCTACAGTATTTCCAACTCCTCGTTAGATATGACGAGGGGGTGGAGATCCTGCTATCTTGTCGCCTGAGCACTGCGACACATATCACTAACCACATCCATGAGTGGCAGTGACACTGTAGCCTATGTAAAATACAACTTGACGATATGATCTTCTTGGATTGGTTCCTTAAGACCTTGCTCCCACCCATAGCGAACGTCCCCAATCTGAAGAAGAGGCCATACTAAAAGCTCAATAGTTTGACCTCATCTATGCTCAGTATGGATACTTGTACACTGTCATCCCAGACACTCCCCGCCTGAGTACCTCCTATCGGGATGCACCAAGGGAATCTCATGCTGTGGACGGCATCATAGGCTCCATCTCCCAACAACCACAACACCGTTTGACACCACCTATCATTACACCACAACTAAGTAACACTGCTAGTGTTTCTTACCAAAACCAACCTCTGGACTATGCCAAAATGATGTCCCAGTCTGGAGCAACAACTTCCTATGCACAACCTGTGCCATCGTAGCAGGATCAAGCCATGGCTTGGCCTACATAGAAGTATGCAGGGAAAATTCTTGCATTTGTGGCACCGCCTCCCACTGAAATATACTATGCACCACCAGTGCAAGTGGTTCAAGCCCCTGCCCCTGGTCCACCTGCTCTGTTGGGATAAGTGTTCGCACAACAAAACCGTCCCAACCAGCATGCCCCCAACAATCAACAAGGGAAAGCTAGGAATAACCGGCCCCGCAACTAAGGCAATAACCAACCGCAGGGAGGCGGTCAACAACCGAACCCTCCCAACAATGCCACAACAAACTGGCTAGCTCAAAACCCCCCATGACAAAATGCACCAAGAAACAATGCCCCGTTGTGCACAAACCAACCGTGCACACTCTGTGATGTTTATGGTCACTACACATTAGAGTGTCCCCTCATGGGTCGAGCTAAGCAGGCCATTCAAAACGAGGCCCAACAAGTTGCTAACACTACAAATCAAGCCCAACCTAATCCGACACCACAAGGACCTCCCTCCATGGTGCCTCAAAACCCACTCCCTGTCCAAGGGTTGGTAGCAACTGCACCCCCTACCCAACCAAATCCCAACGCTCCGGGGGCACCTCCCATGGCCAAAATAGGTTTTCACCACCTGCTAGCCATGGCAAATAAAGAGGTCAACATGCAAACTAGATGGAATCAGTACGGTACCATCATCGAACCCACTGACACATCAGTGGCATCGACGTCCAAAACAGTCAACCTACCTCTTTAGTTACCCCCATTCCCGTGCCCCCCCATATGCAGGATTGCCAATAATGCCACGGATAGAGCTGCAATCAGCTATAGCATTGTGGATGATTTGTCCCAAACGCCAACCACCATGTTCGTTCTTGAGGTACTTAAAACATGCCTAGCACAACGAAAATCCTTACTAGCTTCCCTTGGGAAAGTAGACCCCTCTGACTCCAAGTTGATCACATTCAACATGGAGAACAGAGAACCATGCATGCCATCCACCATCGTCTTCCAAATCTCAGTGTCTATCCGGAACCTGGTTGTGCACCGGTGCATAGTGGATGAGGGGGCATCCATGTGCGTTATGTCCACCCTGGTTTGGAAGAAACTCGGATCACCAATTCTGCAACCATCGTCCACAACTCTGCGGGATTATGATGGACACCCCACTAAAGATCAAGGGATCCTCTCCCATGTCCCCATCACATTAGCTAAGAAGACAGTGTTGATCGACATGGAGGTCATCAACGCTTAACTAGACTATAACCTTCTCCTCGAAAGAAATTATATGTTCACCATGAGAGCAGTCGCATCAACTACCTTCCATCTCATAATTTCCCCCCATGAAGGGAAGATTGTGATGGTTGATCAACTCACTTATAATGATCCCCAAGGGTTAGTGGCACCTTCCAACATTATCCCTACCATCACCACCATTGAGCCACAAGGGGTGACCACACATGCTAATGTCATCCCTGCAATCAACACTATGGTTGACAACACACCAGCCTCCCCATTATTGAATGTGGGCCCTAGGTTGTTTACCAATACCACCATGATGGCTTCTTTCCTATTAGTGTCACCACCACCGACACAAAATGAAACTACGGACTTATGGATGGTCTCATCCAGCACCGCTGCACCCAAACAACAACCGTAGCTACAACCCCAACCCCAACCACAACATCATCCGCAGCTGCAACACCAATAGCAGCCACAACATCACCCACAGAACAAACATTACGCGTAGCCTCAACCGCAACCGCATCCCCACATGCAACCAGCAGGGAGTTATCTGAGCTCATCTCCAGTCCATATGATTCCCTTCCTCTTTCCCCCACCTGGTGTCATGAGCAAGCTGGTAATGGCCAACTTAATCCTACCCAAATTTACATTGGGAATTCTGGTGTGGTTTCTTAATCCACTGGCTCAACCAACAATGCCCCAGGTTGTCTTAACCTCGGTGCAACCCATTGCGGTCAAGTCTGACCCTCCATCCAGTCCGCAAATTCCAACCACCGCACCTGCACCCGCACCACCCCACCTGAAAAGGGCCAGGGGAAAGAATGCTAAAGCTACTACAGAGCCATGACAAGTCCCACCTCGCGTCGTCTACGAGCAACAAGGCCACCCAACTTATAATTTCCCTAAAATCCCAATGATTCGTGCACATTTAGATGCCATGGATACAAATGAAAACATCCCCATGGTTGAACTCCCAACCGCACCGATAGTTAGAAACAAGGCATTGAGAACAAACCATACTTGCGCCCTCTGTGGCTTGTATGACCATTACTCTCACCATTTCCAAGACTTTCCCGAATTTCAAATGGCTCTAGCTAACCTCCATCAACATTCCCTTGAGTCTGAAATCACCTTGATCGAAGAAGTGCACCCCCCACCGCCTTGTTCATACACCATGTCCATTTACATGATGTCCAGTTCAACTAACCCCTATTGTCTCTGCTATCATCGATGGTCCATCAGAACTGTCTCTTCCATTGTTTCCCCAGCCATCGCCACAACCTCAGTTGCAACCTCAACCTTAGTTACCATGGAAAAAGTGGGGTTCATTCCCAATCAAGATGATCATTTTCCTTTTCCTTTTCCTTTTTCTTTTCCTACCATCCAAGATCATGAGTAAGTCTGTCTTGGAAACCCGCAATCTACAGGATTTCACACTGGGAGATCCTGTGTGGTACCTTAAACCACCTACCCTACCTATGAGGCCCCAGGATGTGTTGACTCATGTCCAACCAATTGATATTATGTTGCACCTACCTCCAAGTCCATCAAAGACTCCTCTCGTCTCCAGGCCTGCCCCTCTTCCTCCAATAGAGACCGAGGGCAAGGCCACAAAAACCACAACCAATACCATTTAAATGATCTCTAGCACTAGTTGTCCTTCCATCTCGTCGGCTGTGGAAGATCCACCTGATCTATGCCGGCACCACTTACGTGATGACAGAGAGATATTTAAGATTGCCTTCAGTTTTACCCCATTCCATTTAAACCATAGTGAGGAATCAGTCATTCCCATAAAAGACCAGATTCTGTCATCCTGCCTTGCGAATGACCTTCGTCTTGGCAAGGGGGCATATCTCTTCACTAACTCAGATGATCGACTCTTGAAGAAGCCGCATAACGGGCTCCACCTCAAGAGAGCCTATTCCTGATATAACCACTATGAGTCCTTTATAGCATAGTTTTTTCCCTTTTTTTTTGTTTTGCAATTTTTTTACCATAAATCAAAGACCCCCATTTGGGGGCAGCACCATTAGCTGCTAATCCAGAGTCACCCAGAGCTTGTTCGAGACACTTCTCACACCTCTGAACTCAAATTTCCGCCCTCTATCCTTTTATGAGACCATCGTCTCATGTTTAGCAAATAAATTTCAGGATGATTTCCCACAAGTCACCTCGATTCACGAGCCATGACATGATGATGCAAGTGTCTACAGACCTGTACTTGTATCACACTTCCTGATTGCTATTCATGCGATTTTTTGGGCCATCGCCCATTAAGGAATGTCATTTTTTACTTTTATTTTGTATTTTAACACATAGGTGTCTTCTTCATTCACCGCACCTTACGTGAACCTCTGGACCACTGTCCACAAAATGATTTCTTTTTCTTGCATGTATTTGGCATATAAGTGGCCCTGGACTTGCACTCACATCGGATGTAATCAAGTCCGTCCACCACAACACACACACACATTCTCCTGACCTCTGTTCGAGAGCCACATCGGTTTGCGTGCCTCTACCGCACCGAATCGCGAGCCTCTACTGTGATCTATCCCACACATGTATTGGTATGTTTGAGAGCCTTCTGCTCTATCCATACTGCGTGGATGACCTTTGGACCTCTATCCACCATCCTGACATGGGGCACCACCTCTACCACCATAATAGGTTGACCAACCTAGAGTTTCATTTAAACTCTTTTCTGACTTCTTAAAACATTGAAAAGATTGCTGAGCACAGCTGCTTCCTTTCTTGCTCACTAAAATATTGGAAAGGGAATCTACATCTTCTCATTTACCTCCTTTTGCAGACCATGTAGACCATCAATTGAAAAGGACCACCTTGGCATATTCAAGCCAAGACTATTCCCCTTTGCATACTTTTATGCTTTCTCGAGCAGAGGGGCCGCACTTTATGAAAAGCTCACCATGGGTTGTCGTTAAGCTCTTTTCCAACCTTCTCATCAAGAAAGGATTGCCGAGAAAACTTGGTTTCGTTCATGCTCGTAAAAGTATCTGAATGACCATCTAGTCAGTATAGGTTTAACCTTTTCTAGCCTGATTGGACTACTAATGGTAAAGAAATCTTTCATCCCCTCTAGGATGGATGAGCTCGCCTATGTATACTTTTATCCTTTTTTGGGCATAGGAGACTACCAACGAAAAATATCCCCCACTGGAGTCCTCTTTGTGCTTTCAGACTCTCTAAAATTGAAAGCACCATCGAGCATTTACCTTCTCAGGCTCGCCAAAAATCCATGAGATCGTGCCATAACGGTGTCCCTAGACACCACCCCACAGAAAATAGTTTGGCAGCAATCCCCCTTTGGTTTTCCTTTGTTTAGATTACTCTTCAATGTGTCTTCCTTGGATCCCATCAATATCAAAAGTGTCCACCTCCTCCAAGTATTTCTCATCTGCAGTGACATTCCCGGTATTACAGCTACGATCCCATTCCCATGAGTCAATTTCATTTGCTACCTGGTTTTCCTTGTCGTCATACTCTAAAAAAAGGAAGTTTGAGTCTACCACACTCCCCCTACGCCTGTTTAATTCTTTCCCTCCCCCCCCAATTCAGTGGGTCAGTCCGTAGATTGTCTCACACCTTTCGGTTATCTCCCTCGTGTTCCTGACAAAGGAAACATCATTGCCTTGACTAGGGGCAGGTCTCCCTCTATCGATGACAACACATATATTCTAGAGGATAGACCTAGAGGTCCCTGTATCCTGGTTTCATAAACCTCATTGATGAGTTCCTTGGACCACTTGAGAGGAGTCCTTAGTGCCTCTCGGGATGGTTGTTTCTCACATGCTCGACTCCAACTACATCATCACACCGTTAAGATTCGTATAGGGTTTGGTCTGCACAGTACTCATTCGAAGACCTCAGATGTCACCTGACTCTAGCACATTGATGAGTCTACTCGAGGGACCTAAACAGGTTATGTCCCTTGTGATTTCTGGGTTGCGTTGGAGATAGTGTTCAGAATCCCCAATAGTGCTTCGATATACCTTTATGATTGATGCAGCATACTTGTACCACAGAGACTCTAACTCTCAATCAGCAAGTCCATACAGCTATGTACCGTTCCAGATCCATCAGACCGTTAGTCATGAAGATATATCATTCCATGAGAATGCCATGGGTCAAATGTACCGGTTCTTCAGATCAGCATTGTATTCAGCCTCACATTGAGGTAACCATTATGTACCATCAGTTGTATATGATTGACTCTTGTATTTTAGAACATAGATCAAATTATTCTTTTGACATTATCATGAGCATGGGGATGCCCGCCTCATCCATATACATGTCACACATTATTTTTATCTCACCCATTGATGGGAACCATATTAATACAAAAACCAAAAGCCACCATGCTCTCCATGACCTACACCACCCAAGGACACCACTTCACGACCCTCCATTAGACCCCCACACCCTAAAAAATGTTCAAGGATGAAGAAAAGGGATTAAAAACCCCAAAAAGGATCCCAAAATACTCTCCTAGGAGCTAAAGCCCCCAAAAAGGGGCTAGAACCCTAAAAGGAAATAAAATTAGGGCGGAAGGGGCTAAAGCCTGGACCAAGGGTTTAAAACCACAAAACCCCAAAAAAGCTATAAAAGGAGGGTGGGGGGTCCCTCTTAAAACACTTCTCCCTTGCATACTGTTATGCTTCCCATGGATGCCTTGAGACCCTTTGTCTCTCAAGCCACCCACACCCCCTCTCCTTCATCTCCATTGAGCCATAGCTCCCCCATCCAAGAGAGGTGCTTCTACAAGCTTGGGCATGGTGGCTCATTTCCACCCAAAGAGAAGCTATAACTATGTTTTTTTTTTTTTTATTTGCTTAGTAATTTATTTGTTTTCTAACCCATGATTTCATTTGCAAGTTTATTTCCTAACTTGTTTTGTAGGTATTTCTATTTATTATAGTTGTTTGCAGGTTATTGGAAGTGGAACCCTAACCTTGTGTGCAGAGGGGTTCTCCATCCTTGCTGTTGTTTCTGCTTTCTTTCATTCCGTTTTTCTTCTCAGTCTTTTCCAAGCAGGAACCTACCCTTCTGTCCTATAGACAGAAGGGAGCCACTCCTGCCCCTATAGCAGGGAGAAATCCCTGCTACAGGCACGACCGATTCATTTAAAAGAAAGTCTTCTGCGAAGGAGACTGGGCATTATTATATGATTCAATATTCAAAAGGGAATTCAAGGGTAAATTATACATATATGGTTGGGCCCATACCTGGTAGATAGAGTATTTGATAATGGTACAGTCTGCATGGTAACCATTGATGAGAATCATACACCATTATTTGCTAATGGTCACAGGCTACGACTGTACCATGAGCCCATTTCAAAAGATGCATTCACTTCACATATTGCAGCTGATATGGAATACCAGTTAGAATAAGGGAAGGAATCTTTCTCCGCCCCTGTTAATCCTTAGATAATTGCTGTAAATATTACATAAAATTTTTGTACATAAATAAATTGATATTTTTACTATTATTTTTATCTTTTTCTTTTGCACTTGATCCATTTTTTTTTTAAATAAAATGTGCAAGGAAGCGCCTAAGGAGCAGTGGTCATTATCGATCCTATTGATGAGGGTTGTCCTTTTTTAACTTCCTAATGATCAGAAGAAAATTCCTTGAACAAATCTGTTGCAGCTGCAATACTGAAAAATACCTTCCTTTATTTCGTTGCGCGCAGCTGCAACACCATCAAATCGTTGCCTTTTTCCCATCTTTTCGCAGCTGCAACACCTTCAAATCGTTTCCTTTTACCCCATTCTGCACAGCTGCAACATCGTAAATTCCTTCCCTTTACCCCATGTCATGTAGTTGCAACACCATAAATTCCCTCCCTTTACCCCGTTCCACGCAGCTGCAACACCATCAACTTAATGCCTTTTTCCTTTTCTGACAGCTGCGGCACCGTTTCACTTTGGTTCATTTTCACCTTTTCTGGTATCTGCGACACCGTTTCACTTTGGTCCATTTTAACCTTTTCTGGCAGCTGCGAGAACGTTTCACTTTGGTCCATTTTCACCTTTTCCAGCAGATGCGACACTGTTTCAGTTTTTTCCATTCCAGCAGCAGCGACTCCGCCAATACTGGCTGATTTTTCTATAGTTCACGGCCATGAATCTACTAAACTGTTTGATTTCTCTATGGTCTGCGGCTGTGACTCCTCCATTCTTGGTAGAATTCTTTGCAACCTTGGTTAGCGACTCCTCCAGATTTGGCTCAAATTCCTGATGCCAACGATTTTGATTTATTTTTCAGCATTCATTATGTTTCCGAAAAAATTGACACGATGGTTTTGGTTCACTGGCAGAAAAGGTCATTCCAGCATACCTACAATAATGGTTAAATTTAAATGGTTGCACTTCACACGCGATACTATTTTCCAAAGGTCACCATTCATAGCATATTTTCAAAGGTATGGTTCTAATTATTTACTTGATTAAGCGTTAACTAGATTTGACAACATTAATCATACCTTCCTTTTTGTGCCCATTATTATAGTTGCATATCATTAACTGTCCACTCATACGACTTAATGGCTATTTATGTTACTTGATAACCGCCACATTTCCTAATTTGGGATAAAATTTCAAACATTTCTATGCTCTCAAACTTTCTAAATTTACCTAACTCCACTCTCAGCTGTTCATGCATACTCTGTGCTTTAACCTCCATTGTCGGGACCTATAATCTGTCGGACTCAGAAACACTTCTGAAGTCAAATAAACATGGGTATCCCATATCAGCATGAACCTCCAAATATGTCAGAACTAAGAATAAATGTCGAACTTTTCACTATTTTTGAAGCTGCAGGATGGACTGAATTATTCCAATGCCTGAATGGGTTTCATCGCAAGACAACTCTACAATTTTCCTTAAATCTTATAGAAACCCACTCAAAGGTTCAAGGGTTACATATCGAATTCTCTGAAGAAATAGTGGCTAAGGTCACTAGCCTTCCTCAGGTGAGCAGATCTTGGTTTAATTGAAGAACCCCCAATGCTACTGTAGTACAGGATTTTCTGAGAGAGGGAGAGCACATTCAGCAGTCACAAAGAGGGATACAATTACAGTCATTGCCTCGGCCATGGGATAAAGTATCAATTTTCCTTAAGAAGTATATCACCTGTGAAGGTAGCTATCAAATGGTTTATTACTCTGAATTTCCTCTATTATCTCATCTTCGTCATAGGGCCTTACCGAACATTCCATTTTACCTATTCAATGATTTACACCATATGGTAGTGTTTGTTAGAACAACCAAGCATCCAAAATCCTCCCTTACCCACCATGGCCTAATCAAATTAATAATTTTACGGGCCTTAGCTCAATGGAACCAAACCTGGGAGGAATTCATAGGTCAAATTCAGGAACCTACCCTTTTTCTTGGTGTTCCAATAGAAGAAGAAGTAGAAGTACCTATACTCTTGGGGCCTGTTCAAAATCAAGAAGATCTTGCCAATCAATAGTTGGGGGGAAATGAAGAAAAATAGGAGGTTTGGAGTCCCTCCAGTTTAGTTGTGGGGGAATGATATTGGATCGGAGGATCACTCAGAAGATCAAGCAGCACAATTGGAGGAAAATGCACAAGAAAACCATGTAGAGAGATTAAATAATATGGAAGCTTTGACATCAGAGGATGAAATTGGAGCAGCATTAGATGCTGCAATAGCTGAGGCCAAGGATGTTAGAGCCATGATAATAGAAGAAAACATGGAGGTGTTGACCATTGAGTCTTCCCCTAAATGAGGAGGAACTCTAATTGAGGAAGAACAGGAAAACACTGAGATAGAGGATATCCCTTCCACATCAGCTGCAAACCTAGAAATTCCAGCATCACTGAGGAAAAGGAGGATATCAAAAGAAGAAATAAAGGAATCACCACCAATAAGACAAAAAATAACCAGGTCAGTTACAGCAGCAGAAACAGCATGGGAAATATGAAAAACCATAGAAGCACAGATCGAATTCCCCATACCGAGATCCAAAGAAAATGATGCCCCACAACAACCATTTGCATAAGAACCTCAAATTGAGGGACTTTTGTATGAAAATGTGTTATTAAAGGAGGAAGTACAATCACTACGGAAAGAACTAGAAAATTGGAAGGAAGCATGCAAGAAACAAGTGGAAAGGAAGCTAGCTGCACACAGTGGTTGAATCTACCGACCAATTAGAAGGATCAACTCTTGCTAAGGATGGTGATGAGGAAGAAAGAGTGGTTTTTCCTGTGTGTGGAGAAATATTTAACCAGTCAGGCTACAAAGTCATAGTTCATGCCTTTGTGACACAACAACCTGTACCTACAGCTGTGGAAGAACAAGGACAACCTGATTGAAAGGATGGTGAAACTCCCCAAGAGAAATTCCAACAAAGGGAAGTAGCAGATAAATAGGGTGATGATACACAAGAACCAACATCTTTGAATATTCCTGTTGAAGTTGCCACCCAAATTGGGACAAGTGAACCAAAGGCTGAGATTATTCCTGATTTTGTTCAAGAAGCCTACGTTGTGACTCCTAAACCTTCTCAAGGAACATAACTAATAGAGATGGAACCCCAACAGCAGAATGATGATGATGTTAAACAAGATGTTGATACACAAGAACCATCCTCCTTGAATATTCTCATTGAAGTTGCCACCCAAATGGGGGAAGAGGAACCAGAGATTGAAAATATTATGGAATTTAATGAAGAAGTTTGCACTGTGACTCCTGAACCGTCTCAGGACATGAAGATAATAGAAATGGAATCCCCTTAGCAAGAAAATGAGGAATTTAATCACGATGTTGCTACACAAGAACTGACATCCCTGGAAATTTCTGTGGAGACTCTCAGGGTGCAACAAGAAGTCAATCCCAGAATCGACATCATTCCTGATTTGGATTTAGGATAGGATGAACAAATGCAATCATAATCCTCGAGGGACACTGAAATCCTCTAGGAATAGCTCCATATTGGAAAATACATGAAATAAATAGCATGAATAAAGAGAATGGTAGGGCTCTATTACACAAGAACTAGCGGCCTTGTATCCCACTATCAAAGCTACAGCTGACAATCAAGCATATAAGGAGATTAAAATTCAGTAGGAGGTTGTCACACAAGAACCTACATCCTCGCAATTAGTTACTAAAGTTTCTATAGGAGAACTCCTAAGAGAGGATGCTATTACACAAGAACCAACATCTCCAGAATTTGTTTCAGAAACACCTATGGTTGAAGTTGTTGCAGGAGAAATTCCAGGAAGGGACGCTATTACACAAGAAACAACACCCCTAGAAGTGATTTCAGAAGTACAGGATGTTCAATTTGGCACATCAGGTGATAAGGTATGGACTCATCTTCCTCAAAATTTTATCAATGTGGATTATGATAATGAATAACATCCTGAAAATGAAGAAATCTTAAAGCTAACAAAAGAAATCTCAATCTTGAGAATAGAAGTGAGGAAGTGGAAGAGTTAGGCAGAGAGATATCAAGAAAGGATGGTTTTCCTCACTGAACATAGAAATACCATCAAGGAATTGAATAAAAAATGGGTAGAAGAACTCATGACCTAGAAACTCCATGGGGAAGAGTTACAGAAGGAGCTAAAGGAGCTGAAAAAGTTCAAGTCCATGTAGGTGGAAAAAGATCAACTATATACTCTTTCTTAGGAATTGTTTAGTACCAGAGTACCATCTTTTTCTTACCCTGTATTTTTATTTGAGTAGTTAATTTGGTTTAAACTGAGGGATGTAAAATAAGGGAGACCATATGAAATAGCAACCTCAGCTAAATTCCTGGAAAAAATTCTGGGAAGTGACTTTAATGACCAGAATTTGCTGTGTGAGCTTTATTTTCATGAGTTGGCTTGCCCTTTGGACCTCCATTCAAATCTTGTCCCTTTCTTAGGTGATGTTTAGCTAAGGGCTTTTTCCTCCTTTGTGAGCAATCATGTGCAGTGGGAAAGATATTTCAAAACTTTCTCTCACAATGAGGCCCACTCTAATCTTTGGATTTGAAGTGAACCTCAGAATCCTTGTCTTCTCCTTGCTCATCATCAGAGTGTACTCTCATGTCCCATCCAAACTTAGGATATAATGGAACTTCAAGAAAGGTTTATTTATACTTGTGTCAGCTAAATTTATATGCATCAACAAGTGGCATTGGAAGGTAGCCAACACAGATGGTAGGTTGCCTCTTCAACCCTTAGAAATAGGGACCCCTACTGTTACAGAAATTTTAAACAGGAACTTTCTAGGGTTGAGGGATATGTTGGATGCATGAAGGAATGTGGGGTTAATTGGATGGGACTCAAATTCAAATTTCCTCTCATTTGGTGGCCAGCAAAACCATATAGGGGATATTTCTTGTTAACAAGAGTAGAAGAGCAGAAGTGTTGGAGATATTGGGTTGTCCATAAGGGATTTTTAGAAAAACAAGGAACATATGAATTCCCATACAACTTTTCTTCTCTCCATGAACGAAGCACAATGTCAGATTCAGATTCACAATAATGGAGGTTGTTGCATGAGGACATGCAATAGAACAGTTGGGGGGAGATGTTGGGCCTAGAAATGACCCCTTTTTGACCACCCTTATCTACCTCTTTTTGCCTCATCCTACTCTATTATGCATACTAAACAGATTTTTTTCCTTCACTCGGTCCCTCAAGTCATGCAGGTATGATTAATCATTGTCTTATTTTATTAATGCTTGGGATTTTTGTAATCAGGTCTTTACATATTAAATTATGATAACATATGGTAGTTTTATAAAGATAATTTGAGATGTAAAGGATACATGTGTAGTGGGACGAACATGCCAAAGGAGGGATGGACATTCATTGCTGAGTTGATTTCCATCCATTCCATCATTTCCCAACAAACGTGGTCCAAGGGTATTATTCCACGCAAGCTGTACCAGGGTAGTTGCAATAGGGTACAATAGATTCGGAGGCAATAGTGCACTGCTGCTCAAAATTAGATGCAATCGATGGAGTATCTTCTCAATTAATCATGATCATTATTTCTGGCTCGAATAACAGCTTTCCTATATTTTCTGCTTTCATCTTGCCATGACTGTAATAGCTCATTGTAGATAGGGCTTCCTGAAGATCCGATATCTTCTTGGCTATCCGATAATAGTAGGAAGATGTTATGATTGTAATTGTATAAATACTGGGAACTATTCTGAGCTAAGGGTTGAAAATTTAACCAAATTATTGTATCCTCTATGACTAAGGTTGTGTGCTCATCTGCCACTTTTAATACAAGGATTTTGATTCTTCAAATCTCATCATTTTAACGTGTGTTGCTTCCAGCATATCTATGTGAAGGCTGGGCCCACCTTCCCATAGGGATTGCTGAGTTAATTAGGTATTTTATTTATTCTGTTGAGTGATTTTGTGATAAATTTATTTATTGACAGTAAGCTGCAACAACTATCGATTTTATGTGTGACATTTGAATGATCAGTAATTGCATCTCTTGTAAAACTGCAGTGGTGTGGTGTGTCAGTCCACTGTATAGGTTAACTTTCTTTCATGTAACTGTGTGATAGCTGTAACAGCCCTGTTCATCCCTATTTCTTTCAATTGTTGTTTTCTTTATATCTTTTGTAGCTTGTTCCTTTGCATTTATAATTGAAGAATTTAATTCCTGTACTTTAAATTTCTAGAATAGCTAAATCAAGATAGTTGGATGGATCTTTAGATGGTTTGGTAATTAGGGATTTTGCTTTCTGCAAAAGTAATCTAGATGTTATTTCCTGAATCTTTTAATTCTATATTAAGAATTGTAAGAAGGTACTTGTGATTGAATTCTTGAGAAGGTAAATTAGATTAAGTTTATTATGGGATGAGTGTGGCTAAATAGGAAAGTAGGATCATTTACTTACAGCATTAGCTACCTAGTGTTTAAATCATATACAATGCATATTATCCTTGAAATAAGAAACTTCCCTGGGTTGACAATTTATATTGAACACTCTGTATGTTGGCTTTAATTAACTTGCATATAGGGTGCCCAACAGAAATGAGAAGACAAGGATCTGATCAATGACCCTAATTGAAATCATGGTGAGAAGATGCATGACAGATAAGGGAAGGGAGCAACAGGAAACCCCATAGGGCCCCTCATTTTCAACATTGTAGATTCAACAAAGAGATCAACCAACCGCTCTGATCTATGTCATGACAGGGACATGCAAGGGGATTAGGAAGCAGTCGAAGGGAGAAGTCTGTCAGGTCCCACCATGTCAGGATGGGATAAGTGGCATCGACGACACAAAACAAGTCCTAAAGTACTCGCAATTCGCTGCCTGACAAAAATTTAGTTTGTACAGAATGTGAGTGGTTATATGCTCTGTATTTCAAGGAAGAAAGGAACTGAAATCCAATCTGGAATATGCATCAACCAATCAGAAAATGTAAAATCCACCCACTATGATATCTCTTTAAGGAGATTGCAAGTGAATTCAGAAGTCATTTCTACAATTGATGGAGGTCAGGGCCTCATGGGCAGCATAGTTGGCATCTTCATGTAAGGGAATTCGATCAAGAGCCATGTGATCACCCATGTTTTCATCATAACACACTCAACGACTACAGGTGTAAGGGTGCGATAGGCACACATTAGAGCTTAAATGCTTAACTCGATACAATGCCACATCCGGATTGATTTAAAGGTGTAAAGAGACTGCATGTTGATAAAGACATGATAGCTACTCCACTAAGGGTATTGGATAGTTCCAACAAGAGAATGTATATGTATTCTACATTTGAGACACTCGTTGTACAGGGAACCTCATTTCCTTGTAAGGGTCATTTATAAACCCATATTCCATGGAGTCCTCTCGCATCAATATTCCTAGCCATCGAGGTAAAGACGTCTGCTACACTAGAGAAATTTTATGACATAGAGGAATACAATGTCATCTTAGAAAATCATGATACCACTTTGGGGGAAGTATCCATAGTCCCAAACCTTGAGAGAATATATAGTGACAAAAATCCATCACCAGGGTACATAGTATCCATTACTAGGGATGGTTGGTCTGGGCGAATGTTCAAACCCAAGAAGGGAGGAATGGGAGGCTTCGTCATCATGGTATTGGGCTGATTTTTCCAAATTCATCTAGGATGATGATGAGCCTCTGAGATTATTATGGAAAACACAAAGGAAAAATAAACCTCCATGCCAGCTACAAACACAGATAGAACATGGTTACGGAACACGGGGAAATAGAGAGGTCTGAAGTAGCAAAGGTCACCTTAGGGATTTTCTGTACTTTTTCCAAAATAAAGCATGTCAAAGGAGTAGAGTCATTAGTGCCAAAATTTCACCATAAAAACAAGCAAGCATACATTCAAATTCCATAGTACTATTCCTACCAGCATGCGTGTCGTGACACGTTTCCTATTTTGGGAAATAAAAAGTGGTGAATCCGGCACGTAAGGCAGTATGTTAGGATCTTGATACAATTATTCTAGGTTAATCCCATTTTTTGTAATCATATTGATACCCTATTTTGGGCTGGTTTCCCTCGGGTAGTCCACATTATAAATAGAACCTCCCTTGAGGAGGATAGAGGTTGGAATGATATTCATTTTTAAGGCCTGAGTGTAGGTTTTTTTAGCTCTGTAACAATTTTTGGTAACTTTAATGAATATATTTCTTCTAGTGATATGATATTTATCACAGAGTTCATGTTCAGTTTTTTCTTTCCATTTAATTCATTTTCATTTGTGTATTTCTTGTAAAAATTATTTCTAGTTGTATGGAAAGAATTCTCTCTCTGTTAAGTGCTATTTTTGTCAGATCAAGCATTAGCTATGTGTTTTTATGGTGGTTTTGGAATTCATCCTATGTTAGATGCTCCACCTCTATTATTTCCGTCAATACATTTTTTCTACTAAAGGTTTGGTAAGCGATTCATCCATCGACAGGTTTCCCTTGTCTTGCTGGACTCTTCCTGGTTCTTCTCACCACCGTTCAAATATATTTTGTTGAATGATATTATTACTTTGCCTCATAGTGTAGGGAAGAAATCACTATTTATTTGATTTTATAATGTCCTCAAATGTTTCAGACTTTAACTACATCTCCCAATGGTTTTAATTCTGTGTATCTTTCAACCCTGCTTTAATTTGTAACTATCCATGTTACTAGAAAAAATCTAGTCTTCTACGTGCTCGTTATTGTTAAATGTATATGTGAATGCTACCATGACAAGAGAGATCCCTCTCTGATTGCCTTGGGTAGAAGGCAGTCTAAATATTGGTTGAAATGGTTACCCATATGACTTCCTACAACAACCACAGGAAAATTATAGGGTGCTAACATGCAGATAAAGCTCAAATGTAATTAGTTTTGTCTTAATGATCCTACATGAGAGTTGGATGATTCCAAAAAGGAGGAATACCCATTTCTGTTCTGAATTTTTAGTAAAAACCAAGGATTGTGTTATTCCAAGGGAGAGATAGATGCAATACACCATTTTTGGCACTTCATATGTATTATACCATATTATGAAAAATGTTGTAAATATGCTAGTAAGTATTTCTAGATTAGAGCTCAAGTTTAAGGCTCAAGTAATGAATGAGTATGTATTAATAATGTAAATATCCATATATGGACCATGTGTTAGGATTCTCATGATGACTTAAAGCTATGTAAATATTGTTTTGGAATAGAATATATTGACCAATATAATATGACTACATATCTAGAGAACTAGAGGGGTTATGATTCCACTAAAGGGGAAAAAGCAGGGGGGGATTATAGAAAAATAAATCCATTTTTCCCAAATTCTAATCGTATAATTCATTTCTTTTCTACCTTGTTCCCTCAATAATCAATTTACATCCTTTCGCTTGTTAAAACTAGTAAATTAATGCATGTGAGAGCTTATGGGGGTAGTCTTCTAATGTAGCTATGCAAGCATGGGATAAGTACACCTTTTACGAGACTCAAAATATCTTCTACTACCACTAGAATCAAAATAGTCCTAATTGAAGTCATTTTAACAACAAGAGAAAATATTTCATGAAAATATATACTTTTCTTATGTGTAAACCCCTTTACAAAAAGTCTAGCCTTGTTTTTCTTCTTGCCTCGATCTTCTTCCTTCAACCTGTAAGCCCATTTATTTTGTAATTCTCTTTTACCGACAAGAAACTCAACCAAATATCAAGTTTGGTTTCTTACTAATGATTCCATCTCCTCATTCATTCCTTGCTCCCACTTATTTCTAGTTCCCACTTGCATTTCCTCTTCATAACATTCTGGTTCACCAAAATCAGTCATCAATAAATAATATAGTTTAGGAGAGAATCGTTTAGGGGGTCTACTTAACCTAGTAGATATTCCTACACTTGTAGGAGTTTGAGGTACTTGCTTCTGTTCTTGATTTTCTGGTACGTTTGGAACTTCATTTTCTTTTATTTCATCAAGCAATATGTACTCTGTGTTTTCCTTCTCCTCTTTCTTTACCTACAACTGATCTTTTTCCATAACATTGTCATTGAATAATACATCTCTACTCCAACTGATTTGTTTATTTTCATAATCCCATAAGCAATAACCAAAATCATCAACTATGTATCCAATAAAGGTACATTTCTTGGATTTAGACTCAAGATTTGTTCTATTTTCGTTATCAATATGGACAAATGCTTCACACCATAAGTTCTTAGAAATGAGGAGATTATCATTTTGCCTATCCATGCCTCTTATGGAATCCCACCATCCAAAGCGCTTGAAGACCCTTTGTTTATTAAGTAAACAGTATTATCTACACCATCATCCCAAAACTATAAGGGAAACCTTGCATGCAATATCTTACACCTTTCACTCTCTATGATCATCCTATTTATTCTTTTTGACATAACATTTTCTTGTAGTGTTCATAGGAATATCATCTTTCCACGAATACCATGGCATGAACAATAACTATGAAACTTATTGTTGCAGTATTCACCTCCATTATCATATTTGAGACACTTCAATATTTTCCTTGTCTCATTATCAACCAAAGCTTTTCACTTCTTAAAAGTAAAAAACACGTCATATTTATATATAATGCAATAAACCCAAGTTTTTCTATTTGCATCATCAATAAAAGTTACATAATAATGAGAGACACCAAGATATTGTACCTGACATGGTCCCCATACATCTGTATGCACAGTCTCTAAATTTTCACTCTTCTTTTATTTCACAAACCTAAGAAATATGGCTCTCTTCTATTTTCCATAAACATAGTTCTCACATAATTCCATAGTTACCTGCTTCATATCTGGAAGCAATTTCCTTTAGTGGAGAATCTACATCCCCTTTTCACTCATGTGGAAAATCCTATGATGCAACAACGATGCACCTCTTTCTATGGAATCTATAGAGATATAATAATAAATATTATGAGTACATAAATACAACATACCTATCCTATTTTATTTTTCTATTACCAACACTCCTTTAGTGATATTCCAACATGTTTCTCCAAACGTAGACAAACAATCACTATCTCCGAACTACCCTATTGAGATTAGAATTCTTTTCATAGAAGGAATAATCCTTACCTCTTTTATCAACCATTCATTTCCATTATTTAACTCAATCCATACCTTACCCATTCCAACAATTTTACATGGTTCATCATCCCCCAATAAAACATGTCTAAAATCACCTAGAACAAAATCATGAAAGAATTTCCTATGGGGTGTAGCATTAGATAAAGCCCTTGAATCTACCACCTAGTAATCACTAGTATTATCTAATACAAGAATAAAAGCATATTGTAACACATCACTTGCTACATTAGCTTCTTAAGTAGTCCTCTTTTTGATGTTTGAGAAAAATCAGAGAAGCTTGAACATTAAAACTTGTATCAATGAATTTCACCACATATGTATCTCATAAATTAGTGACATGTGAATCTCATAAATATATAATCCATATAAACATATCGGCCACATAAATCATATTTGTAAATGAGCCATATAAATAATCTCCATAAATAATCAATATAAATCGATTAATCATGGGAGACAAGATATACCCTTGGAAAACGCTCCAAACATGAAGGATGAAAAACCAAAAAACTCTTTGAGTATGATAGATATAATTGTAGAGAATGGTTTATCACATATAAGAATATTTCGAGATAAAAGATATGACCACAATAGTAGAGAAGAGAGATCCAATGTAACATTGGAAAAAAAAATATGCAACTATATTGAAAATTCCATATCCCTAGCATATTAATAAGAACCCAAAAACCATAGCATGCAGAAGGTACTACATAGGAGGATCGGTAAACATATTTATAGCACTGTGTAGTGCATTCAAAAGGAGGAGCTAAATAGAAATCACTCCGTGCAACATCAGCACCCTTCCTTTCTTCAATTAGCTTTGACTGAATATTCATTTTTTTGAAGTGAAAGTGAACTAACTTGAAATGAATGAACTATTTTTCAACCTACTTAACCTGAATGTTAACTAGCTGTTGATTAATTATTTAAAATGATAACATAAGTGTCATCAATTCTTAACTTTTAGTGCCATCCATGCATAATTTCTATTATTAACTTTTGCATGGATATCTTTAGTTAACTAATGCATATTGATTGATGAACATTGATATATTCTTTACTAATTAACTGATTACATTCATTAATATTTCAAATAATGCTTTCACTTAGGAATTCATATTTTACTGAATCTTTATAACTTCATTTCAATAAGACATTTACATGGGAAATTCAAATTAGCTTTCCCTATGCTTTATCTCATTATCATTAAATAATTAATGCATGGTCTATTTCTCTATTATTTATCAATACTATCATATCATAATCAAAAGAATTATTCCATACATACTGATGATCATATAACCTCGGTAAATATGGTCATATGTTAAAGTGTGGAAATTGAACCAAAGTGATAGATTAATTACACTCACAAAATTGCTAATAAAACATACAAAATTCATACAAAAGGAGTCTGAAATTGGAGCATAACTTAATCCTATATTAAATAAGTGTACATAAGCCAAAAATTTGAAGTAATACTCTTCTCAAATATATAATTAAATGAGATATTCAAAATCACTAGGTTTCTATTTGAATTGGTCAAAAATTAGGCTTACTAAATCTAGTCAAATCCCCCATAGGTGCAAGAAAGACTTTCGAAATCTATGAAGATTCTCATGAATTGGATAAATCAAGTGGTAAAGATAATAAGTGATGGAAATACAACTCATTCATGCTTTTTTTTTATAAAATGAAGGAGAAGGATGTGGAAAAAATACAAGGAAAGTTCCCCTAGACTAGCTTTTCCTTTATGCCTTAAAACTGTTGTAAAGCAGGGCAACTTCCAGAAAAAGAAGAAATGACCTTTTGGGAATCGAGAATAAAAGAAGGCTTGCTAAAATAGTTTCCAGGATGATTCCAAAGTGTTCCATAACCCAGTTTAGAAAGTATTGAATTCTAGGAACATGTGGAAGCCAACTAGCATAGAGAGGAATCTACGAATTTAGGAACGAGACAAAAATGATTAATTAATGTCAAATATGGGTAAATATTTTTTTATTATTCTAACAACCCCCCTTAATCCTGAATTTATGATTAAATATTAGATAATTATAGGGCCTATAAACAAGGATTAGTCACCCTTTTACATAGTGCATGTCCATACAACCAAGGAAAGAGGAAACACCCTAGTGGGAAAATCCTCCCTTAAACATGGACATGAAACAAAATTTTGGAAATATTGTTATCAATCACACTTCACCACATGATCAGCAATCCCCAGTAGTGATTTGATATTATTGAAGCTATTCTCACAAAATACTTTGGTGAAGATATATGTTACTTGTTCAGAAGATGTGCAGTAGAGTAGAGCAACGGTACGATCATGCACAAGCTCGATGATATAGTGCATATGGATCTCAATGTGTTTGTTTCTTTGACTTTGAACTAGATTAGTCAAGATTCGAATGGTGGTTTGATTTTCATAATAGATGATTGTTGAAAACTCTGATTTGAAACCACATTCTACAAGTATCCCTTGGAACCACAAACATTGAGTAGTTGCATTCACAACTCCTCTATATTCTGCCTCCATAGATGAGAGTGCTATGGAAATCTACTTCTTACTTGACCAGCTGATTGGTCCTTCTACAAGAATGAACACATATCTTGAGGTATAATTTCTGTTAAGCCCAGATTTATTATCATTTTGGCAATCAATTACTCATTTAAACATATGTTTTGTTATCTTTTTATGTATTTTCTGCCACGCAGATCACCATTTAGCCCAATGTATGAATAAATTAAAGATTTATATATAATCCATTTATTATTGTCATTTTATGATTTTATTGATTTAAATTAATATTATTTAAAGCATATGTGATATGTTACTTAATGTGTATATTCGTTTGCAAGTTATATAGTCTGTTTGAGAAAATTAATAACAAGTATGTAAATAGACAGCACATCCGGCTCATGGTCCAACTCGCTATCCATCTTACGATGTAGCTCACCTTCCAGCTCATTGTCTAGCTTTCTGTCCATATTGCTAATCAGTCAGCGTGTTGTTAATAACCAATCTCATGCATTAAATGATGGAACAGATTTGTAAGCTACCTACTTCCCACCTGTTTAAAGGGTGGAACGTCTCCATTCTAGAATACCTACCGTGTATGCTTCCTTTGCTTGACACCATTCCATCAGCCACGATAAGGAAGGAGACCACATGCCATTTCATGATGAAGAGAACCAGACTCACAAAAGAGAAGGAAGATACCTGTACGCTGGGATTTGGTTTGTTAACATCCTTTATGATTGACTAAATTTAGAGAGTAGTCGACCACTAAACGGTCAAATTGAGTCATCTCTTGTAAATAATATAAATACTAGCCTCTGTGTGAGTGTTGGGTGCGGATCATTTTCATTAGTTAGACAATTCGTTTTCTAAGAGAAGATCGATGTAATATTCTTTAGTATTTTTTATAGAAGTTCTACATTCCACTGTTCATGATTTTGTTGATGTAAGTGCTAGCTGGGAGTCACCCCTGATTGCTGAGAGCAACCCTCATCAACTAGAGGTTTTCTTTTCTTGTTTTCATTATTTTTCTTTGTAGCTAATTCAGTTTTTATTTCTAGTTTGTTTATTTCATTAAGTTACTATAAATTTTTGTTTCATTTGATTTCTGCAATGCATTTTTTTTCCAGAATTAAATAGCTATATTGCACACATAGTTGTTTTCTATTTGTTTCTATCATTTCATTTCCAGATTATTATTTAGTTTTGTTCATAAGAAGATACAGTAGATTGTTTTTATAAATTTAAATAGACTAACTTCTGTTTATTTTTTCTCTGTTCTAATATTATGCAATTTGAATTTCAGTTTGTTTATTAATGAGCAATGATTCTTGATGTTCATGAATTTGTGTAAGTTTATTTTACTGATAAATTTGATGATTAAATAGGTTTACTTACTGTTCCTTATGCATTGCATCTTCATATGCATAAAATCAATTAAGAAGTAGATCATTTAGGTTATTTTATACTGTTTTCTTTATACAGACTGTCATTCAGATAGTCTGTTCAACCTCTCATTCTGACCTTCCTTCTAGTCTGTTTTCCAATCTATTTTGTAGAACTGCAGCTCAGTCTGTCATTCAACCGACAATTCTATTTTTAATGTTTTTAATGTGTCTTAAAATTGTTTTAAGTTTTGGTTCTTTAGTATTTGTGTATGCTTTGGTTGTAATAGTTAGATAACAATTTTATTTATTATTTAGACTATAAGTTTGATTGTTTTAGGTTATTTATTAAAGTTTTATTCTTTTCTCTACCTCTTTTCCCTTTGAACATGCTTTTGAGTTATGGTATGTTTTGTTTCTTTTATTTGTTTATGATTCTTCTTACTATTGTATTGTTTTATAATTATGCTTTGCGATTAATTTATCCATTTGCATGTAAAACTTAGGATTAGTAGTGTTATCTTTAAGAATAGTTTCATTTTTCACTATGTGATTACCAATAGAGACTTGTAGGATAGAATTCAGTTTCTTTATTAAGTTTCCTACTTGCTTCTATTATTCAATTTTCTACTTCTTTCTCTTACTTAATTTTCCATTCACTTATTTAAGTTTTCTTTGCATCATAGAATTTTAAGTAGTTGTTGATAGTATCCTTTTTAGTTAGGAGTTATTTGTTTATAAATTATTTAGTTTCTATACTTGCATTTCCAAATGTACACTTTCTTTGCTTAATTAGTTTTTGAAGTCACTAAATAGACTTTGTCATAAAAAGTAGTGAATGTATTCTCATTTGTTAAATAAAGTGAAAAAGATTGATCTTATTTTAGTTTGATGTTTTGTCTTGGTTCAATTATATTAATAATTGCATTCTTAGGAGTTTGAATCGGTTTTTCATTTTGAAATATCTTTCGATCTTTTGTTTGTTAAAATATTTACATGATACCCTCTACCTTCGAATATATTTTGTAGCAACTCGAAGCCTACCAACACCGGTCGATAATAAAATATTAGTTGAATCAATATAGGAATTATAACACCAAACAATTTCTATATGTGTTGTCACCTTCCTAATCACTGTCAGTAAACCCAACCAGCTCTAAGTCATATTTTGCTTTGTATAAAATCCCATGATTCCTTGTTCCCTGAACAAAGTTTAGGATCCTCTTGGCTGATGTCCAATGGATTTCAGGAGGCTGATACATGTATCTTGAATCCAAACTAACTACATAATATGAGTAAGTTAGAGTATGTGTAAGATAAATAAAACACCAATCAACTTCCTATACAGTGTGTTATTTACCATAGGAGAAGAACCTGCATCTTGAATCTTAACTCCTAAAAGGAATAGAGTCTTTATTAGCCTGTAATCTTTCATACTAAACTTGGTGAGAAAATATGAAGCATACTTGGATAGATGTAATTTTATTTCATTTTGGGATTGATCAATTTCAAGACCCAATAATTGGCTCAACAACTACAAATATGTCATAGAAAATGCATGGTTCATTGCATCCTTCAAGGAGGAAATCACTTTCTTTAAACTTCCAGTAATTAGTAGGCAATCCACTTAGAGAGAAATAATCATTAAAGAACCATGTATTGGCTTCAAATAGACATTAGGATCAAACTTGCATCAAACACAACTCAGTGACAGCAAAAATCCATTAATCTTTGCATACCAAGCCCTGGGGGCTTGCTTGAGCCCATACAATGATTTCTTTAACCTGCACACTAAATATGGATTAGAAAAAAAACCTTCAGGTTGCTTCATATAAATCTATTAATTAATATCTCCATTTATAAAATCACACTTCACATCCATGTGATCTACTTCCCATTGCTTCAAAGTTATAATGGCTAGAGCTAGCCTTATGGAGTCCATCTTTTCCACTGGTGCAAAGGTCTCATTGTAGTCAATACCATGTACTTGAGAGTATCCCTTGGATACCAATATTGCCTTATATTTAAAATTTGAACCATTAGAATCAAACTTATTTTTAAATACCCACTTACACTTCGCTAGCTTTCTCCCTAGGGGGAGATCAACCAGTTCCCATGTGTTGTTCTTCTCGAGCAAGCTGGATTATTCTTTCATGGATGTTTTCCATATTGGATCATGTGATGCATATTCATATGTTTGAGGATCAGAATCAACCATTGAATAACACTTCTCAGCAAAGAGTGGAACTTTCACACAAAGGGCACTCTAAAATTAACATCTAGTCTTCCTAGTGTCACTAGGATTTCCAGCTAGTTCCCCAACTACATGAATGGTCCTTGCTGACCACTTTGGTATTGTAGTGATATTAGGATATGGAATTAAATCATAATTATTAGACATATCAGAATCAGAAAACTAATTAATCTCTTCACTTACAATCAATGGTTGAGGTGGTGAAGAGGACTCTCCAACTTCAACTACTGGTAAAGGCTCTTATTCAAGTTGAACAATAATTTCAATGAAATATTTGTTATTGCTCAATTTTATCACATTTTACCCTTTTGAATATTCATAATACCCAACAAATAGGCACTGTTGGATTTGGGGTTGCAAAGCCTTCCTCTTTTCAGTTGGAATTCTAGCCCAAGCCTTCGAGCCAAAAACCCTGAAATGGGTCACATCTAGCTTGTGCCCACTCCAAGATTAGAAAGGAGTAATACCATCAATATTATTATATGGAACCCTATTCTATATATAGGATTCACAATTAATATCCTAGGACCAAAACTTTGGTGGAAAATTTTTAGCCTCCATCATGCAAGTTCCCATCTCCTTCAGTGATCTATTCTTTCTCTTAGCAACACTATTTTGCTGTGGCGTGTAAGGAATAGAATGCTGCATTTGGATACCTGCATCTTTGAAATACTATATGAAGTTAGAATTGACATACTCACCACCTTTTTTAGATATTAGGATCTTGAGTTTCCTCCCAGACTGCTTCTCAACCAAGGCTCTAAAGACTTTGAAAAGGTAAAAAACTTTAGACTTATGCTTTTGGAAGTAAACCCAACAATACTTGGAAAAGTCATCTATGAAGGTGAGTGCATATCTGTCTTGACTCATGGACATATGAGGGAATGGGCCAGTGATACCACTATGGATCAACTCAAGGAGTGCATAGGTTCTCTCATGACTAGCTCTCTCATACTTGTGCTATGGGTGTTTTCTTAGGATATAACCTTGACACGATCCTTCAGAAAACTTGATCTTTGGTAACCCTATGACCATATATTTTTCACTCAAATCAGAAATATACTTGTAGTTAATATGGAAAAAATTTGATGCTAAATCTTTCTTGCTTAATTAGCATGAGTAAGAATATCAGAGGGGTTTGAGTAGGGTAGAAAATGGGAAAACATCTATACCTTCGAAGTGTGATCAACAACACCTGTTGCTATGAATTTACCATTCAAGATATCTATGATTTCAACTTCATTAGGGGAGAATATGACTTTATTTGGATATCTAGTGTGAGTCATCTGATACAGTGAAAGGAGATTAGAGGAAAGACCTGGAACATACAACACATTATTGAAATTACCATGGTCAAGATCAATTCTTCCCTTCCCCATATTGTCAGCCAGAGAGTTATCTCCTAGAACTATTGGTGGACCTTTCAACATGTTAAGAGAGGAAAATATCTCCCTTGTTGAAACCATATGTCTGGAAGCTCCAGAATCAATGATGAAGCTTGGAGAGATTGAGGTGTTAGCAAAAAAAGCATGTACTCTCTCCTTGTCTTCTGAATTTGATCCTCCTTCCCTCTTCTTTGAGAAATCAGGAAGGAAGATGTTGTTCTTATCTAGTAGTTGGGTCAAAATGTCAATTTTGTTTTTCATACAAGAGCTCTAAGGATGATAGCCCTTACTGCAGTATGTGCACTTTCTCATTTATGCTTTGTTATTCTTCTTTTGGAAGTTCTTCTTGGAGCGTGAGGGCTCCTCTTGAGATTTTGACTTGTCTCTCTTTTGCTCAGGTGGATTTTTAGCTTTTCTCTTGATTTTTGAATCCACCTTTGAATCTACAACAACCAAATATTGGTCTTTGGAAGGTTTGATGGTTCCCATCATCACTAATTTATCTTTCTCCTGGGTGAGGGATTCCATGAACTCATTAAGCTTAGGTGTCGATGCATTTGTAACTTTAGAATGTATTCACTTGTATATATTATGTATTGTACCCTGATGTTCCTATCGAGAAGTATTTGTAATGTAATTTAGTCATGCCATACCCTGAGGTTTCTATCGAGAGAATCAATAATGTAAAAAAGTCATGTAAAGTCATAGAGGGTAACCTTCCTTATTGTTTAAGGGTTAACGTCCCTGCATTTTCGGGGCACTAGGGTTATCAGACTCTTGTAGAGAAGTCGGCCTTGGTGATTTATTGTCAAGTCAGGAATTAATATAAATAGAGAACGAGCCTCTCTATTTATCACATAGTCCCTCACACTCAGTTGTAGCGCATAACTGAGAGAGAGAGAGAGACAACTACTGTTGGGAGATCATCTTTGTATATTTGGGGTTTACATTTGGTGCTCATTATATCTCTGAGGAAGTTGTTGGTTTTTCTCCTTTATGGTTTCTTTGAGGAAAATATTTGTGCTCATTGTCTCTTGTGATTGATTGTTGTGATTGTTATTCTATCAGTAAATATCCTAAGATCATATTGTTGAAATAGATAAAAATATAACATGGAATCAGAGCTAAGTTGAGAACAAGACATTGTGCAGCTAGTGAAGCTAGGGATTCTTAATTTTTGGGTCTGTCTACACAATCCATTAGCAAAAGGAGGCTAGGATGAACCTTCATTGAAGGGCGCATCTTTCTGTCGAAGAAGAATTTGATTCTGAGCACTTTCAGTTTTTGACGTACCACTACATCAGGAAATTAGGGCTTTTTACTGAAGAGGAATTTTTTAGTGAGCTCATGATAGAATTACTCTCCTCCTCAAAATCGAAGTTTAGAGACAAGAACCAAGGTTTTTGGTTGGGTATAAATCCGGGAATGTAAAACCCTAATCTGCCCTAGAGCCAGAAAACCAGCACTGCAGAAGATCAGCTCCATATCCAGTTTTCAGCTTCTCAAATTAGTAATATCTAAATATTTTGTATTTCCATTTGAGGTTCTCAGTTAAGATGTCTCATCATACCAATATTGATGAAAAGCTTGAGGGAGCTGATAAATTCAGAGCCTGGAAGTATAGAATCTCCCTGGTCCTAGAAGAAAATGAGTTGGACTCTTACATCAGTGAAGAGGATCCAATTCCAGAGGGAGAGGAGGCTAAGGCCTTACAAAAAAATAAATTGGTCATGGCTAAGAGGATTATTGCTGATTAAATTAAGGATCACATCATACCATAGGTGTCCTCCCTACAGACACCTAAGGCAATGTTTGATTCTGTGACAAAGCTATTTGAACGGAAGAACATAAACTGAAAGATGAATTTGAGGAACCAATTGAAGAATGTAAAGATACAGAATGAGAAGACCATATAGTCATACTTCACAAGGGTCTCTCAGATCAAGAAACAACTTGAAGTAGTAGATGAAGAAGTAGAGAATGCAGAAATTATGATGACCACATTGAATGGCCTCCCTAGATCATGGGACTCTTTTATTCAAGGGATCTGTTCCAGAAAGAATCTAGTCAAATTCAATAGACTGTGGGAGGAATGCTCACAAGAACAAGGTTAGATAGTATATTGAGAAGAAAATATGGGAAGTGAATATCAGGCTCTCATAGTACACTCCAAGAGTAGCAGAACAAACTATCACAAAGGTATGCCTTCTCATAAGAAAGATAATCTTAGAAAATATAATAAATATTTCTCTAAAATCAGATGCTATACATGTGACAAGAAAGGACACTATGCTAGAGAATGTCCTAGAAACAAAAATGGCTCTCACAAGAAGAAGGGAAGAAATAAAATACATTATGCTCAGACTACAGAGTATGATGAACCTCCCAAAAAGAAAGACATAGAAGAAAGTAAATATTCTTCTAGTGAAGAAGAATATGTTCTGATTTCTTCCCTCACAGGAATTGTCACACATGGAAGCAATGATTGGCTCATTGATAGTGGGGCTTCCAAACATATGACAGGATTCAAGGAATCCTTTATGAAACTTTCTAAACATGAGTCACCTCACAAGGTGAAACTTGTAGATAACTACAAGTATCCAATAAAAGGTAGTGGTGAATCCTCCTATAAACTAGATTCTTGAAAGTCTATGAAGATGAAGAATGTCCTATTTGTACAAGGACTAAAGAAGAACCTTCTCTCCATCTCTACATTGGATGCAAAAGGAATGAGGGTTGCATTTATAGATGGCCAAGTCCTTATGTGGGAAAAAGGAAAGACTATAGATGATGCAATGGTGATTGGAGAACAAGAAGGAGTACTATACAAATTGAAGGGCCATCCAGAACAAGCCTTGATCCATGACTCAGTAGAGCCAAATGAACTTTGGAACATAAGGATTGGAAATGTGCACTATAGGGCACTACCACTTGCAAGCAAAGTTGTTGAAGGTATTCTAGAAATACAGAGAAAACATGATGGTATCTGGAAAGGATGTGCGAAAGGAAAGAACACAAAGAAGAAATTTCCATGTAGCGAGAGCAAAGAAAAAGGAATCTTGGAAATCATTCACTCCGATGTATGCGGGACAATTTCATCCATTTCATTAAGCGGGTATGTACACTATGTTTATTTTATTGATGATTTTTCTAGAAAGACATGGATATACTTATTGAAGAAAAAATATGAAGTATTCAGCAAGTTCAAAGAATTCAAAGCCTTGATCGAGAACCAAATAGAAAAGAATATCAAGACCTTTCGATCAGATAACAACGGAGAGTTCACATCAAATGAATTCAAATAATTATGCAGAGATTCAGGGATTAAGAGGGCGGTGACCACTCCATATAGTCCACAACACAATGGGGTTGCAGAAAGGAAGAATAGAATGATCATGGAAGCTGCAAGGGAAATTCTTCATGATCAAGATCTTCCCATGCATCTATGGTAAGAAGCTACTAGTATAGCGATATATGTACAGAACCATACTCCACACAGAGTACTTGATAACAAGACACCTGAAGAAGTCTTCTTCGGAAAGAAACCAGAGGTTAGCCATCTCAAAATATTCAATTGTCCAGTATACATTGACATTCCAAGATAAAAGAGGAAAAAGTTATATCCTTTTGGAAAGAATGGTATATTTGTGGGATATAGTGAAAGCTCGAAAGCTTACAGAATATAATTCCCAAGATTCAATAAGATCAACATTAGCCAAGACATAACATTCGATGAAGATTCATGTTACAACAAATCCAGAAAGAGACCAGTTGTAGACTCTTAAGAAACAAAATGTTGGAGACATTTACCACCATACACACTCTTTTTAGTCAAATTGGCCTAGTTAAATCACTATCCTAAGTTTAATTGACATCAGTGGAGCATTAATTGCCATCATCTAGTCCGCCCACGCCTACCTACAGTCAAGGAGGCTAACTTAGCCTTCTCCTACAGTGATATTAATGCACCTAATTGCTAACTGGTGGTTACAATCAGTTCAACCAGTTAGTTAGGGCGCCTCCTCTCATTAAATATATTATTTAATGATTATTTATTATTATTTAATGATCTGGAGTCAACAAGGTGCCTCCACCTACTTTTGATGGTCAGTTCATCTTCAGTTAACCTCATCGGGGTTCATTGAAGTCATGGAGCACTAGCACTTGATGGTTGGCTTGCTATGACATGTGTTTGATCTCCTTCAGTTGAGATTCAGTCATTTATTGCACTCCGACTTCAGTTAGGGTTTGTTGAGTCAATTAGGGTTTTTGTCAAGTGGTTAACTGAGTGTTATTGAATGTGTAATGCCCCAGTTTTGACCCCGTTGCATTAAATGTACATGATGTATATATTGTAATGATCATGGTGTGGAGCTAAAGTCCAAGGCCCCACCATTGATCGGTCATGCTATGTTTTGGATTTAAATTTCTCACTGATGGTATATCGGGGCATGCGGCATATATTATGATGGTCATCATGTAAATATGCATCTATAATTAATTAAATGAACCCGACCAGCTACGATTGCGGCAACTAAAATGCGAAAGGGGCATGATTTTCACAAGGATAAGGATGTGGGGAAATTTGTCAAACCTTAGGGCCAAGAGGGAAAATACCCATGTGTCTTCTTCCCTTGCTTATTCCAACCAATTTCATTAAGAAAGGCTACTGGTGGTTGAGGCAGTTATGATCTTTGGGAGTGGGGTGGTAGGACTGTCAGTCCTCACCCACACACACACTCCACCCATGGTTGACTTCACTATGGAAAGGGAAAAACCTTCACGCACTCCCCAATTTGCAGCCTCACGATTTTGCTGAACATGCCTCACGCACAGGCTCTTGGTGGTTTGGTCTCACGCAGACATTTTCACTCTTCTCGACTGTGCTGAAGGATCACACACATCCACTTTCATGTCCTCTCTGTGCTCTGTTTGTTCCCCTCCATTTCCGATTCGTTATTCTTCTCACGCACCATATTTTCCTTGTTTTACCACATAGTTCTTCCTCTGCGGACATGAGAATGGTGTGGCTCTGTTCCTTACTCACGGGCTGAATTGTGGGTTTGGCACTGTGGATGTTGACACACCGAGTGGAAAACTATAAATTCGTTCCTAGTATGGTCTGCATACGTTTTTCCCCAGTAGCTTCGATTGTGTAAACGGACTATTGTTTTCCCTGTGGATGTTGGTAATGTATGTTTTACATTTCGGGACTATTGTTCTTTCCCCATGTCCACTGATATGTTTGGGGCTAAGTAATCCACTTGGGATTCGTTCTTCCCTATTTAAGTTGTGACAGCTGATTTGATTCGATGTGTACAATGGTTGGTCTTCGGACTGTGTTGGGAGCAGGGATGGGGGCTTTGTTTGCTTGATAAACATGGTGTTGGAAACCACACAGACAGATATAGAGGGATGGCCTTCTTCTCCATCACCCCTGAATAGCACTGGAAGGGAATGCAGGGCTTGAGGGACTGTGTAGCAGATAAGGGATTGATTCCTTGTGTTGGGTGTGTTTGGGTGTCTTAGAGGTCAGGCTAGTTTTGGTGTAGGTGTTCTTGGCTCTATAATGAGCTCACCAGCTTAGCATTTAGCCTTTCCCAATTCCTTGATGGCCTGAAAAAACAAAATTTGTTGGCTTGGCTGTGTGTTTTGTATATCCTTGGCTATGTGTAAGCCTGCTAGTTCCCTTATTCCTTGGAGAATCATGCCCTACTCGGGGGTGGCAGCACTGCTGAGAGATTAAGGAGCACACTGGCCTATGGTTGGGTGGAATGTTGCAGCGACGTAGCTGTTTGCGGAGTGAAGTTTCCATAAGATAAGTGATTTGTTCATTTTACTTCTGCAACTGTAAATTCTGTTAATGAAAATGATGATCATGTTAAATGAATGCTTGCTTAAATGTATGATGTTTCCGCTGTGTATGATAGATGATTGCATCTGTGCATGATAAATGTTCATGTGTGTATGTTTAAGCATTCTGTTTTAGAAATTTTATTCATGTACATGTTCATGGGGCTCTTAGCCCAGGTGTTGGAAGCTTGTAGTCACATCCTCTTCGCTGGCCAGAGGCATGGGGACGTGACAGAATGGCTAAGAGTTAGTTAAGCTAGACTCACTCACTGAATTCAAATTGCCTCCTTAGGTATTCGAATTCCTCATTTGATTCAAGCTAGTGCTTGACATTGTTATTGTAACCATTCATTGTTTATTGAATATACAGAGAGGAAACCATTATGGTTACGATTAACAATATTTCATGAGTATTTGTTGATTATTATTTCATGAGATTGATTCTTAGTTCCTAGATCATGCGCAAGAATTAATACAAAAGTACCCAGAATCCCTTATAAAACAATAAACTAAGCAACTCTAGAAGAGGATCGAGAAATGGAAGAACCTCAGGAGCCTATAGATCCACCTCAAGAAAATAATCCTCGCAAGAGGAAACCTACATGGGTACAAGAGGATATCCAAGGTGTAGAAATATATGGGGCTCCAAAAGAAATATAGAGAGAAAGGAAGAGAACTAGGTGCTGCTCCGGATATGTAGCCCTATTATGTGACATCATTGATAAAGAACGTTCCAACTATGAAGAAGCGACAGGAAATAAATAATGGAAGGATGCTATGATAGAGGAGTACCAGTCAATTATGAAGAATGATGTCTAGGATGTTGTCCCTAGACCAAAGGGGAAGTCTGTTGTGACTTCCAAGTGGATCTACACGATCAAGCAAGTTGTAGATGGTAGCGTAGAGAAATACAAAGAAATATTTGTGGCTCATGGCTTCTCCCAGAAAGAAGGAATGGATTATGAAGAAAATTTTGCACCTGTATCTAGATACACTTCCATCATATTAGTACTTGCTCTGGCTGCAGTAATGAAATGGAATATACAGTAGATGGATGTTAAGACTGCTTTCTTGAATGGTGTAGTGGAAGAGGAAGTGTATGTGGAGAATCCAATCGGTTTTGAGACACATGACATGGATAATCATGTGTGTAAAGAAATACCTGTACGGTTTGAAACAAGAACCTAGGACATGGTACAACAAAATTGACAGCTTCCTATCTAGTTTGGGCTTTACTAAGAGTAAAGCAGATTCCAACCTTTACTAAAAGGTTGAAGAAGGAAACCCAGTGATACTCCTACTATATATAGATGACCTATTTTAAATAGGTGTGGATGGGTTGATTGATGACACGAAGAGGAATCTTTCTTCCAAGTTTGAGATGAAGGACTTGGGTATGATGCACTACTTTCTAGGCATGGAGCTGTGGTATAATACGGATGGGATCTCCCTAGCATAAGGAAAGTATGCAGTAGAGATCCTAAAGAGGTCTAGGATGATGGACTGCAAGGCCATGACTACACCTATGGAATCAAACCTGAAGTTATTAAGTGATGCTTCATCAGAGACAGTTGAAGCTACGATGTATCATGAAATGATTGGGTCCTTGATGTACCTAACGAACACAAGACCAATTTTTTTTTTTTTTTGTGAACACATTGAGCTATTTTTTGACAGATCCAAGACATGTTCACCTAATTGTTGCGAAGCATATTCTGAGGTACCTAAAGGGTAAAATTGATTATGGGATCAAGTATGAGGCAAATCAGAAGATTAACCTGGATGTTATGTGGATTCATATTGGGCAGTAAGTGCCATTGATAGGAAGAGCACTTAAATTTGTTGCTTCAGTATGGGATCAGGTGTGATCTCTTGGTTTAGTAGGAAGAAATCCTGTGTGGCACTAAGTACAACCAAAGCATAGTATGTTGCAGCTTATTCAGCTAGTTGTGAGGAAGTATGGATGAGGAAGCAACTATATGATTTTTTTGAGTTGTAGTTGGATGCTACTTGTATATATTGTGACAACCAGAGTGGTGTGAATTTGTCAAAGAACCCAGTGTTCCATGACGAGTCGAAGCATATTGAGATCAAATATCACTATATCATGGATATGGTGTAGAGAGGAGCAATGAAGCTCCTGTACGTTGCAACGAACAAATAGATAGATGATGTGTTGACCAAGCCATTAGCTAGAGTGAAGTTTGAGTAATTCATGGAGAATATTGGTGTTCTCCAGATCAAGGTTCTTTCCAAGGGGAAGTGATGAGTCCGTGAGCCTTTCTGACATGGTTATAGGATTGGTTCCTTCCACAGTCAGATGTAAGTGTAGAGCGATTTTGAAATTACTGTGGGATTGGCTCCCACACGATCATATGTAAGTGCAAATCAATTTTGATATGACTATGGGATTGGATCCTACATGATCAGATGTAAGTGAAGGGCCTTTCCACAGATGATAGTAGCTGTGTCGTATCATGCTGATGGTTGTAAGTGCTGGGCATTTTCACAGATGGTAGTAGGTGTGTCCTACCATGATGGTGATTATAAGTGTTGGGCCTTTTCACAGATGATAGTAGGTGTGTCCTATCATGCTGGTGATTGTAAGTGTTGTGCCTTTTCACAGATGATAGTAGGTGTGTCCTATCATGATTGTGAATGTAAGTGTTGGGATCTTCCGACATGGGTCTTGGATGTGTTCCTCCCATGATTGGATGTAAGTGCTGGGCCTTTCTTACATGGTGGTGGATGTGTTCCTCCCATGGTCATATGTGAGTGTTGGGTGTGCCTTTCTAACACGGTGGTGGATGTGTTCCTCCCATGGTCAAATGTAAGTGTTGGGTGGGGATTTCTTACTAGGTCAAATATAAGTGCTAAAGCGGATAAAGACCTACATGGAGGCTAGGCCTACAACCAGCATGAAAAAGGGCTGGCTCTATAGAGATTCCTGTGATGAGTAGAATTGAGAGATGAAGCCATTTTTTCATGATGATACAACAGTTATGATCCATACTTGGTGAATATACAGTGTTGATCCAATCTCGATGAAGATCCAGTGATGATCCAGACTTGATGAAGATCTAGTGATGATCTAGACTTGATGAAGATCTAGATTTGATCCAAAATTGATCCAGAGAATAAGACTTGTGCTGATGAATTGTGTGAAGATAATACCTTCCTATTTAAGAGGGAGTGTTGATGTATTTGTAACTTTGGAATGTATTCACTTGTATATATTATGTATTGTACCTCGATGTTCCTATTGGGAATTATCTGTAATGTAATTGAGTCATGTCATACCCCGATTTTCCTATCGAGAGAATCAACAATGTAAACAAGTCATGTAAAGTCATAGAGGGTAAACTTCCTTATTGTTCAACGGTTAAATTCCCCACAGTTTTGGTGCACTAGGGTTATTATAATCTCCTAGAGAAGTCGGCTCTGGTGAGTTATTGTCAAGTCAGGAATTAGTATAAATAGAGAGTGATCATCTCTATTTATCACATAGTCACTCACACTCAATTGTAGTCCATAACTGAGAGAGAGAGAGAGGAAGCTAGGACAAGAGAGAGAGAGACAACTGCTATTAGGAGATCATCTTTATATCTTTGGGTTTTACTTTTGGTGCTCATTCTATCTCTGAGGAAGTTACGAGGTTTTCTCCATTATAGTTTCCTCGAGGAATTTTTTTTTGTTCATTGTCTCTTGTGATTGATTGCTATGCTTCTTATTCTCTTACTAAATATCCTAAGATCATATTGTTGAAATAGATAAAAATATAACATTAGCCATCTTCCAAGTTTGAGATGTCAATTTATTGGCATGGAAGGTCGAAACAAACACTAAATAGTCAAGACCAAGCTTAGAGATAATGGTCAAATCTAGTTTCTCTTCCTTCTTTTCAATACCACATTGTTTTGGTTGCAAAACAAGGGCCTTAAAATTGGTAAAGTAGAGTTGAAACGATTTGAAGCTACTAGGACTCAAGGAGATCAATTCATTCTCAATTTGATGTCCTCTCATCTCATCTGTATTTCCAAAATATATTCAAGCTTCTACCGCACCTCATTAGGAAATGTCAATGAATCAATATTAAAGAGGGGGTCTCTTGAAATGCTCAGACATAAGAGACCATAGGCCTAATCCCTCCTATTGTGACATTTTATTTTCTTTGTAGCTTCATTAGGCTCTAAATCAGTAGCCAAGGTAACCCTATAGAGACCTTTATCTCTCAAGAATAACCCTAGCTTAGCTTTCCATTCAAACTATGGAAATTGAACCTAGTGATAAATTAATTTTACTCACAACAATCAACAATTGATCATGCAAAATCACTCACAAAAGAGACTGAAATTGGAGCTGAACACTAAACTGTATTAACTCAATGTACAATAGACAACCCTGTATTATAATAGGTTTCAGAATAAATAATATACATCAGGTATTCAAATGCATGAGGAGCAATTCGAATCTAGCATAAAGCAGGCTTACTAAAATTAAGCAAATCCCCCATAGGTGTAAAAAGCTGGTCCCAAATATGTCATGGAGCTCACGAATTGGAAAAATGGCTTAGGCAAGATAAAGAGTGGTGGAATGGAAGCTCATACATTCTTTTTCAAGGATAAAAGAGTGGAGGATGAAGAGGACAAAAAACTATTTCACCTCACCTAGTCTAGCTTTCCCATTTTCCTTAAAACACTGAAAAAGCAGGCAATAAAGGAGAAAAAGCAGAAGGGCGCCTAGGAGGCCAGGAATAAATCATATTTGATTCCTTGGGATTTCCCATGTGCTACATGAGTCAAATAAGGCAAGTTTTACCACTATGGATAGGTAAAAGACAACTTGCACAAGGTGGGACACATGAACTAGGCTAATAAGACAAAAATAATTAAATTAATGTCTAAGTGGGTAAACTATGGGTTGATTATTCTAACACCCCCCCTTAAGCCTGACTTATGAGTAATATATCAGAAAATTATAGGGCCTAGCAACAAGGTTTAGTCACCCTTTTACATACTGCATGTCCATACAAACAAGGAAAGAGGAAAAACCAACTTGGGAAAATCCTCCCTTAAACATGGACTGTAAAACAAAATTTTGAATCTTGTCTTCACTCATGCTTCACAGCATGATCAGAAATCCCCAACAATGATTTGAGATTGCTGAAGGTATTCTCACAAAATGATTTGGTGAAGATATCGGCTACTTTTTCTGAAGATGAACAGAAGAGTAGGTGAATGGTGCCATCATGCACAAGCTCTCTGATGTAGTGCATATGGATCTCAATGTGTCTGGTTCTTTGCTTTTGAACTGGATCTTTGCATATTCTAATGGTACTCTGGTTATCATAGTAGATGGTATTTGAGTACTCTTATTCAAAGACACACTCTCCAATTAATCCCTGCAACCATAAACATTGAGTTGCTGCATTAACAACTCCTCTGTACTCTGCTTCTGTAGATGAGAGTGCAATGGCACTCTGTTTCTTGCTTGACCAGCTGATTGGCCCTTCTGCAAGCATGAACACATATCCTGATGTGGACTTTCTATCTGTGCTATCACTTTCCCAATCATTGTCAGTAAATCCAATCAAATCAAGATTAGATTTTGCTTTATAGAAGATCCCATGTGTCCTTGTTCCCTGAACAAAGTTAAGGATCCTTTTGGCTGCTTTCCAATGGATCTCATGAGGCTGATCCATGTATCTAGAAGCCACACTTACTGCATAAGAAATATCAGGTCTATTATGTGTCAGATACAACAAACATCCAATCAATTGCCTATACAGTGTATTGTTTACCATAGGTGAAGAATTAGCTTCTTCTAGCTTCACTCCTAAAAGGAAAGGAGTTTTGATTGCTTTGAAATCCTTCATTTTGAATTTGTTCAGCAAGTCCAAGGCATATTTGGACTGGTGCACCTTGATTCCAGCTTTGGTTTGAGCAATCTCAAGCCCCAAAAATTGACTTAAGAGACCCAAATCTGTCATGGAGAAGGCTTGGTTCATAGCTCCTTTTAAGGAAGCAATCTCATCCTTTGAGCTTCCTGTAATGAGGAGGTCATCAACATATAATACAATGATCATTAATGAACCATTAGCTAACTTCAAATAGACATTTGGATCTGATTTTCACTGAACAAAATTCAGTGATAGCAAGAAGCTATCGATCTTGGCATACCAAGCCCTGGGGGCTTGCTTTAGCCCACACAATGACTTTCTCAACCTGCACACAAGGGAAGGGTTAGTAGAAAAACCTTGATGCTGCTGCATATATATCTATTCAATGAGATCTCCATTCATTAAGGCACATTTTACATCCATGTGATGTACCTCCCATTGCCTTGAGGTTGCAATGGCTAAGGCCAGCCTGATGGAATCCATCTTTGCCACTAGGGCAAAGGTCTCATTGTAATATATTCCATGAACCTATGAGTAGCCCTTGGATACCAATCTATCCTTTTAATTCAGTGGTGAACCATAAGCATAAAATTTGGTCTTATAGACCCACTTACACTGGACTAACTTTCTTCCTGGAGGAAGATCCACTAGCTCCCATGTGTTGCTCTTCTGGAGTGAGCTGAACTCCTCCTTCATGGCTGTTTGCCATATTGGATATCCTGATGCTTCTTCATATGTTTGAGGATCATACTCCACCATCAAATAGCATTTTTCAGCAAATATAGGATCCTTCATGCACAGACCACTCTCAAATTGAGATCTAGTCCTCCTTGGGTCATTGGGATCCCCAGCTAGCTCTCCTGTTGCATGTAGTGTCTTGGCTGCCCATTTTGGCCTTGTAGGGCTGTTAGGGTATGAAATAAACTCATCTCCATCAAACAAATCAGAATCATCATGTTCAACAAACTCTTTACTTACTTCTTGAGGTTCAGATGGTGAAGAGGCTTCACCAACTTCCACTGCTGCAAGGGGTTCTTCTTCAAACTGAACACACCTTTCGATGAAGGATTTTTTTGTGCTCAAATTTATCAATTTGTACCCTTTTGAATATTTAGAGTATCCAACAAAAATACACTCTTGGCTTTGGGGCTGCAAAGCCTTCCTCTTCTCTGTTGGAATTCTAGCCCAAGCCTTTGAGCCAAAAATCCTGAAATGGGTCACATCTGGCTTGTGCCCACTCCATGCTTCGATGGGAGTCATGCCATCAAGCTGTTTGTGAGGCACCCTATTCTAAATATAGGCTGCACAGTTGATAGCTTCAGCCCAGTACTTTGGTGGCAAATGTTTGACCTCCATCATGCATGTTGCCATCTCCTTCAGTGATATGTTCTTCCTCTCAGCAACACCATTTTGCTGTGGTGTGTAAGGGATAGAATGCTACATCTGAATACCTGCATCTAAACAATAGTTAATAAACTCAGACTTGACATACTCACCACCATTGTTAGATCTGAGGGCGTTGATTTTCCTTCCATACTAGTTCTCAACCAAAGCCTTAAAGACTTTGAATAGGCCAAAAACTTTAGACTTGTGTTTCAGGAAGTGAACCCAGCAATACCTGGAAAAGTCATCAATGAAGGTAAATGCATATTTGTCCTGACTCATGGAAATATGAGGGAATGGGCCAGCAACATCACTGTGGATCAGCTCGAGTGGTGCAGAGGTTCTCTCATGACTAGCTCTCTCAAATTTATGCTCTGGGTGTTTTCCTAGGATGCAACCTTGGCAGACTCCTTTGGAAAATTTTATCTTCGGAAACCCTATGACCATCTCCTTTTCACTAAGATCAGAAATATATTTGTAGTTTAGGTGGCCAAATATTTCATGCCAAAGCTTTCTTGCTTCATTAGCATGAATCAGAAGAGCAGAGGGGTTTGAGTAAGGTAGGAAGTGTGAGAACATGTATACCTTTTGAGCATGATTCGCAACTCCTTTTGCAATGAATCTACCACTTGAGATCTCTGTGATCTCAACTTCATCAGGGGATAATATGACTTTCTTAGGAGACCCAGTGTGGGTCATCTGGTACACTGACAAGAGGTTGGAGGCAAGACTAGGCACATACAACACATTTCTGAACTGACCATGATCAAGATCAATTCTCCCTTTTCCCAAACTTTCAGTGAGAGAGTCATCTCCCAGTACTATAGGTGGTCCTTTCGACATATCAAGTGAGGAGAATGCCTCCTTGGTCGAAACCATGTGTCTTGAATCTCCGGAATCAATGATAAAACTGGGTGAGCTTGATGTGCCAACAACCAATGCATGAACTTTCTCTCTGTCATCTAAACTTGATCCTCCTTCTCTCTTCTTTGAGCTTTTTGGAAGGGAGATTGCATTCTTCTCCAAGAGTTTGGTCAGCATGTCTATTTGCTTCTTCATACAAGAGCTTTCAAAGTGATTTCCTTTATTGCAGTATGCGCACATGCTCATTTCACCTTTGTTTTTCTTCTTCTGGTAGTTCTTCTTGGAACCTTGTGGCTCCTCTCGAGACTGTTTCTTGTCTCTCTTTTGCTCAGGTGGCTTTTTAGCTTTATTTTTTATTTTTGAATCCACCTTCGAATCTCTAGCAATCAGAGCTTGATCTTTGGATGGTTTGATGGTGCCCATCATCACCAGCTTATCCTGTTCTTGTGTGAGAGATTCCATGAAATCTGCAAGGATAGGCATCTTCCAGGTTCGAGCTGTCAGTTTTGTGGCATAGAAGGTCGAAACAAACACTGAATAGTCAGGATATAGCTTCGAGAGAATGGCCAAGATGAGCTGATCATCCTTCTTTTCAATCCCACACTATTTCAGCTACAAAACTAGTGCTTTGAACTTGGAGAAATATAGCTACAGGGATTCAAAGCTATTTGGACTCAAAGAAATCAGATCATTTTCGATTTGATGTCCCCTCATCTCATCTATCTTTCCAAAAAGATCATAAATCTTCTCCCATACTTCATTCGGTGATGTCAATCCATCAAGATGGAAAAGGAGGTCTCTGGAAATACTCAGACATAGGAGACCATAGGCCTCATCCCTCCTGTTGTGCCATTTTATCTTCTCTGCAGCTGCATTGGACTCTACTTCTGTTGCCATAGTCACCTTGTAGAGGCCTTTCACTCTCAACAGTATCTCTATCTCTACTTTCCATTCAAATAAATTGAAGGGAGTCAAGATAGTTTTCTGTGATTGATCCATAGCTTAGAAAATCTGTCCTAGCTGTCAGTAGAAGGCTCCCAGTCACTGATGTCGAACCTGCAAAACAATTTTGAAGGAGTGAAATCGATATACAATGGCTCTGATACCATGTGGAAATTGAACCCAGTGATAGATTAATTTTACTCACAACAATTAACAATTGATCATGCAAAATCACTCACAAAAGAGACTGAAATTGGAGCTGAACACTAAACTGTATTAACTCAGTGTACAATATCCAACCCTGTAACATAATAGGTTGCTGAATAAATAACATACATCAGGGATTTGAATGCATGAGGAGCAATTCGAATCTAGCATAAATCAGGCTTACTAAAATTAAGCAAATCCCCCATAGGTGTAAAAAGTTGATCCCAAATCTGTCATGGAGCTCACGAATTGGAAAAATGGCTTAGGAAAGTTAAAGAGTGGTGGAATGGTAGCTCATACATGCTTTTTCAAGGAGAAAAGAGTGGAGGATGAAGAGGACAAAAAACTAGTTCACCTCACCTAGTCTAGCTTTCCCATTTGCCTTAAAACACTGAAAAAGAAGGCAATAAAGCAAAGAAAGCAGAAGGGCACCTAGGAGGCCAGGAATAAAGCAGATTTGATTCCTTGGGATTTCCCATGTGCTACATGAGTCAAATAAGGCAATTTTGACCACTATGGATAGGTAAAAGACAACTTGCACAAGGTGGGACACATGAACTAGGCTAATAAGGCAAAAATAATTAAATTAATGTCTAAGTGGGTAAACTATGGGTTGATTATTCTAACACAAACAAATTTAATGGATTGAAGATGATCCTTTGATATTGTTCCATATCTCAGCTCCTATGCCCTTCATTCAGTAGAATTCGCTCCTAGTTAGTGATGTTGAACCTCCAATAACAATTTGGAAGGAGAGAAATCAATCTACAAAGCTTCTGATACCATGTGGAAATTGAACCCAAGTGATAGATCAATTACACTCACAAAATTGCTAATCAAACATGCAAAATTCATAGAAAAGGATACTGGAATTGGATCATAATGTAATCTTGTATTGAATAAGTGTACATAATCCAACCATATGAAGTAATATGATGCTCAAATATATAATTGGTCAAAAAGTAAGCTTACTAAATCTAGTCAAATCGCCCATAGGTGCAAAAAAGAATTTCCAAATATATGAATATTCTCATGAATTGGATAAATCAATTGTTCAAGATAATAAGTTACAGAAATACAAATAATTCATGCTTTTTTTTAGAAAAGGAAGGAGGATGATGTGGGAAAAAAACAAGGCAAGTTCCCCTAGACTAGATTTTCCTTTATGCCTTAAAATTGTTGTAAAGTAAGGCAGCTTCCAGAAAAAAGTAGAACTGTGATTTTAGGAACTAGAAATAAAAGTAGACTTGCTAAAATAGTTTCAAGGATGATTCCAAAGCACTCCATGACCTAGTTTAGCAAGTATTGACTTCTAGGAACATGTGGAACCCAACTAGCATAGAGAGGAATCTAGGAATCTAGGAATAAGATGAAAATGATTAATTAATGTCAAATATGGGTAACTATGGGTTGATTATTCTAATATAAAGTAATTCACTCTAAAGTAATTAAATATAGGGGTAGCTAAGCCCTACAGGAGGATTATAACACCCAATGACCATGACTAGCAACATATCACATAGTATGACCACATGAATTTATACAACACATGTCGATCTTGATAATTTGATATCCATTTTCATATGGTACCATATACGAGAATCATTGAATTGATACAACAAAATATTCCAATCTTGATACAAAAAATATAATAGTACATGAATCCACCACAATACATGAGAACATAGATAGGACTTGATCCAACACAATGGCCTAAATTGATACCACAGAAGTCTTGGATAATGACTCATGATGTTGTACAATCAACGCTCCCTGTTAGTGAGCGAGACATTCTTTTCTTTACCAATAATTTTCTGCCATACCAAGCTTATCGTAGAAGTATCTTAACTTCGTCACGGATAGTGGATTGTCCACAAATTTGTAATCTTCTCATGAGTAGCTATGTACTGAAATTTCATTTTACATAGCCATGACTTTGATGAAGTAAAATTCATCTCAATAACACATAGGGATTTTCAGAAATATTGACTATTAACACCTAATTACTATAGGCTCAAGTATTTCACCCTAGTAGGTAGCTTCCCAAGCTACACTAGTCATGGGTAATACTATCCGCAAAATAATTTTCTTAGTAATAGCTTAAATACACCTTTCTTATGTAGTACTAGCCACGATGCTCTTCTCTTATGTAGTACTAACTACAATATACATAGATTATCTCATGCTAAAATAATAGTTGGATAGAAAAATAGCTCTACCATGTATCAAATACAATAAATACATATTTTAATGTACCTCAAAGGTACTCAAACATATGCTTATTTAGTAAGCGTAAATACAATAGGTCTGCTCAGGGACCAACCAACTACTTACCTATAGTAGCATTATCTAGATCCAATCTATAATACGATTTCTCAAAACTCAAAATAATGGATTTCATATCCATCATATACAACATTATACATAAAATGTGTAAAATCATAAAGAAATAAAATATTATATTTTCTTTCAATTTTCAACATTTGCTTACTTCAATAATATTCTACAATTTGAGAAAGTTCTTAATGAGATTGTCATTCCCTGTGATATTCTTCAAGGCCTGATCACTTTCATAGTTATTTCATATCACAACACCCCACATAGCCAACTATATGGTTATCTAACCTCTCCAATAGGTTTAACTGTTCTCTCATAGTTTAGACTTTAACTCTTCTCAAGTATCCTATAGTTTCTAATATTTTGACAATGTCTTTGCTCATATGGATTCTCTCCACAAGATGTCACATCCTTGGCTTCATGATCCATGTACCATGACTAACTAGTTCGGGGAATTTTAACTACTGTTTCGTCCCACGAATATACATCAATACTCCCTCTTTAACTAGATGAGTCTTTTTCTCCTATACCAAGCTTTTTCTCAATAGAGGCTTATTAAATATGCTAACAATTATTCCCATCTCTCGATATGTACATGATTTACACATCTCCTTTGTGTACCATGTATTAGATATAACTGACCAGGAAATTTGTAAATTTTTACTTATTTAAAATATGATCTATCTGGAGCAACATCTTTTATTTGATCTTTCTCGATCGTTGTACTAGTCAGAATCCATATTTCCATGAAACTTACTTTCATTGACTGTGATTTTTGAATCCACATACTCTTGTACCAAGTAGCTAAGACAACACATGCTTTGCTGTACATGTCTATGTACTTACTGTGAATCATATAGCTTATATGAACCTAGAAAGAACATGGATGTAGAAAATAATAAAAAACATTGGCTAAGTGTAAAAGCTAAAATGCATCATGAGATCAAATCAAAAGATGAGAGATGGAAACTTGTGATTGGATGTTGAGAACACATTTCGGGTTTGGAAACATTGTGTTCATGTTGGAGCCTTGAAAAAGAAGGCCAATGGATAAATCGACTGGTCATCAAATAATCCTTATCAAGGTTGGAAACATTTTTTCATTTTAGATATCCCACGAAGAATGATGATGAAGTGGTTGTAAGAACCACATGCATAATCACATCAAATTTTGTAAGAACAATAGGTGATCATAATCGAATGGTCAAAAGACATCGACCAAAGGATAGTCATGATGTGACATGTCATAAGAGCTTAGAGATTTGTTTCTGAGGTTAATATAGAGGCACAGTTTTAGAACTCCATTTGTGAATCTCAATGAACCAATCAGATGATAACATTTTCCAACGCTTTAGTCATCATGTTTATTGTTGGGAGCAAGAGTCAAAATGAAAGATATTGAGCCTATTTGTGAGCATCTCTACAATAAAGATTCTATATCAACACTTGAACACCTGAATGCATCATGAAGATGCACGAGCCTTAACATCGACCTGCTGATCCATTGGATGGAAAAAACTATGCTACGTGGTGCGTGTTGGGTGGTAAAAACTTTAATTTTTATAGNACCCCTGAATGCATCATGAAGATGCACGAGCCTTAACATCGACCTGCTGATCCATTGGATGGAAAAAACTATGCTACGTGGTGCGTGTTGGGTGGTAAAAACTTTAATTTTTATAGTTTCCATACCACATATGGCCAAGTCATTAAAACCCATGAAATTTTTGGCTACACACCAACTCCATGATGGGACATAAACACCACAAGTACCAAATCAACAGTTACACATGAACATGGGGCCAAGGTGATTTTAGGATGATGTCATCATATTTTAACCAATAGAAATGTGAAATGTGGCAAATTACAATTTCCCTATAAATATCAAAATGACAAGTGAGAATAACTTATCCTTATGGAATAACATAATGACACATGTCAAACTTGTAGCTGATAATAGATGCACCTGTGCACTACCTCCATTTGTGTAGAAAAAACTAGGAAGAACCCATTCCTCATATCTAGCTCCATAGATTTAACTGGAGCATGTGAGTATTTATTAGGATAAATTTCTCAATATTCAAGAGTAATTCAAAGGAATCAACAAATATGAGAGAGGATGCAAGCCATTGAGAAAGAAAGAAGTAATTTTGACAATAAACAAAATAGGAAGGTATCAAGAAGAATAAATAAATACCATGAAAAGATTCCCCTCTACAAAAGGAAACCCAAATCTCATTAACACCATCAAATGATTTTTGTGATAAAGACAACTTTCAAGAGTGCAACATTGTAAAATATTCTGTATGAAAAAAGAGAAAAACTTGTGAGACATACAAGAGACTCCAAGAGATTCTACCTCTCATTGTGTATTAGTTCGTTACGTTCTTTTATTCAATTCCATCTCTATTCAAAATTGCAAGTCTATTTTTTATTACAAATAAAAGCATCAATCAACCAACTATTTCATCATGTTATGGTATTTTTGTTGTCACAACTAATTCCCAAAAAAATCACATTTTTAGGGCCCCTCCTTACATTTTGACCTTAATCCTTCCTTAGACAAGTTTTACTTCTTAAAGGTATCATTACAACACTTAAATCTTCTTTGATTTGAGCCAAAAAATTTATTTGGACAAGTTTAAAAAGTTAGGTTTTTCTTCAGACTTGTCGGAAGAACTCAATGATTTTAGCCAATATCAGAAAAACTCATCCAGTCTTGCTGACGCTTCAGATCAACTCAGCCAGCTTCGCTGATGTATCAGATGAACTTAGCAAGTTCTGTCGACACAGTCACAAATCACTGGAGAGTTTCTTCTGGGTATTTTTGTCGAGGTTGTTTTTTGGCCAAGTCTTTTAAAGTTTTTTTACCAAGTCAAATTTTTCATTGGAAGAATTTCTTGCTCTTTGCCAATGTATTTGTCAGAAGTTCTCAGTAATATTTATCAACACTATCGGTGGAACTCACCCTTTCTTACCAACAATATCGTGGAAAATATCAAGATTCACCACCGATGCTTTCTATTGGAATAATTATTTGAGTTTTCACAGTGTTTCATCAAAAGTTCTCATCAATTTTTACCAACACTAAAAATGAAACTCATCTTTTATAGCCGACACTATCAGCGGAATTCATTTTTTATAGCCAACACTATCGACAAAAATCATATTCTACAGCCGATAGTGTTTCATTGGACCACTATTACGAGTTTTTCCGACAGTGTTTTATCAGAAGTTTTTTACGGGTTTCTACCGATAGTGTCGGTGAAACTCAGTTTTTGTCACCAATGGATTGACAAACTCGGGGGAAATTTCCAACAAGATATCAGCGTTATATGACAAGTATTTAAGTTTGGCATCAAAATGACATTTTCAAACCCATTGCATTCATTTCTCCCAACCATTGCATTAATTACAATATTGGAATGCTTATATATATATGCAATGGGTTGTCTTGATATTTATGGAAAACCCTATTTTGGATGCTTCAAACCACCACCAGAAACTTGTATCTTTGACATCCTTATACCAAACACCATACCCATATCAACATTTGACATGTAAGCACACGAACCCATCCTTTTATCTTGTGTTCTTCTAGAAGCTTCTAAAAACTATATGTGTGGTGAAGGTCTATGGTTTTCAAAGTCACCATGGTTGTTTTTACCCATCACTTTTCCTATCCCTTTCCTAGCGAATGGAAATCCACATCCCATAAATTTTTTTTCTTAGAACGCTTTCCATCCCGCTAGCTTGGCCTCCACGGAGTTTGTTTTAAGCTTCACCGCATTGTTTTCATTTTATCTGTCTAGGCCAGTAGTATTAGTATGTTGAAACTCAAGGTTTTTGCGAGGATATTACTCTGGGTTAGACGATTCTCTATTGGCACACTGTTTATATTGAGCATGTCAAGGGATGAATTTGTGATGAAGGGGAGATCCTTTGCGGATTCAGGCTCTGAGCATTGCTGGTTTTTAGAGCTTTGTCCTAGGGTTTCTTTTCGGTCTGTGTATGGTAGTATGCATTCCTTGTGATCCTCATTAGGGATGAAGCTATAATGTAATAGGTTTTCATGGGTCTTATATACAAACCAGGGTTTTACAGTTCTCCAAAATTTCCGCGCTTTCATTTTTATTGAATCATTGTCATGGTTTCACTTGATTATTCTTTTACCTTTGGGAGAAAATAGTGGGAAGAATTCTTGATGTTTCAATGATTTTAAGCTAAATGAATAAAAGGGTGGAATTAAAACTTGTGAAATTTATGGACTAAAACAAAAGGCAGTAAACATTTATGCTTTGAAGAATCAGTGATGAAATGAACAGCCTTAGTATGTTGATTTTTTTGGCAACGCAAAAAATGATATAACACATAATAATAGTGTTAGTATAATAACAAAGGTATAACCCACAAAATGATATATACACATAAGTTGATGAGTTTTCATTTAAATTTTTGCAAATGCACACCCTTCATGCAAGTATAAAGTGAATGGGAAACCTCTGGGGATTAATGCCTCTCCACCTCACAAGACAGTTTCTGAGTGGCTAATGATGAAATGGTAAATACAACTATGTTTTTTTATATAATGTTAGACAATGACTGCAAACTCATTTTTTTTAAAAGAACAATGATTTTTAAAGAACAATGACTAATATATATTTTGCAACTCAGCCTCTCATATTTGGTTATTTCATGTTTCATGCAAATGCATGTTGTTTAAAATATAACTGTGGCGTTATTGAGACATCTCTTACCATGATCATGTCGAGGGTTCATTTCTCACCAAGAAGAATTACATGTAGGAAGAAAATTTGGAAACAATAAACCCACACCATGCCTAAGAAGAGAAGAAAGAAGAAGTCTAAGGCCACCGAGGTTGACTTAGATGTGGAGATTATCTCCAACACTGAGATCATATCCGAAGACACTAAATTCATCACAGCAGATGAATAGGAGTTTAAATGGGGTGAGATATATCAGATGATTAGAGACCAGAATGTCCCTGATGTGGGCCAGCTAAAAGATATGCCCTTATATGAAAATATAAGAAAAACAAGCAGTACTAAGGAAACTACACGCCTAGAACTGTTCCCATGTGCTAAAACCATCAGATGGATTCTACCTTAGGAAAACCCTACCACGATGATTATTTCCAAAATAGAAGAGGAAGATTTTGCTTCTTTTACTTTGGCCTACATAACATCAGCATGCAAACTTCCAACACCACATGTTATTATGACTCATGAGTGGGTCAACAAAATGGTGTTGGATATTGTGGAATGTGCCAAAAGAATGGTGGTAACTAGAAGACTACTGCGCTAGAAGGAAGCTTGCGAATACGATCCTGCAAGCTTACGCTCCCCTTATAGGGTCATAGCCTTAATCTTGAACATGATTTTTGACTGAAAAAATGGGAGATTGTATAAATTAAGTTAGATCCCATTAATATACTATGTGTCCTTAGAAGGAACCATTTTCGATTAGGCAGATATCGTATCAAGTAGCTTATTATGATGTATAGTTTCCGCACAGGGAGGGATGACTTAGAGAAGGTCAAAATTTTACATGGCCTCTTACCTGATTAACTGCATCGTAGAAACCAATTCCCCAAGCTTGGTTGCACTGAGGATCACACCAAGATGCATATATATGTTTCTTATCAAGTTCTTTGGGCACACACGTATTCAATATTTTACAAGCTTATATCTGAAGAGTTTCTAATTCCTTTATATGAGCTCATATTCCTTAAAGATCTTGACTACTTGTTGGAAAACGCTATGGAAGTTATTTGCGAATACGTAAATTATTATTTCTCTTGAGAAGGATCTTACCTCAGAATGTATAGAGGCTCCATATCCCTGTCACTTCTACCCAAATTTTCCACAGACTATGTAGTCCATAAGGAAGCAGTAAGGAATTTATTCATAGATGGAGTAGGTAACTTCCTCTTCAATATGAAAAATGAAGCATCCCCACCACTTCCCTTTTGTATTGGAAGTTACAAATTTACCAAGGTCAAAAGTGCCTCCAAATTTCTAAAACATTTGGAAAAATTTCACTTTGGGGAGAAGAGTTTCCATAGAAATTACACGGAAGGAAAAGTTGCAGAGCATTGTACGACTATTGGAGTGCACTATGAATACTCTCATCACTTTGAAAAATATGAATAGATGTATAGAAACACCTGAAACATGACCATGTTGAGTAAACATTTGAAGAAGAAAGGCAGCACCAGCAGGGGTAAAGGTAGCAGCACCACCACCGAGAAGCCGAAAGAAGAGCTCTTTAAGCTACAACAGGAAGAGGCTAAAAGGAAGCGAGCATAAGAGGATGAGAGATAGTGGGAAGAATATGAGAAGAAACAAGCCGAAGAGGCTTAAAGGAAAAAACAGGAGGAATAAATATTACAAAAGGAAGTAGAATAAAGAGCATGAAAGGAATCCAAGAAAGCAGCTGGAAAATTGAAAAAGAAAGAGCAGGAGGATAAGGATAGAGAAAATTTAGACCGGGACATTGCCCAAGATAATCCGATGGACCTTTGCACTTCATCAAGTGGCATGATCATAGGCATCCATGTTCCTCTTGTAGAACTTGGACTCGTTCCTTACACCCCATCTAAGAAGCATACAGCGGTATGCTTAGATACTGTTTTTTCGATAAGGAAAGAAACAACTATTGTTAAAAGATTAGATGAAAGATTAAATATAGGCACCCAACCTGATGTCGTTATAGTGACTATGAAATATTTTATGGAAGGCACTAATAAAGACCCTAAATTCTTAGCATTTGTGAATATAGAAGCTGCAAAATCCAATGCTGATAATGTTGACAAGTTGGTGGAAGATGTAAAAAGTTATAAAGAAAAGATGCTTAAAATGAATGACACTTTAGTCAAAGAGAGAGGAGAAGGATAAGCACTAAAAAGGAAACATGAGGTGACCCTCTCAGAAAAGGAAAGGCTCCAAAGGGAGCATCAAACTTTAGAATTGGAAAAGGATGCACTAGAGGTGCAACTTACCATTATGGAAGGAGAGAAAAAGGATTTTGAGGAAAAATTTTTAGAATTAGAATCATAGAAATCTGCGACAAACAGACAAGCGAGGGAATTCAGAACCTGGGTAGAGGGACTAGTGGCACATAATAGATTGCTGGAGACTCAAATTAAGATAGCCAATGAAAGACAACCTGATATTACCTCTTTCTGTGGTCAGGGCTTCATGATCCGAAGAAAGATCCATCAAGTCCAAGAAAGTCTCACAGACAAGATATATAAAGACAAGTAGGAAGAGACAAGATTGAATAAAATAGTAGATGAATCACTTAGTTTCAGGATAGGACTACTAAAAGTCGGTAAGAAATTCAAATCGAGCTGACTTGGGTAGAATCCAATTCAAATTTTCTCAAATACTTTCCTTAGAAGACAACAGAAGGTTTGAAAATAGAATTGGTGCTCCTAGAAATTTGCAGAAAATCCTCTGTAAGATTAAACAATGAAATTGAAAAGACTCTAGAAAATGCACGTAGTTTTACAAAACGATGCGCCAAGTCCAGAATCCATAATAAATGCCATCTTTTTTTGGCTGCAAAAGAAATGAATTCTTAGAAAAGGATTAACATATGGTGTATCTCCAAGAAAGACTACATGAGGATGAACAAAACATTCAGAAAATTGAAATCATAAGTGAAGAGGTGGTTAAAACCCAGATTGCACAAGTCTCTGTCAGTAATTATCTCTTGGAAGACCTGTACATATTGCCTCCAGCCAAAGTGACAAACATGGAGACACATCTGTCCATACATGAGGTAAGCGTGATATTTCTAGAGCTAGTATGTTATCTCACTATTGCAAAGGAAGCTAATGCATGCGGGGAATAAATTTCAAAATTGGCTGGGCCTACTTGAAATTTTGTCTTTTTATGAAATTTGCCACTTTATGTAAGTTATTATTTTTTCTAAGTGCGAGGCACTAAAGGACAAAAATTTGGAACTCCTAAGGTCAGGGGAGTCAAGAATTCATTTATAATTGTACTATAAATAAAGGTAGGGCATAGAATAGAAGGGAATTTTTGCTGGCACAAGAAGGCTAGTTTATTTGTAAGAAGAACTGGTTTTTTCTACTAATAAAGAAGGACACTTTTGTTGGGCAAGGGCTGCACAGGTTTTACATGGATTATGTGAAATTTTTAATTGGGAATTACATCTATTGAGTTTCAGTATAATTGTGAGATCGTTCTAACTTTTATGAACTATTTCTTTAATGATGACTGATTTTTCTTTTTCATATAAAATTCTGTGTACAAATTGAGTAATGAATGCTTTCTTATTTCAAATCTATCTTTCTTAATCTTTTTGTTATAACTACATGTATGGAATTAGAACAGTTAGCTACAAGATTTGTTATAGATAATTACAGTACATTACTCTCATTCTTATAAATTTTGTCCCTAAGGGGATATGATATATTACTTTACAATAGAGTAGAATATAATTAATTTACTTAGATTTAAATTTATAGAAGTGATTGAGGAGCAAGAGTGGTAATATAGGAGGTAAGAACCTATGAATCTCTAGTGAGGTTCTTGTTATTTAGCCACCTACATTTAGCTTAGGAATTTCCATTTCATCCATATAAAGAAAATTACATTAACGATGGACCAGGACGCAACCAGTAAAGACATAAACATACTTTAATTCTATTGTATTTGGGTCGCTAACTAGAATGGTCCACCATACAAAATGGTGAATGGTCTAGTTGGGATCGATTATCGGGGAGAATCCCACTGTCGGTACCTAGGAATTTTCTAGGCATCAATAGTTTTGGCACTAGAAGGAGGGCCTCCAGTGCATGGTTGGAAGAGGAAGTTTGTTTTAGAGAAACTATTCCACTAGAAATACATTTGAAACTATGTTTCCTTGAGATTTCATTCTTGAAGAACAAGAAAAGGTAAGTTTTGAAGAAGAAGGTTCAAAACATTTGTACATTGTTCCGTTCGAAGAAGTTGATCACTTTTGGAGGCACACAAGATATTACGTTAAGAAAATTGCAGGATTGAAAGCAATCCCTACGTTACCAAGAAGGTAGGCTTCCAAAAAAGAGATTTCTTATACTCAATATTCTATCCTTGTGGAAAATTTTGAAGAATTGGTGGATCTTGTTAGACTCACGATTGTCATTAGAACAAAATCCGTAGGTTTTAATCTTCGTCACAATCACTAGAGTTAGGATCTTGGGAGGTGATTATTCCATGTCATGAAAATCATGGGGAGCGTTGAACCCAATGTCCAGCATTATACCCCCCCCAATGCCAGCTCGGTGAGGTTTGAACCCTTGACCTATGGTTCTGATACCATTTGTTGGAATCACGATTGTCATTAAACCAAAACCCATAGGTATTAATCTCCATCAAAATCATCAGAGTTACGATCTTGGGATGCAATTAGTCCTTGTCATGAAACTCATAGGGAGCATTGAACCCAATGTCCAACATATCTATCTATCCAAGAAATCATCCAGTCACTTGATCAGTTAGGACTAGAGTCTCCTACAGCTCAGTCTACACCACAGTATCCTCATTGAGTTATGGTTGTTGCTAATAAAACAACATGGAAAGCTAGAACACCACTCAAATTGGCTGCACCCTTGCATGGTTTGCCTAAGCACCCAGATAGGGTGCTACCAAAGTTCAATCTTGGAAGAGGCATTTCTATAGAAGACCACTTGAAAAGTTTCTATTTAGATCTGGAAATTTTAAGCGTAGAACATGAATATGTTGTATGCACACTTTTTCCATATAATTTTGAGCCTAAATAATCCTCTTCATTTTTCAGTCTACTAGCTAATTCAATAACAAGCTGGGATACTTTTGAAAGGGTATTAAAAAGAAAATTCTGTAGTTAAAAAATTGTTGCTACCCTTATGAAAGAATTACTGTCTATGAAAATGGATAAGAAAGAAAATGTTCAATATTTAAACCAAAGGTTTACTAATCTTCTAAGTAGTTTTAGTGCTTCAAACAAACCAACTAAAGATTCTTTAGTAGAGTATTATACTACAACACTATATCCCGCTATAGGAATTCTTGTGAAAAGAGAATTCAAACTTACATTCATAGAAAATTATGATGAAACCAATAGGGTGCAGTCCGAGCTTGATAATATAGAAAATAACACTTCAGAACTAGAAGTAAAATCAGCAACTGGTAAAAACCCTTTGTTGTTAACTCGACCCAAGGAAGAACACTCGAATGAGCTGGAGAATGTAGTCAAAATGGTTCATAAGTTATCAAATAAGGCAGTAGATTTGGAGAAGGACAAGGGAGCTAGTACGTCCAGTAAGACATTCAAACTGTACTACAAGAAAAGGGAGGAAAGTGGACATTCTCAACCGCGTGTATATAATTCTGTTGTTTTGAATTTTAATGAAGTTGGCATGGATCATTTTTGTACTTTTTATCAAGTGAATCATTTTGTAAAAAATATGCCCACAGTGGATAAAATCAATGACTTTAGTTATGAATCAACTATTAGATGCTCAACTGTCAGAACCTGAACTAGAAGAAGACCAAACCAATGAAGCGAAATAAATGAATGAGGAAACCACAATGGTACTATAGTATTGGACTCTCACATTAAAGAAGAACCTATCGAGGAGATTCAAGTATCATTTGTTAATGTCACAACTAGAAGTAAAGGACCGGTAATGGATGAAAGTTTAGTACTAGCTAAAATACGAAAGATAAAAGAAAACATGAATAAAATTCTTAGCACTACTCAAACAATACCTAAGTATAATCTGGTAAACATAAAAGAGACAAACCCAATAGTTAACATACCTGTAAAGACCATGGTAAATAAAATAGAAGGAACAAAGAAAGGTTTGGTAGAACATGACATGAGATATGATATTGTAGAGGACATTAAGAAAAAAAAATCAAACATCTCTCTATTTGAACTATGTAATTTTCCTCAGAAAATAAAGAAACTTCTGGAATATTTTGATCCATAGCCCAGTAGTACCCCAGAAACCATTGATTCTGATACTAAAATTAATGAAGCAAGCATTGGAGGAAAATATAAATCTCAGACTTTTCCTTTTATGTTATCATTTGAGATTTTAAATCATAATGTGCATAAATGTCTGGTAGATTCCGGGGCCTCATCCAATGTTATGTCACTCTCGATATTTAAGAATATTAATGGTCAACCCACACCATCCTCATGTATGATCATTCAATTGGATAGGTCTATTGTTAAAGTGATAGGGGAAATGAAAGATGTGTTAATTCGATAATTTGCAGATTCTAGAGTATGCCAGTTCATAGATATCATGGTAGTAGACATACCAGAATCTAATCGATTGATATTTAGTAGAGACTAGTCCACAAAACTGAATGGTTACTTTGCAATTGATTGGTCTCACATGTGGTTTCCATATAAAAATGGTCAAAATCAGATTAAAATTTTTAGGGAACCACATATGAAACATAATGTAACTCAGTTGGAAGGAAAGAATGAGTCGGTGAATGTCTTGTCATGAGTTTTGGGAAACTATTTTTTACATATTAAGCTAAGGAATTATCAAGCTGAAGAATCCAATTCTGAATTAGACACGCAGTCTGATCTTCAATTTTCAGGGACTGAGGATATTGACTGTAACATAGTAAATTTAGTCACTAACATAGGAAGTGATACTAATCAGGTAGATTTAGAAGATAGGTTTGGTTTTTTTCAATTTTTATGGTTCCAAAATGCAAGAGGGTGTGGAAATTGAACCCAAGAGACAGAACAATTACACTCACAAAATTGCTAGTCAAACATGCAAAATTCACACCAAAGGAGACTGAAATTGGAGCATAACACTAATCTGTATAGAATAAGTGTACACTAGCCAACCTTGTGAAGTAATAGGATGATGAAATATATCATTACATGAGAGAATCAAATGTATAAATATGCCATTTGAAATAGTAAAAAAATATGCTTACCAAATCTAGTCAAATCCCCCATAGGTGCATAAAGCAGTTTCCAAATCTAAGTAGATGCTAAAAAATTTACTAAGTCAATTGGGAAAGCTAAATAGGGATGGAAAGAAAACTCATACATTATTTTATTTGGAGAAAAGGAGGGAAGATGATGTGGGAAAAAAAAGTCAACTACACCTAGTATAGCTTTTCCTTTTGCCTTAAATCAGAATTAAACATGCATCTTTTCAGAAAAAGCAGATATGCGCTTTGGAGGATCTGGAATAAAGATTACATGCTAAATCAGGTTTCCAGGATTTTTCCCAAGTTCTCCATGACTCATTTTTAGCATGTGTTGACTTCTAGGACATGTAGAAGGAAACTGGCATAGAATGGAATCTTATAAACTAGGTAATAAGACAAAAATAATTAAATTAATGTCTAATGTAGGTAACTATGGGTTGAGTATTCAAACACCCCCCCCTTAAGCCTGAATTTATGAGTAAATATCAGAAAAATATAGGTCCTAGCAATAAGGCTTAGTCACCCTTTACATACTTCTTGTCCATACAACCAAGGAAAGAGGCAAAAACCCAGTGGGGAAATCCTCACTTAAACATGGACAGGAAAAACAAAACTTGGAAATATTCTCATCAATCATGCTTCACAACATGATAAATAATCCCCAGTAGTGATTTGAGATTATTGAATGTATTCTCACAAAAAACTTTGGTGAAGATGTCTGCTACTTGTTCTAAAGATGCACAGAAGAGTAGATAAATGGTACCATCATGCACAAGCTGTCTGATGTAGTGCATATGGATCTCAATGTTCTTGGTTTTCTATCTCTAAAATGGATCATTGATTATTCGAATGGTGCTCTAATTATCACAGTAGATAATATTTGAAAACACTGATTCAAAGCCACATTCTCCAAGTATCCCCTGTAACCACAAACATTCAGTTGTTGCACTTACAACTCCTCTATACTTTGCTTTTGTAGATGAGAGTGCTATGGCACTCTGCTTCTTGTTTGACCATTTGATTCATCCTTTTGCAAGAATGAACACATATCTTGATGTAGAATTTCGATCTATGTTGTCACCTTCCCAATCACTGTTGGTAAACCCAATCAAATCAAGATCAGATTTTACTTTGTAGAAGATCCCATGAGTTCTTGTTCCTTGAACAAAGTTTCGGATCCTTTTGGTTTCTCTCCCGTGGATCTCATGAGGCTGATCCATGTATCTCTAAGTCACACTAATTTCATAATATATATCAGTTCAAGTCTTTGTAAGATAAATCAAACACCCAATCAACTGCCTATACAGTGTATTATTTACCATAGGAGAAGAACCTGCTTCTTCAAGCTTAAGTCCTAAAAGGAAGGGAGTATTGCTTGGCTTGCAATAATCATGTTGAACTTGTTGAGGAAATCCAAATAATACTTGGACTGATTTACTTTGATTCCATGTTGGTATTGAGCAATTTCGAGACCCAAGAATTGGCTCAACAATCCCAAATCTGTCATGGAAAATGCATGGTTCATTGCATCCTTCAACAAGGAAATCTCTTTCTTTGAACTTCTTGTAATCAATAGGTCATCAAAATACAATAAAATAATCATAAAAGAACCATGAATCATCTTCAAATATAAATTTGGATCATACTTTCATCGAACAAAACTCAGTGATATCAAAAAGCCATCAATCTTGGCATACCAAGCCCTGGGGGCTTGCTTGAGCCCATACAATGATTTCTTTAACCTGCACACTAAATATGGATTCAAAACAAACCCTTCAGGTTGATGCATGTAAATATATTTAGTGAGGTCTCCATTTAGGAAATCACACTTCACATCCATGTGATGCATTTCCCACTGCTTCGAAGTTGCAATGGTTAGAGCTAGCCTTATGGACTCCATATTTGCCACTGGTACAAAGGTTTCATTGTATTCAATACCATGTACTTGTGAGTAGCCCTTGGCTACCAATATTTCCTTATATTTCAAAGGTGTACCATAACCAACAAACTTAATCTTGAAAACCCACTTACATTGAACTAGATTCCTCCCTGGGGGAAGATCAACCAGTTCCCAATTGTTGTTCTTCTGGAGCGAGCTGAATTCTTATTTCATGGCTGTTTTCCATATTGGATCATGTGCTGCATATTCATAATTATATGGTTCTGATTAAACCATCAGATAGCACTTCTCAGCAAATAGAGAATCTTTCACACAAAGAACACTCTCAAATTGATATCTAGTCCTCCTAGTGTCATTAGGATTTCCAGCTAGTTACATAGATGCATGAATGGCATTTCCTTCCCATTTTGGTCTTGTAGGATTGTTAGGATCTGCAATCAAATCATCATTATCAGACATATCAGAATCAACAAACTCATTAGTCTCTCCACTTACAATCAATGGATCTCATGGTGAAGAAGACTCTCCAACTTCAACTGCTACTAAAGGCTCTTCTTGGAACTGAACACTTCTTTCCATGAAAGATTTTTTAGTGCTCAAGATGATCGTATTGTAACCTTATGAATATTTAGAATACCCAACAAATAGGCACTCTTGGCTTTGGGGATGCAAATCCTTTCTCTTTTTAGTTGGAATTCTAGCCCAAGCCTTTGAGCCAAAGATCCTGAAATGGGTCACATCTGGCTTGTTTCCACTCCAAGATTCAAAAGGAGTCATACCATCAATATGCTTATGAGGCACCCTATTTTGGATGTAGGATGCACAGTGTTATAGCTGATTTCACCACTCCAGGTGAATCACACTTTGTATGGCCTTCCCCTGTCCCGCTGCAGACTCCTTAGACCCCATGGACCATTTTTTGTCCTTTGATGTTTCCTTGATCATCCCTAAAAACATATGAAAAATGATACACACGAATTTTAAACCTATAAGCATGTATATATGTGGGTTTGACCACTAAAACCGCATACATCAGGATGTGTGCATAATCCAAATCCTTTTGGAGTTTTCCTTGATGTGGATCCGACTCATTTGACTCCTAGCCTTCCCTATGCCTTGAGATCACTCGGATTCGACCTTTCATTACCCATTTGAAAAGATATATAAGGAACCCCTTGGTACATTGAAGGCATAAGAGAGAATTGAGAGAAAAGAAACTATAGTCCATTGTTGCTGGAACTTATGCTTGAGTCTGCATCCCTTTGTCCCTTGGAGCACTAGTGTGTTCTTCCCAAGCTTTCCTTTTGCTTGTGAGCTTGCTATAGAGAGATGGAGGATTGAGGTGGTGGAGGCCCAAGTGGGGGATTCAGTTTATCTAGTTCGCAGACGTGCCGTTAGAGGTTGTATCTTGTAATCTCTGATTCATATTAATATAAGTATATTTTCCTGTCCAATAATGTATGTTTGAATGAATATTTTATCCATTGGATTATGTCAAATGCTTGTACATTATTGATTATATATGCTAGAATTGATCTAACACCATGATATATAGAATGCTTGTATTGTTTACTTGTTGTTGAGGAAATAATCTATCAATTCAAGATAAAGATTGGAAAGCTCAACGGGGATCTACTTCAACCGTCCGGAATAAGGTACGAGGTCTGATCCTTTAGTGTTAGACATTTAATTTCTATTGCATATTGGAAAGGATTGAATTCTAGAGTCAAGCTGTCTGTTGTGGTACCCCAATCCATAGGAATTTCTATCCGTAAAATAATTGGTGACTTCACTAGGGAGTTCCTAGTAGTTTTCCTTTGGGGGTTGTTTTATCGGCATTCAATGAATTTGAATTGCTCTTTCTCTCTTGTTTATGTGTTGGGTCTGGGGGCATGTATGCCTGGTAGGGTCTAATTGGTTTGAAGTCTATCTCAGACTGTCTATTTTCCTTGAATTTGTGCACCTTTTTCCTGTACGCGATTTTTTAACTCACAGTCGCCTATACATGCCGGTTCCTCTGCGATTTCCGTGTATACACGCGGGTTTACTGCGAACATTCGCGTATGCCTTTGCTTTTACCTTTTTTTGGAAGTTAATTGGTTGCTGGGTGAATTCTGATATTTGGTGAGTCTCCTTTGGCACTACCTGAGTCTGTTTAGACCTCTGTTTTTGACCAGAAACGTTTATATGGGTAAAACATTTTTTAAGAAGGTTCTTGTCATGGCATTTTCGATTTTTTGTTTGAGAATAGTGCATTAGAGTTATTTTACCTTAGTGATTTGCTTGAGTGCTGTTTGAGTGTCCTTTCAGAGTCTAGGGATCATAGAATCATTATTTTTCTTTTTTCATCTCTTTTATTTCAAAAAATCCAAAAACATTTTGTTATCATCATGCATTGCATTTTTGCATCTTTGCATTGTACTTGCACTAGATTTTATTTGGAGTACTAGTTAGGACTTCATATGGGAAAAATTTGCATTCATCATTTGAAGAAAAATTGTGCATTTCACGTAGTAGCATACCTTGTTTTCATGGACACAATGCATTTGCATTGATTGCTAGGTGTGCATTTTAATTCATGTTGCGTCATAACACCATTAGTTGCATGATCATATCCCTTTTTTGAGTAGTAAAGCCAACTAAAATCAACGCTAAATTAAAATGAATTACACTCTTTTATTTTCTAGGGTGCACCAACAAGCTTAGGCTTTAGGATCTTGGAATAGTTCATTGTAAGTCAATTCTCCAAGATGACTAAAAAACAACATGTATGTGTCTGTCCAGGTGAGTGTGTGAAATCCCTGGTATAACCAGTGTTTCTCAGGATCCTCCTCTCAAAAGGGAGTTAAGCACGAGGCAGTGTGAGCAGTTATTGATTGGGATGACCCCTAGTCATAACTGAGTAGCACCGGAGATATTTCCAGGATTGTATTCGTATTTGGGGGCTCTATCGAGAGTTTCGGGCTTTGCTACCCTGCCCATACGGTCAATCCCGCCTACGACTATCTGCCTGAGCATTGATTATATTGAGCTGACCTTAGTGGCCTTACCTAGGATATCGAGGGGTTACTTTGCAGGGATTATTCTGCAGGTGTCTCGGTTAGGTTGTGGTCAGACAGCACAGTTGCTTTACGCGTTGAAGCTGAGGGCCACAATAATTGTTTATGTACCTCCACTTGTTGTGTATGGGAGTCTCAAGCCTCTCCTAGGTGATACATACCTGCTTCATTCGGGAGCTCATTTATCCATCCCTTGTTTGCTTGCATTTGGCTTTATATTTTATTAGTGATTTCTCTATGCATGATAGTTGGCCTAGGCTTTACGTAAATAGATAGTCTTTTCTATTTTTTGAGTCATTGTGGATATGGGTGTGGCTCCTCACCATTCTCGTTGTTTAGCAGGACTTTCGCCTTCTAATTCTCCTCCTCCTTTGGGAGAGAGACCTAGACAGTTCAGGAGGACTATTTCACACATTGATTCACACACCATGGGAAACCGTTTAGAGGATATTCCTGAACCACCTCCTCCCATTCGTGTAGATGATGGGGAGTCTAATCCTACTTACGATCCTTCACCTGACTTGCCTGAGTTAGGTCCTGTCATTTCTAAGATAGGAACCATGCACGATAGACCTACTCACTCTAGGGTTGATTCCCCATTGACGCGTTACCGGTATGGAATGCTGGAGGAAGCCGAGACTCATTTTGAACCTACCATCACTAGCTACGGTAGTTATGCTACGTCTGGTTTCCCTACACATGATTTGGCATTTCATGTCGAATCCGACTTTGAGCCTAACACTATTCCTAGGGGCACTCTCATTCCTTACCATGCGGAGAGGTTTGGGAGCACTAGTCACATTGCACCTTCTGTCCCAGTGGTGGAAGTTACATCATATATCCCTCCTAGGTCTAGGGTTAGCGATCCAATTAGGATACCCGATCCTAGATGAGTGATGATAGGCAGTAGCACATATATTATTACTCATATTCCTTCATCCTCGGTCCCTAGTTCTTCAAATGTACATCCTCCACCTTATTCATGTGGTCCTTTCAGCCAGTATATGGATACGAGTCAGGTCCATACTGCGGTTACTAGACTGATTGTGTCTCAGGTTTACATACTACCTGTTGCTTTGGGAGGCTATGTTCATACTTCTATAGGTCATGTTACTACTTCTGGGGCGTATATACCTACTTCCGGTATGTATATCCCAACTTCCGGAGTGTATCTTCCTACCTACGGAGTGTCTCATGGGGCATCACATGCGATGACCTATGGGCCCTATTATGGGACGCAGTATGGACAGGGTTCTTCACCTTATGGAGGCGAGTATCAACAACCTACTTACTCTCCTAATTATGTATTTGTAGCTCCTAATAGTCAAGGTCCACCGTACTATGGTTCTTCCATGCCACCCTATACGGGTCACATGGGAGGAGGACACTATGGCCAAGGCCATGGTGGTAATCAGCCCTATATGAATAAGGGAGTGGTCCATCGACCTCATCATCCTAGGCTACCTTTCCGCATGATGCTTAATCTTCCTGACTTATCAATATTGAATAATGATCCTGCGACTCATGACCCGGCTTGGCTGGCTGTCCCTACCAAACTTCCTTCGGACATACCTAAGTTCGAGGGAAAATCGGGAGAGGATCCGAGTGAACACGTTACTACATTTCACCTATGGTGATCTTCGAATTCCTTACATTAGGACTCAATCCATTTGAGAATATTTCAGTGCACCCTTACAGGGCCTGCCGCGAAGTGGTATATAGAGTTACCTAGGGGAGCTTTCACTTTGTTCAACAACCTTGCGATGACTTTTCTTAATCACTTCTAGCTACCAGTGCATTATGACGTTGGTACTGAACTCTTGTCGACATTTTAGCAAGATAAAGCCACACATATTTTTTATCATATTCAAGAGTGGCGTAGACGGAAGAGGTTAATTAAAGCTTTTATACCATCGGAGTTCCTCCTCGAGTGGTTCCTCAAGTCGTTATTGCCGTATATAGCGAAGGAACAAGCGATTTTTAGGGAACAGGAACTGGACTTGATTTATGCTCAATCCGATTTGTTGTATGAGATTATTCCTAATGCTCCTCGTTCCAGTTTCTATCCCAAAGTCAAACCTGGACCACATGTCGATGGCATTGTGGGTTGTGCAAGTGCAAAACCTGTGGATTCGGTTGCAAAAAAAGTTATTCAATTGTCAATCAACCAATCTGCTTCAGGACAAGCTACGGCTTCGTGTCAACCCGCCCAAACGACGAGTGTACTCTCTGTGCAATCGTAGGACCAGAAGGGTAACCAGTAGCCTGGGCGGAATAGAAAAAAGGGTAAAAATAATCGAAAGGGTGGGAATAAGAATGAGAATGCTAACAATAATGACAAGAATGGTAGAAATGCTGGGGGGGACAAGAAAGCTAAACTTAAGGTTAAGTTCCCTTGCAAGTTGTGTAAGGACGATCACCTCACTTACTTGTGCTCTCGCATTGAAGAAGCTTCGAGATTCTTGGCACAAGGCCCAGCTGTGCTAACTAACTCTTTACCGCATAATCAAAATATGAACTTGAAGTCCAATGACTAGTCTATTGATGATGATCCACTGGAGAGTAGTGGTCTTGGGTGCATTAACATGGTCCATGCTGCGAAAGTTGTGACCCATACGAAATATTATAGTTCGTCACAACCCAGCCCAGGCAAAGAGCCTGATCCACTAGGGTCCCCTTTGCACATTGAGAAACCTATCGATAAACTTGATGCTGCACCTCATATTCCTAACGGAGTCCTTAAGCATTCAGGGCATAATCCAAATTCCCGAGCCACCCAGAATTATTCAGTTGTCGAGGATTTGGGCCACACTCCTTGTGCGATGTCTACATTGGAAGTGCTTCAGATTTGTCCTTCGCAAAGGAAGGCGTTGCTTTCTTCCATTGGTGTGAACGATGATGACTCTTCCTCTGTGATCAAATTTGAAACTGCAGGACTTCAGCCTCACTTTCCCTACTATGTGTCTCTTTTGGTTCATGTAGAGTGTCTTAATATGATCGTCAAGCACACTGTGATTGACGAGGGCGCTACTGCTTCTGTGATGTCTTTGTCCTGTTGGAAGGGTCTCATTTCTCCTAAGCTATCTAAATGAGAGACTATATTAACTGTGTTCAATGGGAGATATTTTAGGTTGCACGGCATCCTTCCTTCCCTTAAAGTCCATTTGGGGGGGAAGACCATTGCGATAGAGGTGAAGCTGGTTGATGCGCCCCTTGACTACAATCTCTTGCTGGGTAGGAATTGGATGTACATTATGCAAGCCGTTGCTTCTTCCTTGTTCCACGTTGTATGCTTTCCACATAATGGGAAGATCATAATGATTGATCAAATGACATTCAAGAATCCATCTGTTACCGCATCTTCGGGATCTTCGATCCCGATTGTTGAGCACTCTCAGCCGAAAACTGGGAGTGTGGGTGTAGGCATGTATCCATCCCTCATGGGAAGCTTTAGTTGTTTTGTACCGATCCTGATAATAGGATCTAGTTCCGATGAGGCTTTGACATCTATGACATCAGTGTATTTTCACATGACTCATATGGAAGATCCTTGGATTCTTCCTACACCGAGTACTTCAAGTGAGCCCGTTGAGACAAACGTACCATTTCCTACAGCTATGATAGCTTATCAAGCTAATCTCAATAGTGTTGTAGAGCCTAGTCCTTCCTCTTCGCAGACGGAGGAGGAGGACCCTTATGTGCTGCCGGCATGGGTAGTATAGTCTTCTCATGCCCACGACTACCTTGATATAGTTTTCCCTTCGGATGAAGTGATTCTTGAGGCTATGTCGGGAGTTGAGCCACCATGGGAGGAACTTCATCATAGATTGTACTTTCTTCCAGAGCTTGACCATTTGGAGTGTGAGGATTTTAAGGCAGTTCTTAGTCAGAGAGTTGGTAGTCCTATGGTTCCATTAAGCTCTCCTGGTCCAATGGCTGATGGAAACATGGTGAACATATCTTCAATGATTCCTATCAACATCTCTCGCGATCCTGGCACAATAGAGAATGTCTATATTGGGGCGAAATGTTCCCATGCTAAGATTCTGGAATATACCGAGCTATTTAAGGAATTTCATGATATTTTTGCTTGGTCTTATGATGAGATTCTAGGCATTGACCCTCATATTGTCGAGCATGAGATTAAGACTTACCCCAACACTAATCCTGTTCGACAACGTTTAAGTGCGGTGAATCCTAGGAAAGCACCTGCCATTAAGGCAGAGATAGAGAAGTTGTTGAAAGCTGGTTTCATCTATCACGTTCCCTTGATGGAGTGGGTTTCAAACTCCCTTTCGGTGGATAAGAAGCAGGGAGCGATCTACATATGCACTAATTTTCGCAATTTGAATCATGCCTGTCCTAAGGACAACTTCCCCACACCATTTATAGATCAGATTTTGGATGAGTGTGTGGGTAGTGAGGTGTTCTCCTTTATGGACGGCTTTCCTGGGCATAATCAGATACAGATTAAACCTGAGGACCAATATAAGACTGCATTTATTTGTCCTTGGGGAACGTTTGCATATCGAAAAATGCCTTTCAGCCTTAAAAACGTCGGAGCTACATTTCAGTGGGAAATGACCTTGATTTTCCACGATCTCAAGTCAATTATTGAGGTATTTTTGGATGACCTCACTGCTCATTCTCGCATGAGAATGCGTCATCCATATCACTTGAGATTGGTATTCGAAATATGCTGGCACTATTCGGTTAGATTAAATCCTCACAAGTGCATCTTTTGTGTGAAATCAGGGCATTTGTTAGGATTCATCGTGTCTAAAGAGGGTTCAAGAGTCGACGCTTTGAAGGTTGAGGCAATACTTCAGTTGTCTCCCCCGAAGAATATTTGTCATCTTCAGTGTTTGCAAGGCATGGTAAACTTATTACAAAGATTTGTTGTCAACTTTTCCAATTTGACTAAATGCTTCATGCGTCTCTTGAACAAGGACACCCCCTTTTATTGGGATGAGCGAGCCCAGGAGTCCTTCAATGCACTCAAGCGAGCCCTAGCATCGGCCCCGGTGATTAGTCCTCCAGATTATAGCCGTGATTTTCTATTATATGTGGCCACATCCTTAGAGATGATTGGTATGGTTTTGGTTCAAGAGGATGAGGAGCTCTAAGAGCATGTCATATATTATTTGAGCTGAAACCTTATTGACGTAGAGATTCATTATTCTCATGTTGAGAAGCTTGCTTTAGCTACCGTACATGTGGTTCAGCGGCTGAGACATTATATTCTCCTTCTCCAGACCTTGGTTGTGGCCCATGTCAATCCGTTTCAATTCGTCCTCACCCAAAGGATGATTGGGGGAAAGTATAATAAATGGATTGTCATTCTGCAAGAATTTGATCTCGAGTTTGTTTCAGTAAAATCAAAGAATTCTTTAATTTTTGCAGAGCTTATATCGGATTTTCCGAGCGAGGCCGAGGAGTTGGTTTGTGAATATATGTTTGTCAATGAACACATCTTCTTAATCTCAATGTTAGACCCATGCTATGGGGATATCATAATATATTTACAAACACTGAAGACCCCTACTCACCTCTCACGAGATGAACGATGACGATTACATCACGTCTCTAAGAACTACCTCATAGTGGACAATACTTTGTACCACCATGGGGTAGATTCCATTTTATGATGTTGTTTAACTCATGAAGAGGATAAGGTAGTGTTGAATGATTGCCATGGAGGGGCGTGTGGTGGTCATTTATCTGGGCTTTCTATAGCTCAAAATATTTTAAGAGCGGGTTATTTCTGGCCGTCGATATTTAAGGATTGTGTTGATGCAATCAAGAGGTGCCACCCTTGCCAGGTGTTCACACGTAATATGTGCTCAAAACCTGCCCCATTACATCCCATTATCACCACCAGTCCCTTCACTAAGAGGGGGCTCGAATTTATGGATTGCAAACCAGCTTCGGCTAGGGGGCACCATCACATTATAGTGGTTGTTGATTATTTCATGAAATGGGCTGAGGCTATGCCTACAGTAAAATATGATGGTGAGACAACCGCTCACTTTGTGTTCAACCAAATTATTACTCGGTTCGGGATTCTGAAAGAGCTTGTCACTGACCATGGCTTGCACTTTTAGAACCGTATGATGGAAGAGTTGGCATCCAAGTTAGGGTATAAGCAAGAACATTCATTTTCTTACTACCCCCAAGTGAATGGACAGATAGAGGCAGTGAATAAATCACTCAAATACATTCTCCAACGAACCATCGCACAAAGAAAGAATAATTGGCATATTATGTTATATCCTGCTTTGTGGGCATATCGAATTACTATTAATACTGCCACTAGTTTTTCTCCATATCAGCTTGTACATGGAGTGGAGTCGATATTTCCAGTTGAATGCGAAATTCCTTCGTTGAAGCTAGCTATAGAACTCTTACCAAACACTTCCCCATTGGAGGAGCATTTGGTTCACCTTGAGCAACTTTATGAGCAGCGTCGGGATGCCTTGGTGGCTCTAGAAGTCAATAAATGTCGCGTTAAGGTCCAGTACGATAAGTCTGTCCATCCAAGGGCGTTTAGTGAAGGAGACTTGGTCATTTTCTGGGATCAACCGAAAGAACCCTTGGGGGTAGAGAAATTTAATCCTATGTGGCGTGGTCCTTACGTCGTCAAGCATGTGTTAGATAAGGGTGCGTATGAGTTAGTGGATTACAAAGGAACAACTTTGGTGGAGCCTAGAAATGAGATATATCTCAAAAAATACTATGCATGATCTTTATCCAAGGCTGGTTGTTGTATATTATTATACAGCTTTGCATAGTTGGTTCTTTTTCTTATCGTGATCGGGTTTGTTATTAGTTTCCGTTTCTTTTGGCAGATGTCAATGGACTCTTCCACCTACATAGGATTTGCGGATGGTGCAATCCATCACACTCAACACTCAGCCTTTGCTGCTTGGGTGGTTTATACTCCTATGGGTCAGGTACTGTCTTCAGGAGGTGTATGTCTACGACCATCTTCCAACAATGTTGCTGAATATAGCTCCATTATTGAGCTTCTACAGGATGCCATTTTACATGGCATTCTATCTCTTGAGGTACATCTTGATTCGGAGTTAGTAGTGTCACAGCTCAATGTTTTGTACCATGTTAAAGATCTGATGTTATTGAGAAGGTTCTTGTATGTGAGATTGTTAGAACATCAATTTCACAATATAACATATATACACATTCCATGAAATAATAATCAAGTTGCTGACTCATATGCTAACTACATGTTAGATTGGCATTTGTTTCATTCTCAATAAATTAATCACAAACACAATTTTTACACATGTAAATAAATAAATCGATCACCATAATTTTTTTTATATATACATCAAAAATGTGATAATACATAGTGTCATGATACAAAATTGGGGCTTTTAAGCAACCATCATATAATACACGGTCGTACAAAATGTATACACTCCCAGGTGTCTAATCCTATGGAGGAGGAGGAGGGTTTTGATCATGAAAGGTCACTATGGCTCTAGCTAGCCATTGGAATAAATGCACCCATGCGCATGGCACACCCACCACATGCCATTGCATGGCCTCAGGCAAGTCCTCGACTTGTGCCATTGGAGCTCTATGTGTTAATCTCATGAAGTTGGTATGAATGCTCTGGAGCATTTGCTCCGCATCAACACCCATGATGTCATCTCCTCTTCCCCTCCATCTATGATGAGGGAATCCCTTTGGCCACCGTGGTCCCACATCTGCACACAAATGGTAGATTTCACTATGTATCATCACCCAAAAATATGTCTTTTTGATTCCACATAATCAAGAAAATATAAAAAAATTAAATAACTCAAAATTTTAAAAAGAGAGGTTTGAGATTCATTACCTATATCACCATATGCCGATCCTGGTGGTAACGGCATGTCCGGGTCCCCCCAGAAATCTATCCCTGCATAGGGGTAGTCATCGATGGAAATTATCTATCGTCGCCACCATGGAAAGAAGTTAGTTGGATATGGGTTGGCCACCCTACCACCCCCGAGTCTGTGCATAACATCTTCCCAATGCCATTGGGCTGGATCTCGAACCTCGTGAAGAGGAACGTCCACTCTGGGGCTCAATCCTGGAACACGCTCGAAGAAAAACGTGCTCAAAATACTGTTGAACCCAAAGTTCTGCACCCTGCCTGCCTTACACTCACTGAGATGGTGTTTCATGTTTCTCAGTAGTGTAGTACTCTAGTCGTAGATCGTGGGTCTCATGCACTCCACTGCATAGAACATCAGAGGCCGTGAGGCCTGGTGGAGTGATGCTAAGCCTGCTATCCTGCCCCACATCAGTAATATGGCCTTTAGGCCCAGCACCTGTATAGCATTGGTAGGGACTTGACTCCCCACCTTCTCGGTGTCTAGCTAACATTACATGACAATGTACTTGTCAATAGTCAAGCCACCTCCTGACCCACCACAGGAATGAAGGTTCACCACTTCCCCTCGTCTAGAAAGCCCTGTGATAAAGTATATGTCCTCCATCTCTATGGTGAGGGACATCCCATAGATATGGAAGGACTCCGAGTCTGGATCCCAATAATCTACCATTATTTGTAACAGTCTTGGTTTGGCCCTCAAACCACCAAGACACCAAAACTTGTAGAGTCCACATGCACGTAGAGCTTGTTGAGCCATTAAGTCGGCCCTCAATGCTTCCTTTACTTCACCATGCTCACGCTCTCTCCACTCTAGGACCATCCAGCACAATAAATTGCAAATTTTCCCATTAGTTTATTGAAAAAACCATATGTGCGGCCTCATATGTGACTGTTTTAAAAACAGCCACATATGTACACGGGTTTGAGGCCATTTTCCACATATATCCAGCCCTATACATGGAAAAAACCTCAATTTCCATGTGGGTCGTAGCGCTCATTTTGGGTTGGACCAAAAACCTTATTTAACCATGAAAATTCATAAAAATTGTATCAAAATGCAAGAGGAGAGCATGAGTAAATACCTGGAAGAAACGGTAGTGAATTCCACCGGCTGGATCTCTTAGAATTCGTTGTTGAAAATCAGAGCTCGAATGGGTAAAAGTTTCAAATGATTTATATTTTTTACTATTTATAGAAAATTTTCAAATATTTGAAAATTTTTACCCCCTTTCCTATAGTTTTGACATTTTCTAACCATTTTGGACCGTTTTTGACATAATTCGTGATGTACAATACCTTTTTCAGTGTCGTTTCAGCCATTGGATTGACTCGTTCGTGCCGATCTCAGGTCTCATGTATAAACTGGCATATAGGTTAGGTTTCATCACCATTTTCATTTTGCATAACCTTATGACCATCTCATCATGACCTTAGGTACGAACCCACTCTATTATGTCACGGAAGATTCTTGCTACTTTAGAAGTGGGATGATATGAGTGGTAGAGCTTTGCCTTACATGGGTACCCTAGTTAGTTCCTTATTTGCATTTGGTGCCCATGCTGATGTTTTCTCCTTTAGGGTGTGGGATTCCATTATATAGTACTACCATGATATTTCGCAAGAGCCTCATACTCCTCTTGATCTTTTGCTGGCCTCTTTCCTCAAGACTCCCTCATGTCAAGTTGTGAATGCATTATCATGAGCTTTTCCTGCCTTATTGAGCTTTATGCCAACTCCCCTGACATTGCGTATCAGCCATATAGCCCGAGCTTGTCTCATGTCTAGCGATGTAGAGCCATTTTTTATATCCTTCGCAGCTTGATTTCCTTTTTACCAGGAGGGGATTTTCCCCTGAGTGTCGATATCCTACACATGTATCCTTGCATTGAGAATAGGTATGTTCCACTGCTTGGAACTAGTTTGTTTTCCCTTATGACACTCGTCTCCTCCTATTTTGTAACTATACAGCTATTTTATTCTTTTTTCAAACGTTTCAAATAACTGAAAAAGTCCAAAAAAATTAAAAAACCAAAAATCCGGACAAGGAAATATGTTATCTGTGGAAGTTGTCGAGTTGTGTCACCTTCAAATAGAGTACTGTATATCGCATCCATTGGTTGGGTTATAGTTTAACTTTAGGAGCTGTAATCGTTTATCTGAGTTTATCTCCACTGACTGGTTAAGCTTCCAGTCCCTATGGAGCCTCTGTTGATGCCTCCTGTGTCACAAAGATGTCCCAGTTTGTATATCGAGTCTATGTTTCCTTCATTCATTCACCATACACCATTATGCTCTTGTTCGAAGGAAGTTGCAGCCTGAGTCGGTGGGTGATCTCGCGTCTGTTAATGGTATACATTAATGACCGGTAATCAGACGATGGACTACTATGTTCAACCTCGACACCTCTATTCGCATAGTAGGACACGTACTTGTAGCGGTTTGTGTAGAATAATTTCAAGATTGGTGGCATCTCTTATATGCTACCTCCTTGATCGTGCCAGTGTTCATGAGATTTCAGCTCTCGTGACTCGATTCCAGTATATGTCAGATATTTCCAGCCATTGTGGAGATCTTGATCTGTTATATCTTCAGCCATTATGGAGATCATGGTCCTATGTATATCTTCATCATGGAGATTCTGATCTATGTATATTGTATGTGGCTACGACCACATATGTGATATCATGTATCATGCCTATTTATGGCCATTGTACTCTTATGTATCCGGGACTGCTATATGTACTTGCAGTTATATGTAGAGTTGTATTATTGTACTATGCTGATTGGGTGGCTAGTCTTCCATTTGGGATCCCTCATCACTCCACTTCTGGGATGTACTTATAATGTATTTCAGCAATCGTATGAACCCTCTGACCTCACACACTAGGGGGCATCTATTATAGCTAATTTCACCACTCCAGGTGAATCACACTTTGTATGGACTTCCCCTGTTCCACAGCAGACTCCTTAGACCCCATGGACCATTTTTTGTCCTTTGATGTTTCCTTGATCATCCCTAAAAACATATGAAAAATGATACACACAACTTTTAAACCTATAAGCACATATATACGCGGGTTTGACCACTAAAACCGTGTACATCGGGATGTGTGCATAATCCAAATCCTTTTGGAGTTTTCCTTGACATGGATCTGACTCATTTGACTCCTGGCCTTCCCTATGCTTTGAGATCGCTTGGATTCGACCTTTCATTACCCCTTTGAAAAGATATATAAGGAACCCCTTGGTACATTGAAGGCATAAGAGAGAATTGAGAGAAAAGAAACTATAGTCCATTGTTGCTGGAACTTATGCTTGAGTCTGCATCCCTTTGTCCCTTGGAGCACTAGTGTGTTCTTCCCAAGCTTGCATTTTGCTTGTGAGCTTGCTATCGAGAGATGGAGGATTGAGGTGGTGGAGGCCCAAGTGGGGGATTCAATTTCTCCGGTTCGCAGACATGCCGTCAGAGGTTGTATCTTGTAATATATGATTCATATTAATAGAAATATCTTTTCCTATCCAATAATGTATGTTTGAATGAATATTTTATCCATTGGATTATGTCAAATGCTTGTACATTATTGATTATTTATGCTAGAATAGATCTAACACCATGATATATAGAATGCTTGTATTGTTTACTTGTTATTGAGGAAGTAATCTATCAATTCAAGCTAAAGATTGGAAAGCTCAATGGGGATCTACTTCAACCATCCAGAATAAGGTACGAGGTCTGATCCTTTAGTGTTAGACATTTAATTTCTATTGCATATTGGAAAGGATTGATTTCTAGAGTCAAGCTGTCTATTGTGGTACCCCAAGCCATAGGAATTTCTCTCTATAACACACAGTTTATAGCCTCGGCCCAAAACTTTGGTCTCAAAGTCTTAGCCTCCATCATGCAGGTTGCCATCTCCTTCAGTGATCTATTCTTTCTCTCAGCAACACCATTTTGTTGTGGTGTGTAAGGGATTGAATGTTGCATCTGAATACCTACACCTTTACAATACTAAATGAACTTAGACTTGACATACTCACCACCATTGTTAGATATGAGGATATTCAGTTTCCTCCCAGACTAGTTTTCAACCAAGGCTCTAAATACTTTGAAGAGGTAAAAAACTTCAGACTTATGCTTTAGGTAATGAACCCAACAATACCTGTAAAAGTCATCCATGAAGGTCAGTTTATATTTGTATTGAATCATGGACATATGAGGGAATGGGCCATCAATGTCATTGCGCATCAGCTCAAGAGGTGCAAAGGTTCTCTTATGAATAGCTTTCTCATACTTGTGCTCTGGGTGTTTTCCTAAGATACAACCTTGACAGACTCTCTTAGAAAATTTTATCTTTGGTAACCCTATGAATATATATTTTTCACTCAAATAAGAAAGATACTTATAGTTAAGATGGCAAAATATTTCATGCCAAAGCTTGCTTACTTCATTAGCATTAATCAGAAGAGCAAAGAGGCTTCAGTAGGGTAGAAAATGGGAAAACTTGTATACCTTCTAAGTGTGATAAAAAACACATTTTGCTATGAATTTACCATTCAAAATCTCAGTGATTTCAACATCATCAGGGGATAAGATGACCTTCTTTGGAGACCTAGTATGAGTCATCTGATACACTGACAAGAGATTAGAGGAAAGACCTAGAACATACAACACATTATTGGACTTACCATGGTCAAGATCAATCCTTTCCTTCCCCAAACTATCAGTGAGAGAGTCATCTCCCAAAACTATTGGTGTTCCTTTCGACATGTCAATAGAGGATAATGTCTCTTTTGTCGAAACCATGCATCTAGAAGCTCTAGAGTCTATGATGAAGCTAGGTGAGCTTGATGTGCCAGCAACCAAGGATTCTACTCTCTTTGTCTTCTGAGTTTGATCCTCCTTCCTTCTTCTTTGAGCAATTAGGAAGGGAGATGTTATTCTTCTCTAGGATTTGGGTCAACATGTCAATTTGCTTCTTCATACAAGAGCTCTCAAGATGATATCCCTTACTATAGTATGCCCACTTGCTCATTTCTCCTTTGTTCTTCTTCTTCTGGGAGTTCTTCTTGGAACCTTGGTGCTCCTCTTGAGACTTGTTCTTGTCTCTCTTTTTATCAGGTGGTTTTTTAGCTTTTTCTTGCTTTTTGAATCCACCCTTGAATATCCAGTAACCAAATCTTGGTATTTGGAAGGTTTGGTGATTCCCATCATCACCAACTTATCTTGCTCCTCTGTGAGGGATTGCATGAACTCTAGACGCTTAGGAATATTCTAGGCTCGAGTTGTTAACTTGGTGGCATGGAAGGTCAAAACAAACACTGACTAGTCAGGACCAAGCTTAGAGAGTATGGTCAAGACTAGTTTCTCTTCCTTCTTTTCGATCCTACACTGTTTCAACTCCAAAACAAGGGCCTTAAACTTAGAAAAGTAGAGTTGCAATGATTCGAATCTACTAGGACTTAAGGAGATCAACTCATTCTCGATTTGATGTCCTCTCATCTCATCTGTCTTTCCAAAAATATCTTTTAGCTTCTCCCACACTTCATTAGGTGATGTCAATCTATCAAGATGGAAAATGAGGTCTCTTTAAATTCTTAGACACAAAAGACCATAGGCCTCATCCCTCCTTTTGTGCCATTTAATTTTATATGCAGCTACATTGGGCTCTACCTTAGTTTCCATAGTGACCCTATAGAGACATTTCTCTCTCAACAATATCTCCATTTCATCTTTCCGCTCAAAGAAATTGAATGGAGTCAAGATGATCTTCTAAGATTGGTCCATAGTTGAGAAATTGTGCCCTCCAGTCAGAAGAATGCACTCCCAGTCAATGATTTCGAACCCGTAATAACAACTTGGAAGGAGAGAAATCGATCTACAAAGGATGTGATACCATGTGGAAATTGAACCCAAGAGATAGAACAATTACACTCACAAAATTGTTAATCAAACATGCAGAATTCACACCAAAGGAGACTGAAACTGGAGCATAACACAAATATTTATAGAATAAGTGTACAATATCCAACCGTGTGAAGTATTAGTCTGCTACAATATATCATTTTATGAGAGAATCTAATGCTTAAAGATACCATTCGAAATAGTCAAAAAGCAGGCTTACCAAATCTAGTCAAATCCCCCATAAGTGCATAAAGCAGTTTCCAAATGTAAGTAGATGCTCATGAATTTTCTAAGTCAAGTGGGAAAGCTAAAGAGGGATGGTGTAACATCCCCAACCCTCTGACCAGTGAAGAGGATGCTACTAACACCAAACCAACGGAAAAACAACCCCATGAGGTTTGAACAGGGATAAATGCTGATATTTAAAACTTAAACATAATACATACCAAGATGCATAACCCATCATATAAGGATACATAGTTACTCAACATTCAGCGGAAGCAAACATATACATTCCGGTATTCAACATGTTCATCAGTTCTCATAAAACGGTAGATATAATTGTAGAGATGAAATAGCTAGGAGTACTTATATTGTAATGAAGAACTCGCCCCGCAACTAGCTACGTCGCTGCAACGTTCCACCCAACCATAGGCCAGCGTGCTCATCAATGTCTCAACAACACTACCACCCCTGAGCTAGGCATGATTCCTCAAGGAATAAGGGTCAATGCAGGCTTACACATACTCAAGGTACACAAATCAACCAAACTCACACAGTAGGGTTTACCAAGTAGTCAAGGAGTTGGGGAAGGATAAATGCTAAGCTGGTGGCCTCAACACAAGTCTTCTCAAGCATACCTAGCCTCTAACCCCACTCTCAATAGTCTGAAGACCAACCACTACATACTGCAGCAAAACAATCCATTCACAACTGTGTGAAGAAGGCAAAGACAACCAGGTGACAATCCCAAACAAAAGGCGAAACACATCTCAGGTCCAACCACACTCCCAGCATAGACATGGGAGGACTCAACCAACAGATGTGGAAGTCAACAGCCGTCCAACATCTGAAAGCCCACAGCACACAGCTCCTCAATGTAAACATTGAAGAAAGCTACACAGATAGAAATGGGGAAGAAAAAACTCTCAACCTGTGCACAAGGGGAAAAGACAAAGTCCAAAAATGGAAGAAGGAAAAACACACACAATCCGAAAGGGAAGAAGAAATCAGACTCTTGACAGCATCCAAAAATCATAGGAATAACGACAGCAACCCAAATCGCGAGTTGAACCAATAGCAAGCCTGAATCGTGGATGAAACCATGGCTATTTCACATACACAGCATAAATCATGCCCTCGAGGCCTCTCTTCCAACTCGCTGCATGCAGAAAACCAAAGGAGAACCTCGACTAGTGCGTGAGGAAAATGATGGGAAAACCATGTGTGAGGAAAACAGAACGTCTCTCTGTGTGAGGATGGAATTCCCCCGACCAAAATCATGAAGGTGAATACCAGGCCAACTGCCTGCATGAGGGAAATGATGGCTTCTTCTGCTGGGTATGCGTATCGTCAGAGTTGACAGTATCCTGCCATACTGACGCCCCCCATGCCCATGTTTCCTCAAGCAGTAACTTCCCTCAACTAACGCCTGCCCCAAATGACTTGGTTGCTGAAAGAGACAAGAAGGTGGTTGACACATGGATTTCCCCCCATGAATCAAGGTTCATCATCCCCCCCCCTATCCTTTGGAATCATGCCCTTTTCATTTTAACATTGCAGCGTCGTAGCTGGCTATAGGTTTAGTTTAATTGAGGTGCATATTTACATGATGCCAAACTATAATGTGCCGGATAGCATGATATACCATCGACAACTATCCCTATTGCCAAAACATACACAACCAAATTGATGGTGGGGATTTTTCCTTTAGCTCCTCACCACGATTAATTACATTATATACATCATGCAAACGGGTCAAAACTGGGGTGTTACATTCCCCTCCCCTTTGGAATAACACCATCCTTGGTGTTCCAATACATAGGAATACTTATACAATTTGCACATCCAAAATTTCAAAATTTTGTAGATCTATCCCACGTTCAATTATTTACTTTGAACATTTAGGACCAAGCCCTTCGGCTTCCACGAATTTCTCCTGCTAGTTCTCAACTCTCAGCTTAACCCAAGGCCTAGAAACTTTGCGGCTGTTGCCCTCTTCATGTTCCCTCATTAGGCAGTCCCGGCGTAAATGATGTCCTATGCATTCCCAGCATTTCAGTTGCTGCTTCATCTTTACCTGCTCAATTTCTTTTGAGTCTTCATGCCTGGACCATTTCTTAACGGGTCACTTAGATGAATGTCCCATCACTAATCCACCTTCCTTTCCTTTGTTGATTGCTCCCAGAAGGCTTTTCACCTCCCTTTGCAAACCAATAGAGTCTTGCAAAATCTGGTGGTTCATTTCATTCTGCCTTTTCTGTATCTTGAGCATCTCCCCAAGATTTTCTTGGGTCTTGGCAATCATTTGAAGGAGACTTCTAGCCAATTCCAACAACTTTTGATTTGCTGCCATGATCAATGTGCATCACCGACTTTCACTTTCCTCACCTGTGAAATGCACCATTGCAATTTTGTCAGACCAAGCATAATATAGACATTAAAATCAGTCAGTTAACTTCCCAATTGGCATGACAGCCCAAGTCTCGTCAAGGAGGCTTTCATATTTTTCATGCCTTCCCAACAGGCACACGAGCTCATTCATGTCCATTCTTGGGTAGGGAATTAGCTATTCCAGCATTCACAAGATACACACATTCTAGTTTCAGTCATACATGCATTCAATAATCTTTTGTTTTCACAATGCATAAATATATATGCATATATAATCAAAAGGCAAGAGAGAGCAGCAAGATTTTTCCCCTCTTTGTTTTGTTCCATCCTAGAACCCACACCACCGCTATCGCTTTTCATGCTCTCAGCCTCTTTCACTTCACCATGAATGATGGACCAATCCTTCTTGGTCATGACACTTAGTGTCTCTGGTCTATTTCAGACCTCTCAACCATGGAGTCTCTCCACATGGTTTGTCTCGGCTTCTAGCACCTTTTTTATTACCACTCATTTCGAGCTCTCTAGGACAATCACATGTCCACATGCACCCCTAGGATGCTCTCATAGTCCTCTCTCCCAGCGATACCTATATCCAAACATTGAATAGATTCACATGTTTAGTTTATTCTCATCGTTTTTATCTCTAGAACAAGAGCTTAAAACATCATAACCAAATCATATACACATGTATATTCATAAGCAAAATAATCCAATACTTATCTGTATTGTGCGTTTCCTCGTTGGTCTATAGGATCCTGCTTCGCTTTGCAAGCCTTGGGATCGCCTATGGACATGGATGTTAGGTCAGCACGCAGGCTGCTCCACAACATCAAATAATTAATGTCCAGCCAGTACACCCTTAGGTCGACTGGGCTTGGAACTTTACCACGACCATTTCCAGGTCCAGGATCTACTATGGATCCCCAAGAATATAATAGCCCAACATACACTTATACCAACATACACTTATATCAACAATAACCCTTACTCTGCAATCCCTCACAACAACCATTTGCCTTTTCTCTTTAGGGTGCAACACCCAACTAAATCTATTTAGCCTGTCAACACAAGCAATATAAGCGATCTCATCAGCAATATTGCTCTAAAACTATAATCATATTTCATATCATTCACTATCAAGTATTGAGACACCAGGAGTGCGTCCACTTCCTAGGGTGTAGTCAATATTGAAAACCCTTTCATGACTCGACATCGAAAAAGTGTGCACCCTTTCCCAGTGTGTACCATGTAGGCCCTACTCATACTCAAGCAATCAGTCATAATGGAAATTAAATCAAAACATGTTTTGCATATGGAATTTTAATAATTTGACATGCGTATTCTTAGCTACGGTCACAGAACACTTATCCATTTGTCGACGCAGTATTCCTTCATTAAGGAGGAATGGGGCTCCCTTCTGTGAATTGATAGTCCCTCGGTTAGCCATCCCAACTCATTTTTACATTTCATATCCACACATACCTTACCGACATAATCTATACCATCTCACTCATGTTTCTTACCAAACATGTAGTGCAGATGAGACATTTCCAAAATGTCCAATGGAGTTTCACTCGAAACCCATTTCCAAGATAAGGGAAAACCTTCCCATGAAGTTTGGCTCCTGTAGGCCATCAAATGTGATCTTCCTACAATGTGTACCCCTAGCACATTCATCAAATAGCCAAACAGTCAATAATTTTCTGATACTACAAACCAAATTGATTGTTCCATAACCAAGCAATGACATTAGTAATCAAATTCAATAGGAATTTGCAATTCTTTCTACTACAGAAATTAGTTTTCTTGGCAACGAGGTGATCCTCAATTGTGGGTCTCTTGTAAGCAGCACCACTATGCCCATTATCTTTTTATGCTTACTAGCATAATATGAATACCCACTTACAATGCGTTCTCTTGACACAATCTTATGCAGGCCAATAGTGATTAGTAGTTTTCAGCAATTTCTTAAATCCGAAATTCACAATTCAAATTTAACAACCCATTATGCATACCAACTATTTTCACAACCATGAGACTCTTCTCATAAGGTTTGGCTCTTTCACATGGTAGATTCCGTCATTTGTCATGGTCTTACTCTCATTGCCATGCTCCAAATAATATACCTGAAACATGAGCTTCAATCAACCAAACACTTGGTAAGTCTGGATGCATATAACCTTTTCATTGCTGCAACCATCACTGAAGCATTTTCAGAATTTATAAAATTCAAATACTTCTAGCTGTTAATCACATCAATATTACCAAAAATCATTTACTTCACGCAGTCATTATCATACTAACATTTTCAAGGTATAGTCACATCATTCATGCAATTAAATGAAATGTTTAGATACTCCTTACTTCACAAGCGTATCATTTGTACCACCTTGCTCCTCCATAGAGCATTTCCGGTAGCCAATTGATCATGACTATCCTATTTATGCACTTACTATCCTGCATTCATAACATCCTTTGAAATGGTTCCTGAATTGTCATCAATTCATCATTTCAGTCATTAGTTATCCATAATATCACATGCACTCATCTCAATGCATTCATGCAATGCATCACAACATTTGCACCTTTACTTATGCAATCAGTCACTCACACCCTTCATACACATCCTTTCAATGCATGACTACAAGATTCATAAAATATTTTTCATGCATATCCATTCAATGCTACCTTGCATTGATTCAAGAATACTATGCATTCAACATACCATACATGGCCTAACCATGACTACTTCATATAGGATGCATTACTATAATTAAGATCATCAGTACTTACTTTCCTTGGGCTACTAAGCTCAATCAATATATACAAGCATGACACCTTTCTATATGAACATAGTATAACATTCAAATATCCACATGGTATGAGGTCTCTTACCTTTACCACTCTTTGAAATTTGTCATAATTAAACCATTACCTGCATGGATCCTACTTACACCTGTGACATTACCAGCTTAGTCGGTATCTTGCAGAGGATTACAGAGTTTGCTCACCAACTTTTGATTATGGACTGGTTGCATTATCCCTTCCTCCAAAGGGTTGCTAGTTACATTTGTCAGCATCAGCAACATATTCATCCAGGCCCATGTTGTTGTTGGTTTTTCCTCTAATACTAACACCAATGCAATAACTATCATTAGTGGTTCATTATAGATGTATAATCCTCAATATCCGATGTATGCAAAGCATATCCTCATGCATTTCATGCATAAAACTTAGGAAATGTAATTATAATCAGAAAGATAGTGTTTAAGGAAACTTCCCTTTTCAAGTCCCACATCCTTGCATGGAACTCCTCTTCCACACAATAGCTGGTTTGACTTCATAGTCTTGCTACCCCTAGGCATGCAATTCTTGGGTTTGTCCATTTGACAACAACGGCTGTCATTAGCACTTTGCTGCTCCATACTTAGATTCTAGTGACTTTCCCCTATTCCCTACTGGATAAGCTTTCCAATGCCTATCCACATCATTCATTCTGACCTCGGGTGTGAAAACCACACCACTTCTAAGAATGAAGATTTTCACCAATTTTAGGCAAAACACACAACTGTATTTTGGTTTGGAATGCGAACTTCAGCCACCTAGGATTTTCTTCTCCTTTTTAGCCTTGAACCTGCTGAAAGACTACTGAGAATTTTGTTGAAAAACCCCCGAAATCTCTGAAAAATCCCACTTGAAACTCCAAAACTTTCCTTCATCAAATCAGGTCTCATCCCATCTACAACTCCGATGCTTTGGCGATCTAAGCAAAAAATTTCTCCGTCGCTCATTGGTCACCCTAACAACAATAATTTCCCGCTACATTAGCGGCTTCCTCAGCTAAATTTTTTCCGCGGTATCGACGATCCGATCCACAATTATTCAGATGGACAGTTCTTTAGGTAGCCGCAACTGCGGCCAACAAACCACCTGTGGTTTCTGTAGACAACCCGTCGGCAGTCTCATCAACTGATTTCCAGCGATCCCATCCACTAGTCTTTCCCTTCGCATTGGCGATTCAAACAACAAATCCCTTCCACTGGGTCGGTGACCAGAACCACTATCCATTGAGTGGACAGTTCCTTAGGCATCCGCAACAGGGAACTCACAGTCGACTAAACTTTTTCGACTTCTATTGGCGCTTAAGACCACTAGTGTCCCGACGTATGGACAGTCTATTCATCTATGCTTCTAGACTTTATCGGCGATGCCCAAGGGTATCCCTCAGTGGTCAAACAGCTAACGTCTTCTACCATTTCAGATCCCCATCCATCTAAGCTTCCAAGTCCTTTATCAGTGCTGCAAAAGCCATCATCGGCGATCGAATCCTCTATCTGTCGAACAGCTAGTTCTTTAAGCTTCCAACACTTCAGCGGTCTGATCTTCATCTTTCATCTGACGTGTCGGTGGTCCAATCATCTAAAGTTTTCCAATGTTCTCTGTACTTAGAAAAAAATTTGGAAATTTTTATTCCTCCTTCTGTCGCTGCATCGGCTGCTCGATCGTCTAACCTTCATCGATGTTTTAGCGATCTTCGGGAGATCCTTGCTGTCACTTCGGCTCCGTCTTCACCTTTTCTCCACCGATGGCATCGAAATTCCTTCTATATAAATGTGTCGATGTTTCGGTAGTCTTCAGCTGACTCCTTCCGATGATCTCAACACTTAGAAAATTTTTGAATTTTCTCCCACATCGGCCCAATCATGTACTTTCTACCACCACCATTGCATCAGAAAACTTCTCGTGAAGCTTCCTGCCATTGTGGCTTCGTCTCTAGCTTCTGTCCATTATGAATCAGATGGACTTTCACCTAGATTATCCAATGATTTTCAGACTTAGAACCTTTTTTTTTGGAATTTTCTTCTTAGTCTTCCACCGCATCAGCTCCCCAAAGAACTAAATTTCACCGTTCAATCTACTAAGCTCCACTGAAACTGCGGGCACTCCATCCACTAAATCATGTCGCGATTTCGGCGGCCTTCCACTGATGGATTCCGATTGAAGTTTCCTCTTTTCCACTTTGCCAGGTCGTTGTTGCTGATCCAATTGACTATCTTCCGATGATTGATGACAGTCAATCATAGGATATTCTTTTAACTAAATGGAGTCGACATTTCAGAGGTCTTCAACCGATCTCCGCCGAAACTATGGCTCCCACATCCTCTAACTTTTGTCGACGGCCAATGAACACTTATAGAAATTTTCTCAATTTATTCCTCCATTGGGTGACATCCTGACTAGATGGTCCGCTACATCGGAAGAGTTTCCTACTTAGTCTTCTGATGAGCCGATGGTTCAAGCACTTCAGCAATTTTTTTGTGGAAGTTTCTCGATCTTTGCTGGGCAGAAAGTAAGCTCCTTCTGCTAGTTGATATTTCATGGCCTTGTGAGGCCCAAATGTTGCAATGATGGCTCTATCACTGCATCTTCATGGCCCATTTAGGACCATATTGTAACCTTTTCTCTGATACCACTCTGTAACATCCCCGACCCTCCGACTGGCGAAGAGGATGCTACTAACCCCAAACCAACAGGAAAACAACCCCATGTAGTTTGAACAGGGATAAATGCTGATGTTAAAAAATTAAACATAATACATACCAATATGCATAACCCATCATACAAGGATACATAGTTACTCAACATTCAGCGGAAGCAAACGTATACATTCCAGCATTCAACATGCTCACCATTTCTCATAAAATGGTAGATATAATTGCAGAGATGAAATAGCCAGGAGAACTTATCTTGTAATGAAGAACTCACCCCGCAACCAGCTATTTCACTGCAATGTTCCACCCAAGCATAGGCCGGTGTGTTCATCAATCTCTCAGCAACACTGCCACCCCTGAGCTGTGCATGATTCCTCAAGGAATAAGGGTCAATGCAGGCTTACACATAGCCAAGGTACACAAATCAGCCAAACACACACAGTAGGGTTTACCAGGTCGTCAAGGATATGGGAAAGGATAAATGCTAAGCTGGTGGTCTCAACACAAGTCTTCTCAACCATACCCAGCCTCTAATCCCACTCTCAATAGTCTGAAGACCAACCACTACATACCGCAGCAAAACAATCCATTCACAGCTATGTGAAGAAGGAAAAGTCAACCAAGTGACAATCCCAAACAAAAAGTGAAACATAGCTCAGGTCCAACCACACTCCTGAGTTGTTCTTGGCCCTAGCATGGCCAAAAAAACTCAACAACAATCCCCAAAAGACATCTACTACTTTAGCAACCAAGAAGAAACCCAAAACCAGGGTGAATCAACAACCCAAACTCACAATGAAAACTATGGCAACCTTACACAGTATCAAAATAGGGGAGAAGTCTGATTCTCAATCTTGGGCAAAAGAAGGACATAAATGCAGACCATAATCTAATGAGGAAACAATGAGAACCTTACATAGTCCGTAGTTGGGGTGGAAGTAGAACTCCCAGCATAGACATGGGAGGACTCAACCAATAGATGTGGAATTCAACGACTATCTAACATCTAAAAGCCCACAACACACAGCTCCTCAATGCAAACACTGAAGAAAGTTACATAGACAGAAATGGGGAAGAACAAACTCTCAACTTGTGCATAAGGGTAAAAGACATAGTCCAAAAATGGAGGAAGGAAACACACACACAGTCTGAAGGGGAAGAAGAAATTAGACTCTCAATAGAAGCCAAAAATCATAGGAAGAACGACAGCAACCCAAATCTTGGGTTAAACCAATAGCAAGCTTGAATTGTGGATGAAACCATGGCTATTTCACATACAGAGAAGAAATTGTGCCCTTGAGGCCGCTCTTTCAGCTTGCTGCATGCACAAAACCAAAGGAGAACCCCGACCGGTGCGTGAGGAAAATGATGGGAAAATTATGTGTGAGAAAAGCAGAACTTCTCTTTGTGTGAGGATGGAATTCCCCTGACCACAATCGTGAAGGTGAATACCAGGCCAACAGCCTGCGTGAGGGAAACGATGGATTCTGCCGCTGGGTATGCATACCGTCAGAGCTGACAGTAGCCTGCCATGCTGAAGCCCCCCATGCCCACATTTCCTCAAGTAGTAACTGCCCTCAACTAACACCTACCCAAATGACTTGGTGGCTGAAAGAGACACGAAGGTGGTTGACACATGGATATCCCCCCATGAATCAAGGTTCATCACCCCCCCCCCTATCCTTTGGAATCATTCCCTTTTAATTTTAACGTTGCACTATCGTAGCTGGCTATAGGTTTAGTTTAATTGATGTGCATATTTACATGATGACAAAGTATAATGTGTCGGATAGCATGATATACCATCAGCAACTATCCCTATTGCCAAAAAATACACAACCAAATCAATGGTGGGGCTTTTACCTTTAGCTCCTCACCACGATTAATTACATTATATACATCATGCAAACGGGGTCAAAACCGAAGTGTTACAGATGGAAAGACAACTAATACATGCTTTTATTTGGAGAAAAGGAGGGAGGATGATGTGGGCAAAAAAAGTCAACTACACCTAATCTAACTTTTCCTTTTGCCTTAAATCAGAATAAAACAGGCAACTTTTTAGAAAAAAGGAGATATGCACTTTGGAGGATCTGGAATAAAGAAGACATGCTAAATTTGGTTTCTAGGATGTTTCCCATGCACTCCATGACTCAATTTTAGCATGTGTTGACTTCTAGGACATGTAGAAGGCAACTAGCATAGAATGAAATCTAGGAAATTAGGTAATAAGACAAAAATAATTAAATTAATGTCTAATGTAGGTAACTATGGGTTGATTATTCTAGCAGAGTGTTACGGAGAGAAATTCCTATGGCTTGGGGTACCACAATAGACACCTAGACTCCAGAAATCAATCTTCTCCAATATGCAATAGAAATAAACAATCTAACACTAAAGGATCGAACCCCGTACCTTATTCCAGACGGTTGTAGTAGATCCCCGTTGAGATTTCCAATCTTCAGCTTGAATTGTTATAGCACGTCCTCAACAACAAGTAAACAATACAAGCATACTATATTTCATGGTGTTAGATCTATTCTAGCATATATAATCAATAATGTAAAAGCATTTGACATATTCCAATGGAAACAATATTCATTCAAATACACATTACTGGACAGGAAAATATATTTCTATTAATAAGAATCAGAGATTAAAAGTGACAACCTCTGACGGCACATCTGCGAACCGGAGAAACTGAATCCCCCACTTGGGCCTCCACCACCTCAATCCTCCATCACTTCGATAGCAAGCTTAATAACAAAGGGCAAGCTTGGGAAGAACACAACAGTGATCCAAGGGACAAAGGGATGCAGACTCAAGCATAAAGTTCTGGCAACAATGGACTATAATTTCAATGCTCTCAATTTTCTCTTATGCTTTCAATGTACCAAGGGGTTCCTTATATAGCTTTTCAAAGGGATTTGAAAGGTCGAATCCATGCGATCTCAAGGAATATGGAAGGCCAGGAGTCATATGAGTCGTATCCAAGTCAAGGAAAACTCCAAAATGTTTTGTACTATGCACACATCCCGATGTACGCGACTATCGAGGGAATACCCGCGTATGTACGCAGTTATCGGGGAAAAAGCCGCGTATATCAATATTATAATGTTTTTAGGGATGATCAAGGTAACATCAAAAGATATAAAGTGGTCCAAAGGGGCTAATGAGTCTGCAGCGGGACAAGGGAAGGCCATACAATGTGTGATTCACCTAGTGTGGTGAAATCCGCTATAACATATGCCCCCTAATGTATGAGATCAGAGGGGATATACGATGGCCGAAATACATTATAAGTCCATCCCAGGAAGGAAGTGATGAAGGTACCCAAATGGAAGACCAGCCACCCAATCAGCATAATACCATAATACAACTCTGCATATAATCTGCAAATACATCTAGCAGTCCTGGATACATAAGAGTACAATGGCCATGAATAGGCATGATACATGATAGAACATATGTGGTCATCACCACGTACAATATACATAGATCAGAATCTCCATGATGAAGATATATAAAGGACCATGATCTCCACAAGGATGAAGATATACAATAGATCAAGATCTCCATAGTGGCTGGAAATGTCTGACATACACTGGAACAAGTCACGAGAGCTGAAATCTCATGAACACTGGAACGATCAAGGAGGTAGCATATAAGAGATGCCACCAATCTGGAAGGTCTTCTACACAAACCGCTACGAGTACATGTCCTACTATGCGAATAGAGGTTTCGAGGTCGAACATAGTAATCCATCGTCTGATTACCGGTCATTGATGTATACCGTTAACAGACGCGAGATCACCCACCGATAATGAAAATGGGAATCAAGGTACTAGAGTGCAAACTAACAAGTGTGAATAAATGTGTTGAGGTCGAACACTTGAGAGGATCCATCGATCAGGGGACATTGATGTATTCCCAAAACTGTCGATGGCGAGAGAACCTGCCACTGATGACTGCAAGTCTCAAGGCACTCAACAATGACTCTAGACTCCAATCCCAGAATAAATGATCTGAAGTCGATGGGATGAAATCCGCTGGAAGGAGGGCATTAAGGCATCCCCCATCATCCAACACGAGGTACTCATCAAAGCTGTATAATGTGGAAGGACTCGATCATAAAGTGCACGAACCAATAACTGTACCAGGAATGGCCGACATGCAAAGTCAAGATAACTGAGGAATGGCCGACTCAGGTTTCAACTTCCTTTGAACAAGAGCATAACGGCGTATGGTGACTGAATGAAGGCAACATAGACTCGATACACAAACTGGGACATCTCTATGACGTAGGAGGCATCAATAGAGGCTCCATAGGGACTGGAAGCATAACCAGTCGGTGGAGATAAACTCAGATAACGAGTACAGCTCCTAAAGTCAAACTATAACCCAACCAATCGATGTGATATATAGTGCTCTGTTCGAAGGTGACATGACTCGACAGCTACCAAAGATAACATCTTTTCCCGTCCGGATTTTTGGTTTTTTAATTTTTTTGGTCTTTTTCAGTTATTTGAAAAGCTTGAAAAAAGAATAAACTAGCTTTATAGTTACAAACTAGGAGGAGACGAGTGTCATCAGGGCAAACAAACTAGTTCCAAGCGGTGGAACATACCTATGCTCAATGCAAGGAAACATGTGTAGGATATCGACACTCGGGGGAAGATCCCCTCCCGGTAAAAGGGTAAGTCAAGTTGCAAAGGGTATACAAAATGGCTCTGCATGGCTAGACATGAGACAAGCTCGGGCTATAAGGCTGAAACGCAATGTCAGGGGATCCGGCATAAAGCTCAATAAGACAGGAAAAGCTCATGAAAATGCATCCACAACTTGATACAAGGGGAGTCCGGGGGGGACATGGCCAGCATAAGATCAAAAGGAGTATGATGCTCTTGCTAAATGTCATGGCAATACTATACAACGGACTCCCACACCCTAAAAAGGGAGAAACATCGGCATGGGCACCAAATGCAAATAAGGCGCTAACTAGGGTACCCATGTAGGGTGAGGCTTTACCACTCATATCATGCCACTTCTATAGCAGCAAGAAGGTTCCGTGACATAATAGAGTGGGTTCGTACCTAAGGCAAGAGTGACATGGTCATAAGGTCATGCAAAATGCAAATGGTGGTGAACCTAACCTATATGCCAGTATAGACATTATACCTGTAAAGGATACGAACGGATCAATCCAACGGCTCAAACGACACTGAAAACGGTCATCTACATCACCAATTATGTCAGAAACGGTCCAAAATGGTTAAAAACGGTCAAAACTATATAAAAGGGGGTAAAAAATTTCAAAATTTTCAAAATTTTCTATAAATAGTAAGAAATAGAATTCATTTGAAACTTTTACCCATTGGAGCTTTGATATTCAACTGCGAATTCCAGGATATTCAGCCGGCGGAATTCAGAACCGATTCTTCCAGGTACTTACTCATGTTCCCAGCTTGCATTTCAATATCATTTTTTAAGTTTTTCATGGTTCAATGAGCTCATAAAGGCAGGTCTACATGAGCGTTGCGGCCCACTTGGTTATCGAGGCTTTTTTCGTGTACATGGCTGTCTATACGCAGAAAAGGGACACGAAGCCGCGTACATACGCGACTGTTTGCAAAACAGCCGCGTATGATGCCGCACAAGCTATTTAAAGGCAGTCTAATGAACAATTGGCTTAATCCTCATGCAGGATGGTGCTTGAATGGCAGGAACGCGAGCATGGTGAGGTAGAAGAGGCTGTAAGGGCTGATGTAAGGGCTCAGCAAGTATTACGCACATGCGGACTCTATAAGTTCTGGTGCCTAGGAGGCTTGAGGGCCAAACCAGGACTGCTGCAGATGCTAGTAGATTACTGGGATCCAGACTCAGAGTCTTTCCGCATAGACGGCATGACCCTCAACATTGAGGTTGAGGATATCTACTTCATTACAGGTTTATCCAGACGGGGGGAGGTAGTGAACCTTCGTTCCAGAGGTGGACCAGGTCATGGGCTCACGATCGATGAGTACGTAGCAGTGTACTTCTATCCAGAGACCGAGAAGGTGGGGAGCCAAGTCCCCATCAATGCTATACAGGTGCTGGGCCTAAAGGCCATTCTACTGACACTAGGCAGGATAGCAGGGCTTGCATCACTCCATCTGGCCTCACGAGCACAGATGTACTATGCGATGGAGTGTATGGTACCGACCGTGTACGACTAGAGCACTACACTACTGGGCAATATGAAACATCAGCTCAGTGAGTGTAAGGCAGGCAGGATCCAGAACTTCGAGTTCAGCAGTATACTAAGCATGTTCTTCTTTGAGCAGGTTCCAGGACTGAGTCCTAGAGTGGATGTTCCTCTCCACGGGGCTAGAGATCCGGCCCAACGACGTTGGGCAGATGCGATGCGCAGACTGGGGGGAGGTAGGGTGGCCAACCCCTATCCAGCTGAGTTTTTCCCATGGTGGCGACGACAGATCGTCGCTATAGATGACTACCCCTATGGGGGGATATATTTCCGGGGTAAATCCGGATATGCCATTACCAACAGGGTCAGCATACGGAGACATAGGTGACGAATCTCAACCCTCACTCTCTTTTTTTAAATTTTTTTGAATTATTTAATTTTTTTGTGTTTTCTTGATTATATGAAACCAAAAAGACATGTTTTGGGTGACAATGCATAGTGACATCTACCTTTCATGTGCAGATGTGGGTCCACGGCGACCAGAGGGCTTCCCACGTCACAGACGGAGGGGAAGAGGAGACGAAATCACTGGTGTGGATGCGGAGCGAACGCTCCAGAGCATTCATACCAACTTTGTACGACTGACTCACAGGGTTCCTATGGCGCAAGTCGAATACTTGCTAGAGGCTATGCAGCGACAGGTGGTGGGTGTGCCACGCGCATGGGTGCGCTTGTTCCGGCGGCTAGCTAGAGCCGTAGTGACATATCTTGATCACAACCCCCCTCCTCCACAGGACTAGACATCTAGGAGCATATCTCTCTAGTACTACCATGTATATGATGGAAGCTTTGAAAGCTCCACTTTTGTATTATGACACTATGTATTACCACATTTTGATGTATAAAAAGTTTTATTGTGATCGGCTTATTTATTTACATGTGTAAAAGTGTGTTTATGATTAATTTATAATGAATGAGACAAATGCCAATCTAACACGTAGTTAGCATATGAATCAGCAATTTGATTATAATTTCTAGGAATGTGTATATATGTGATACTCTCAAATTGCCGTTCTAACAATATTAATCGCAAGAATATTCTTAATAACGTAGGATCTCTAACATGGTACAAACCATTCAAATGTGACACTACTAACTCTAAATCAAGACGTACCTCAAGAGAGCGGACACCATGTGAGATAG
>LPNX011187686.1:3966-18819 GCA_001517045.1 Pseudotsuga menziesii
TTCATCGTGGAGATCAGGCTATTCTCAACTTCAAGAAGAAGAATATGATGATACAGAGCTATGTGATAGCATGGCCGTGCATATAGCCATGACGCTGGACGCTGCTTATCTGAGAGGATTGGTCGCCGGAATTCTATCGATTCTCCAACATGTTGCTTGTCCCGAGAATGTAGTCTTCCATTTCATGGTGTCCGAGCGCCAACGTGATCTCAAGGCTACGCTTCAGGCGACTTTTCCATACTTGCGCTTCATATTATATCACTTTGACGAGAATATTGTGAAGAACAAGATATCGTATTCAATTAGGCAGGCTATGGATCAGCCACTCAATTACGCTCGCATTTACTTGGCCGATATCTTGCAGTCATGCCTCGGGAGAATCATTTACCTCGACTCCGATTTAGTTGTTGTGGATGACATTGCCAAGCTAATGCACCCTCGTCTCATGGCCCGAGGTCTGAAAAAAACAAGAACAGTTGGCTCCGATGGTACCACTTGCTATAACAGATGGAAATGGGATATAATTTTTATTTTTTTAATTTAATTATTATGATGTCATGTTGCCACATGTCAACTCAAATCCAGATACCAAATTCCAAAGTTTACATCATCTTCTATCCACCAATAAGTTGTTTACAAAATAGTTTTTTAACAAAATTAAAAAAAAATATTTTACAAATCCCTAAGTTATACTTTACAAAACAGATTTTATTTTTTTTGATAGAGAGCAACTAATACAAAGTCAAAAGAGTTTGACTTGCAATCGATTACAATATACCTGCTGAGGCAGGTATAAAAAATATAGAAACATTAACAAAAATATGGTTTTCCACAATAAACATTCTCGTTTTTATAACTTCTAAATTTTTAGAACAAAAATATGAATTCTCTTTCTTGTAACTTATAATTTAAAGTTACTATTTTTTGTCATGAATTTTCATCTAATTTTCTCCTCTCCATAATGTTTTCTTAAGGGATTTATGCGCCTCTTTTAATTTATGTTAAAATTAAATATCAATTAATACAACATTTAAAAAATATAGAAACATTAACAAAAATATGGTTTTCCACGATAACCATTCTCGTTTTTATAACTTCTAAATTTTTAGAACAAAAATATGAATTCTCTTTCTTGTAACTTATAATTTAAAGTTACTATTTTTTGTCATGAATTTTCATCTAATTTTCACTCAAAAACACTACTATAATTTATAAAATGTGGGTGTTGAGGTTTCAATATCATCTAATTTCATTGTTGCCTTTAAAATCACTCAACAAACAACAATTACAGATTTTGTGGATTAAATTCACATTCCAACAGAAAATCAGCCTCAAAATCAAATCATCAAATCATCCCTTTATTGGACAGCTTCTTATAATTAATCCAATGCAAACAAGAAATTGTTACTGTCTTTTTCTCTTATAAAGTGTTTTTTTTTAATTTGGTGTAATTAATATATGATACTATGTGTGTGTTTTGAATGGTTATACAACATTTTGTTAAAAAGATTGGGCATTATTAAAAGGTCTAAATTGATGGTAGACATGAAATGAAAGGATGTCAATAAGAGGCAAGTGAATACTCCATGGGAAGGTTGCTCTCGAGACTCTAGATTTGGCAGGCTGGTGTCATGAGATTATGACCCTTTGATCTTACTTTATCCATCTCGAAACATCTCATGTCTTCAAAGAATTCAATGTATAGGCGGACAACCTTTCTAAGGAGGCACTACTTTTACCACTGAGGATCTTATATTACTCGGAATTTATTGAGGGAGTATGCCTTTGGCATGGCTCAGTTCAGCTCTTTTGAGTTTGACAGTATTCCCTTATCTTCTTGGGGACTGTTTTTTGAGCCATCATCTTTGATGATAGGGTGGTGGTGACTTGGTGTTATTATCCCAGCAGAGTGCATCCTTAGAACAACTGGTTTGTTTTGTATTGAATGTTGACTGTTGAGTTGATTCGAAAGGGAGATTGGAAGAATATTTTATATTGTCTCCTTTTTGGAGCAACTTTGACTCCCCTTACTGTATTGTTCGGAGATGTGATTGTGCTCTGGATCATTGTACTCCACTTATGCACATGGCCTCCTTTATTGTTGTAGCTTCCTTTGAGCCTTACTACTGTTTTTTTGAGATGTGACTGTGTACTAGATACACACAGTGAATTGTCAGTTTATTATTGTACTATTGCTGAAGCACAAAGGTTTCCTTTGATTCAAATGAATAACAAGGGACTGTTATTTTTCTCCTGGAAAAAGTGATTACTCCATGGATTCGAAATTGGCAAGAGGATTCATAATTAGCAAGTTGATTCATCCAAATACATTTAAGATATAAATATAAACTTAAACATAGTGTAGAAATTATAAATTTAAAATATTTTTAAAAGTAAACATTAAATTTTATATTTATTTAAGAAAATAATACATAGTAAGAGTTTGTCTTTGTTCTCTTGAAACAATATGAATATTTGAAATTTTCTATTAAATGAAAAAATGAATATTTGAAATTTTTCTATTAAATGAAAAATAATGAACCTAAAATAAAATACAGAGAAAGAAGAAGAACCCTTGTTCTCGTGGCCTTTACCATCCTCCATATAGGGGCTTTAGGCTATTGCAATCATCCTACCCCCCAGTGATTTCATTATTGAACCCTTTGGTAAAACTGCAAACCTTGACAAATGAAAATGAATAAAAAACCCTTTATACAAAGAATGAATTTGAAGAATATGTTGAGAAAAAAGAGAGGATTCTATGTTGTAAGACCAAGTTTAACAATGTCTATCCTACTATTGAAATGGTTTTCATGACACTCTCCATGCAGCCCTCACAGCTCTTCCACGCGTCCTAATAGTGTATTGCCAAAAACACTCCACAATGAATGGAAATTAAGAAACCTTAATTTGTTTTACATGCAATGGATGATTGAGTAGATTTATGAAGTAGCTCGTGTCTTCGCTACATTTTTTTTCTCACTCAAAGTTGTTCATGAGATGATCAAAACTAGTCAGAATAGGGCCTCAAACAAAGTTTCAAAAAACTGGTTCTCAAAAAAATTCAAAAACAGAGAAAGGCATTTTTTTTTATGAAAGTTCTTATAAATATTAACTATTTACCTACTAATAGCCATCATTAAGGGTTGTGATAGTTCAATGCCTCCACAATAGAACTTGTTTCCTTGCAAAACTACCCAAATAGGGCACTAGTTATTACATTAGTGGACACTATAGGCATTATAGATCTCGACTTACAATGACAACAATCAATGCACGTCGAATATACAATAGAAACAATCTCTCCCATAGAAACAGTTCAAGTAAAGACCGCAAAAAAAAAGATTTTTGCAACATTGCAAAAACGGATTAACCCAACATACTGAATTTACACAACTACTCACCATTATTGTTCAAATTCGCATTGCTTCAAGTTGACATAGTTTGGCCAGTTCTTTTCACTTGGGGTGCCTTAACACTTTAAATATATGCATACCATAAACACAAAAGGACATGGGCACAACCATAATGATATTATATGAGTTTTGTAGCTAGTCAACTTTGAAAAAAAAGAAGAAGTTGTTTGTGAGATCTGGAATCCTACCGTCAAGAGTTGCTCTATTTCATATTTTCCAGTGAGTAAGGGCTCTCGCTTCAAGAGCTCTACCATGATACAACCAACAAACCATATATCAATGGTCATTGAATCCTTAAACTCTACTAGGAGCATTTATGGTTGTTCGTACAATGAAGGATGTAGTTGTTAGATCCATGTCAAGGTTTGTATTGCAAAGACAAATTTTATTTTGACATTATAGGAACTAAAGGCAAACGTGATCAATGGTCTAGCAACAAACACATATATACAATCAGTGCATCAATTGTATAGAGAGATTGAATCTATTAAGAGATGTTTAGGACTTCCATAAAATACTAGCTATAAATAGAGCAATGAACATTTCAGGCTCATGAGTTTAGATTCAAAGACAGCATGAGGCCTACCTTCGTTCTAAAAATGCCTAGAACATAAAAAACACTGATATTTTTAGAAACCAATTCTCAAAAGGATCCAGAAACTAATACTTCTCGAAGATGAGAGAAGCTCCATCTTCCATAATGTCATCCTTGCTAGAGCATCCAAGCAATAAAAACATGAGAGAAGCTCCATCTCCCAACTTATGATACAAGTCAATAATAATGATAGTGGATGATGTGTTGGTAGCACCAAGTTGATACATTAGTAGTTGTAAGTTCTAACTCTACTTAGAAGGATAAAGATTTAATGAACTTTAACTTCGATCAATATCTTTCAAATGATATGAAGCATATTCTAGCATACGTGTACATGTATGTGTTCGGTTACAATAAGACGAGGAAAATGTGAGCAAGCAGTCACCAGTGAGAAGATGTATGTGTCAAGTTCTAACAAGAGGAGGTACATGTCATTTATACATAGTGATCGTAATTGAGGTTAATCCCATCACTATATCCACCACCCCCCGTAATCCCACCAACACCGCGTAGGGAAGAACCAATTGCAATCTTTTTAATGTTTAGTTTTTCATTCCAACACCATCAACAATAACATAAAAATTCATCAAATCACGGTCATGTCACTTGCCTAACCAATTGAGTAGCAAATAAATAGGTTTTTTTTATAATTAAAATATATATTTTTTGAATTATAAGATCCAACTTTAGAAACACGTAAAATTTTGCTCACTAATATCAAGTTAAACCAAATTGACCATTGATTAATTACAATATACCTGCTAAATCAAGTACAAAAACCTTTATATCCCCGAAAACGGGTGCCAACGAGCCCCACCGCCAGCGCATGGTGCCTCAGGTCGGGAGTAAGACGCATGGCACCACCCATGTTGGAGTCTTTAATACCCCCCTCATCGCCCCCAACCCCAATGTGAAGGTGGATGAACATGTCAAGTCTTAGGTTGTCCATGGCTCAATCCTGTTCCATTGCATTTACTCTTGTTCTCTTGGCAGTAAATATGCAGCGTGCAAAGCATTTGCAGGTACAGCGAAATGAGGTTAAACAACAAGCATGGCAGAACGCAACATTATTAGTCGGTGAGTCATAGCAAGCTCCTCTCAGAGATCTGGTCTTGCGTATTCAGGTTTGGTTTGGTATTTTTCTAAGGGCGAGGGTTTTCCCATGGTTTGGTGCGTGCTCAAGGCCCACAATTTCCGCCTAAGCCCTCAGCGAACGTCTAACTTTGCATCCTCTCCAGCCACCTTGGATTATTCCGCTTCGCCACCTTCATTTTTGGCATCTGAGCACTCGCATAATCATGTCCAAGCAAAGAGGCACCCTTAGGAGGGGAAATAGTAGCAGAGGAAGATCGCAGTGTGGGCTTAGTGTCATAGTGGAGGAAGGCTATGAGGCGAATATCTCCACGTCGATTCAGGTTTTAATTGATGAATGGGAAGGGCGCCATGTGAACCAACGCCTAACCACTGAGAGAGGGGGAGGCAAAATCAACCATTACTGGATGGTCAAGAATATGATGGGAGTCGTCATGGAAGACATGTTGGGGATTTGAAGCTCGACTCGTGACATTATCCTCTCGGTGAAGGGAAAAATGACCGAGGCTGACACCCAACTTAGCAGCTTGGATGCCACCTTTGCGTGGAAATGTTTGGCCAACAATGCAAGCCCAGAAGGCAACATGGAGGTTGGATGCGACAGCGCAACAGGAGGTCGGTCTGTGGATATCAGTTCAACTCCAATTCGGATAGTGGAAACCAGCATGCCTTTTCCCATCCCATCCACCATAGAACCATTATTTAAACAGGTGTGGGAAGATGAGGGGTCAACCAACCAAACGCCCCCTCCGTCAGCGATGGTCACCACCACCAACACTGTCAGTAACTCCGAGGATGGGGGGTGGGAATGCCCCATTATGGAAGAGACACCTCCCCCCTGAGTCGTGTTCATGCCCTCCACAGCGTCGCGATCTCCCCTCTATTCTGACTGCATTTACATGTCTTTTTATTATATTTGTATATATCCATTGCAGCTTTGTTTTTTGTGGAATGTTATAACAAACAATGCAAGTGTATGTAATCTTGATTGTTTATGGATTCCCAAGCCTATGGACTCCTTCTATAACAACCTCACCAGATGGCTCAGTATTTTTGAATGGCTCGGGTGGTGGTTTCACCACCTGAGGCCTCCTCTAGTTTTTTCCACATCTGTAACTTTTGTTTTTTCCGCTTAATAGATTATGCAGTTTTACAAAAAAAAAAAAAAACCTTTACAAGGATTTTTAAAAAGTGAATATATCACATTGAACCATACCTAACTAAAATTTTAAGAAGTGGCCTTCAAATTATAATATTGTTACTCTCATTTTCTTTTCCTTTGACAAACCTTTGTTTGAGAAAGTAATGTAGTTCACTACTCGCTTAACTTAAACACATTATAGGATTAAGTTATGATGTAAAATTGGCCAAAGGGGTTGGATCCATTGGTGAAGATGAAGGAGCTTTTCGCTAGTGGGAAAGGTTAAATTCCATTGAGGGCCTTACGTGGAGTCATGGTGGATCCTTGAGGTAGTGGTTGAACATGTGGTTCCACCTAGAGTGATTCACCCAATGGTTGACATTGTTTGTCGGAGACGGAAGATGCCAACATCGACTTCGACGAGTTTCGCTCCTCGACAGGTTCAACATCGACTTCGACAAGTTCCGCACCTCGACATGTTCAGCATCGACTTCGACAGATTCAACACCTCAACATGTATCATTGACACCGGCGACCGACGAACTATGATAGATTGCCTTTCTGTCTTCTAGTCGTCTGTAACGGTTGAAATTCTGGAACCGTTCCAACTTCTCTTGTAACTAAACATAACGGGAAAACAACCCAAGCATTCTCAACACTCTATTTAAGCATGTACATTATTTGCAATATACAACAATAATGAAGTAACGAATATTGGTTTGAATTCTTGCATATTGTTCGTGTGTGTGTCTATGTGTGTATGTTTTGTATTTCCTTTTTTACTTATTATTAATGTGCTTTTGCCATAACAGTACTTGATTCATATAATCAAACTGTTGTCCTCGTCGTGCACCTTGGCGCGGTTGGATCGAACGCAATTCCCTTGTTTCAGGTAGCTAAAGCTAGACATCTCCCAACACAAGGAATATAGTACTATGTTATTGAACTAACCAATAAGTTTCCTCGTTTGTATAAGCAAACAACGGGGACCATTGTTTCTGAAGAAAGGAGGTATGATCCACCCAGCAGTTCACATTGTTTGTCGGAGACGACAAATGCCAACATCGACTTCAATGAGTTTCGCACCTCGACATGCGTCGTCGACATTGACGACTGATGAACTACAACAGATTATTAATCTGTCTTCTAGTCGTTTGTAACAGTTGAACTTCTAGAACCATTCCAACTTCTCTTGTAACAGAACGTAACGGGTAGACAACCCAAGTGTTCTCAACACTCTGTTTAAGCATGTACATTATTGTAATATACAACACTAATGAAGCAGTAATGAAGCAACAATGAAGTGACAGAAATTGGTTCGAATTCTTACATATTGTTAGTGTGTGTGTGTGTGTAGTGCATTTCCTTCTTTGCTTATTGTTAATGTTCTTTTGCCATAATAGTACTTGATTCATACAATCGAATTGTTGTCACTGTCATGCACCTGGGCATGATCGGTTCACAAAGAGATTGTATTAAATGATCTCGTGACCCGTGGACACATAGGTGGATCAAAGTCCACCCCCATGTCCTCCTAACATTTTTAAGTCAATTCTCGCTAGCTCATTCGGTTAAGGTGTGGGTCTCATCAGCAGGGAGACCCAAGTTCAATCCCCTTAGGGATGAGTTAGTTGGGAGGAGACACCCAAAAATCCATCCATGTTAACGGTTGGTGTGGCCCAGTTCAAGTGTGATCCCCGAGTGCTTTTGATGGCTTAGATACCCCTGGGTTGTGGTTTAGTAGCCAATGGTTGAAATGCACTGGCCACGAGTGACATGCATTTCTTACCAACAAAAAAAAGTTATGATGTAAAATTGGATTATTATGTTATTATACTTTTGTTTTTAAAAACATATTTTTGTTAGTTTTTTTTAATGAATTTTTATTCTAGAATGTAAATTTTACAATTCATCACAATAATGTAAATCTTTAAAAGAATTGTACCTGAAAGAGAATACCATAAAATGATTTTATAAGGTCAAATGAGAAAGTTAACTATTGAAAACTTATTGATAAATTAAGGGAGAATGTAAATTAAGGGAGAATTTTTATTCTAGAATGTAAATTTTACAGTTCATCACAATAATGTAAATCTTTAAAAGAATTGTACCTGAAAGAGAATACCATAAAATGTTTTTATAAGGTCAAATGAGAAAGTTAACTATTGAAAACTTATTAATAAATTAAGGGAGAAACAATCATTGTTAGTTAAAGAGATTAATTAAAAAGTAAGAGTAACAAGGATTAAATGAATATTAGAATATTGATTAAAAAGTGAAATGATGTTTAATGTTGAGATTGAAGGAACAATTAAATTAAGGTAAACCATATGTCCACAAGAGCACTCAGAAGATAGATAAGAGAACAAGGAACAAGTAGATAAGAGCAGCCAAAAGATATTAACCATCATAAGATATTAACCATATGTTCATTAAGTGTACTTTCATCAACAAGATGCGGTCTTACGCTTCTTTGATCATTGGTTATAATTTTGGGTGGAATGGAGAGCAGTTACAGGAAGTTTTTAGATCTTGGATTTCAAATGATTCATACATAGAGTACAAATCCCTCCCAGTTATGTTGATATGGGGTGCTTGGATTGCAAGGAATGGTGAAATTTTTTTAAGGTTTCCACATGCCTCCTTCTTTCTATATCTCTCAAATTTTAGCAACTCTCAATCTTTTTCCACGGAGAAAGAACCTACCTAGAATCAGACAAGTGCTTGAAGGAGAAATTGACAGATCTAGAGGTCGAGCTTAATTTTATGTTGTTTCCTATGGTACTCCATCCTGAGGGAGTGCTTGAGGTACAATATATCTAAATGATCTTCATTTTTTCAAGTTTATTGCAGGGTTAGGTGGGAGCACAAACAATTGTGTTGAATTAATGGCAATTAAGCTAACTATGATTTTAGCTTTGACCAAAGGTATTACTAGGCTCCAAATTTTTGGAGATTCTAAAATTATGGTGGATTGGTTAAAGTTAAAGAGGGCTCAAAAAATATCTACCTAACAGTTATTTGTGATGAATTGGTTAATTTGGTCGGGCTCTTCCAATCCATTAGTTATCATCATATTTATAAGGAGAGGAATCAGATGATAGATTACCTTTCAAAATAGGGACTTCAGATAAATGAGGGCAGTTGGTTTCAGTGGGAACATAGAGGAGATCACATAGTAGAAATTGACCTAGGACCTTATCATGTCGGTTTGGATGGTCCCATTCTTCAGGGCGACTAATGGTTTCGACACTTTACTACTTTATGCAACAAAAGTCTATCATTGTAGTTTATGGAACTGCTCTTTTATAAATACAATATTTTGTATATGCATACGATTTCTGCCCAACTGTCATATTTTATTTCAGATGGTTGATACAAGTGATTTCAACGTTAGAGAAGTGTTATTTTTGTAGACACAAAAGCTATCATATTGTCAATAATCTATGGATGCTACATGTGTTTTTGTATTGGAGAAATGCTCTTTTTGTGGCCTCATAAGCTAGAGGTTTATGTCTAAAACTACTTGCATATGCATGATTTTTGGATAGCCATATGGCTGGTATGGTGTGTGTAAAACTAGATAAGTTTTTTTTTCAAGAGTCCTTCTAACCTATGAACAATGTGATTTATTATAATTAATAGATTGCATATTTTTTCAACGAAAAAAAGGTAAATCAAGGTAAAGCAAAAAACTTTAATAATTGCATATAATTAGGGGTAACGACGGTATGAAATAAAAGAAGTGGATAATACTCGAAGGAAATAAATAATAAGGAGCTAGGCCTCAAAGTCCAAGATTATGAAAAGAAAAGAATAAAAGTCAACAATTAACTAACACCAATTCTCTAAAATAAGGGATGTTTAAGAAATAAAATAGGATTCAATGGACAAGGATAACTTCATAACGTAAAGGGGGCAAAGGTAGATGAAAGATGATTGTTATTATTATTATGGTTGTTGTTTAAACATATGTTTGTCATTTTTCTTAATAACCTTTATTTTCCACCACTACTAGATGAGACTTAAATGCACTATAATTCCGACCATTACATTATGAAACATAAACACACTATATGGTTAGCCCGTGCCCTTAAAAGTAGATTATTATTATCAGTGTCCTTTCCCTCGGTAAACTTTTATTTCCCACTGCTACTTATCAAACTTAAAAACATTATACTTCTCCCCACTACTCCATTAAAGACATTAGATATCCCACTGCTACTCTATGAAATTTGACATGCTATGTAGTTAGTTTGTGACCTTAAATTAAATATTATTGCTATAGTTTTTACTAAGTTGTTTTTTTTTGGAAAATAAATATGATTATTGAGTTTGGAGAATACAAAAAGAAGAAAACAACATTTTTAATGCTTAAGTTATCATAGTGATTATATATAGTAACTTTGGCTAGTCCAACGAGTTAGTTCAATTGGTTGTCTCCGTTGTTTTGGGCATTTGGTTAGTTTTTTTTTCCTGGGAAAAAAAACATAATTTCATTTCATATTTCGAGAATAAAACTACATTTTGTAGATACACATCATTGTGTATTAAGAGTAAAACCACATAGGTCAAAAATATAAAGAGAGACGAGCGAACAGTCCCTGCCAAGCCACAGTATACCAACACATACTGGAATGTTTACAAAAAGTTCCTAACACATATATGAGTAACATGCCTCAAAGGTCAACAAAAATAATTAGTCAATGCTATATAGCATACCAAATAGAGATACCATCAGTCCCAAAAATGAAACTGAAAACTGCCCACAGTTAGTCACATGTAAATCCAAAAATATATGCGAAACCCACCGAGTACATGTAGTACCAGATAAATAGAATAGTGAACAAAAGAAGTTACTACTGAGCAACCCCTTCTATAAAGGACCTATGGTAATACTCATGAACAGTACCATCTAATAGTTCTCGAATCTTCCATTGACCCATCGTCAATTGAAGACCCTCCTTCGAGGCCTTGTTCGCCTCCTAGTTATTCTCCCTATAGACATGTCTGCATGAAAAAATATCATAAGTATCTAAAACAGATTCAATAGAAGATAAAATGTTTGCAAGTCTGAGATTCCTGCAATGTTGGGTCCCCTTGATCCAATTAACCACATTCATCAAGTCACCACAAACATTAAGAGTTCTACACCCTCTCTCTGCTGCAAAGATAAGAAGAACTTTTAGGTTGAGAAGCTCGGCAAAGTTGTTACCACCTTATTAATCTGTCACAGTAATCTAGGGACTAAACACAACTCTCATCAAAGATTAATAACAATAAGGCATGAAAATGGTGTAATTGTGCTACAAAATGAGTAGTCGCTCTGTATATTCACACAAAGAATGAGTAATACAATACAAGATCATGCTGCAAGCATGAATGACAAAGCAATTCAAATTCCCAAGGAGGTCATTCGAATTGAATGAGTGAGTCTAGCTTAACTGAATGTAAGCCACAGTCAACACTCAAGTTAACCATTGATCAAAACCCTAATTGACTCAACTGAGCCCTAACTGAAGTCAGAGTGCAATAAATGATTGAGTCTAACTGAAATTAGGTCAGACACATATCACAGCAAACCAACCAACAAATGGTAGCGCATCAATGACTCCAATGAACCCCAATGAGGTTAGCTGAAGTGTAACTGAACATCAGAAGTGGTTGGAGGCGCCCCTGTTGACTCTAGTTCATTAAATAATCAATAAATAATCAATTTAATGAAGGAAGGCGCCTTCACTACTATGCTTAACTGATTGTAACCATCAATTAGCAATATGGGGCATTAATGACACTCAGATCACCCCCGGAGTGCTCCAGTTAGCCTCCCTGAATGTAGGAGAAGGCTAAGTTAGCCTCCTTAACTGAAGGTAGATGTGGGTGTGCTCATGTTGATGTCATCCAATGCTCCTCTAATGTCAATTAAGTCAATAAAACTTAGGATAGTGGTTTAACTAGGCCAAATTGACCAAAATGAGTGTGTATGGTGGTAAATATCTCCAACACCCCCCCTTAAGCTATACTCAGAAGGAGTAGAAAACATAAAGTGCATAAGAATGATAGGGCCCCGACAATTAAGGCCATAGGTCACCCTGTACAATAAAGTAATTGCTTAATATAACCAAGGAAACGGGGAAAACCTCATGGGAAAAAGACCCCCCCTCAAACTAAGCAGTAAATCAAGAATTGGTTCTTCTATGCAGCAACATCCTGAGACTGTGCATGTGAACATATGAATCCAAAATAAATGAATATGTCTGGAGGAATCTTCCACTTTGGAAGAAGAACAATGCACTCAACTGAATCAGAAATATAAACAACTGCACGGTGAAAATTGGACCCATGTAGAGCAGCTGAAATCATTTGAAGAAAGAGCAAAGGTTCTTGAGGATTTGAACCATGTGTGGAACACTCAAGAAATTGATTATGTTGCAGCCTTGAACAACAAACCATGAGTGGTAAAATCATCCCCAAATATTAGGAGCAAGTGTCCAAGCGGGTTCATAATGTCTTCCTCTTTACTAGTTCTGTGAGGAGATGAGCATGTGACCAAAGGTAGAGAAGCCCTGGGACTGTGGAGAGCGAATGCTTGAGCTCCATAATCTGATATAGCTTCTAAAATAGCTAATGAATCACATATTAAAATATCAGCAACCTCATATGAGGAAACTAACACCAAATCCCCATCAGCAGTTTTGAAGAGAAAGTGCGGTACTTGATTTTTCACACTGGAATGGGTGAGAGCAGATACAAGCATGATTGGAAGCTCTTGGAATTTAAAATATGAACCAAATAATATCAAATTAGAAAGTAAATCAGATCTAAATAATTTCACATCAGATCCAAAACTGTGAAATGAAATCAAATGCCCAGCAGCAGTTCTGTAGGAGACTTGCGGTACTTGTTTCTTCACACCGTTGATGAAAACAGCTACAAGTAGTACTGAAAGATTATGAATTTGATATATTAAACCAAGAAATATCATATCATATCTAAATAAGATCATATCAGATCCAATAAGTTTAATATCAGATTCAAATAAATGGTTAACCGAGACGGTGGATGCACAACTTTCTTCTTCTTCAAAATTCTGAATTTTGGTGCATGCAATCTTGTAGGAATTTGTTGGAAGATCTAGATCATGGGGAGTGAATGGATCACTCTGGTAATCTGATATTTCTTCCAAAATATTCAAGGTATCACATATTTGCACACCAACAGCAACATTAGAGGGAGAAAAATCAAATTTCTCTTCACTTTCGGAAGTAATTGTTGGTAAATTTTGCACGGAATTCAAAGGAAAATCACCGGTGAATGTTTGCATGGAAGTGCAATAGTATTTTTCTTCAATATCAGAGATTTGAATGTCTTCTTCTGTTTCAGTAATATGAGGAGATGAGATATCAGAGATCTCATGAACTTCCAGAGCATTAGGAGAAGGAGTCAGTGCATGGAGACTTTCTTCAATTCGAATTGACCGTGTAGAAGATTATGCTTCATCTTCATCAGAGAGAGTAGAGGCTGAGAATTTTGAGTAAAGAACTCTTGTGGTGCTGGATGTGATCTCCAAAGTGCTATTATGATCCTCATTGTGCTTGCCAAAGGTTCTGTCCAATTTTGTCCAGAGATCCTTTCGGTATTCTGCAGAACCAATAAGGTAGCGCAAGCTAGGAGAAAGGGCCAGACATAGTGCTCCAAAAGCTCTATCACCGTCATTTAGCCAGCCATTCTCATTCTCATAAGACTCTTTTCCAATTCCAATAGACACCTCATAGAGACCTCGTCTCTTTAGAGATGCAATCATCTTCAACTTCCATTCTGAATATCTTGTGAATGGGGTGAGAAGAGGGATAGATGAGTCCATTCGAAGTTGTACCTGTTAAAACCTGCAAATCACAACAAAAGGGGCACCATAAGGTCAGACATCCTACACATTTTAGGCTTTCATCACACCCAACATAGTTGATCAAGCAAGCTTGACCAACAATTTCCTTACTTGGGGTATTAAGTGGTAAGCCGTGGCTTCTGGTGCAATGCTGGAATTTTTAAGCTTTGCTCAATTTTTCAAGCAAGATCTGTCAAAAACCTTGTTTTTGAGAGATCTGAGCTTCGTCCTGCTGTGAGCTCTGATACCATATTAATCTGTCACAGTAACTTAGGGACTAAACACAAGTATCATCAAAGATTAATAACAATAAGGCATGAAAATGGTGTAATTGTGCTACAAAATGAGTATCCGCTCTATATATTCACACAAAGAATGAGTAATACAATACAAGATCATGCTACAAACATGAATGACAAAGCAATTCAAATTCCCAAGGAGGTCATTCGAATTGAATGAGCGAGTCTAGCTTAACTGAATGTAAGCCACAGTCAACACTCAAGTTAACCATTGATCAAAACCCTAATTGACTCAACTGAGCCCTAACTAAAGTCAGAGTGCAATAACTAACTGAGTCTAACTGAAATTAGGTTAGACACATGTCACAGAAAACCAACCAACAAGTGGTAGTGTTGCCGCCTTTCACACACCTGGGTCACGTGGCAGAAATCTTCAAGCCACTCGGTGTGTCCTTGGGGGCAAGTCTCGAGTCAAGGCTGTCACC
>LPNX011187686.1:18863-41363 GCA_001517045.1 Pseudotsuga menziesii
ATCAGCGCCCCGAGGTCACTTTTCAGTAAGTTCCCACTTCCTTTGGGTATTTTGCCACCGTAAAGGTTTGATCTAGGTGTTGGATTTTCACCTGATGGTTTGTCAGTTGGGGAGAGTGAGTCCTAATTATACTAGTCACCCAAGTGCTTTTGATACAGCTTGACTGATCAGACGAACCGCAGCCAAGTGCAGAGCATACACACTGGAGTCTTGTCAATTTTAATAAGTTTTAAACTGAGTGTTCTTGTTTAAAAGGAAAATCCTCCAGGAACCTCTTTCGATCCAAGTGGATCTCAATCGGGGATCGAGGAGGGGTTAATTTTAAAATTGCTGATAAATAAAATATGAAAAATAAAACAAATACACAATTCTGGTTTTCTAATTAGTCCTACCACGAATCTCTTTCCCCTTTCGGGTCAATCGGGAAATCGTGGGGTAAGTATTATGATTACTTTGAAATGTAAAATATTGAGTATGATATTAATAATGAACTAAAGTATACTACCCTACAGATTAGATCAATTCTAGTTTAAAAAAGAAATAAGCAGAAAGCGACGAAAAGGACACCTACGCAAATCCCCCCAGGGGGGATGGGGAATAGGCTCGAAAGAGCCTATTCCAAAGATAATTTTATTTATTATTGGTTACAGAATCAGTGAACTGAAATTATCAGAAAATTCTTGGTCCTTATACAGGATGAAACCAAGATTTTACAACTTTGGAAAAGTCTTGAGTTTTTAGTGAAAAAGGAGACCCCTGGGGGGATTTGAGCGCTCCTGAGGCCACTTCGGACAGCAAATTCCTTTCCCTTCTGTCAGACCTGCTAAAAGACAGCGAGCATATTAGAATAACAAATGGACAAAAGCACTTTAAGAGTACCTTTGGATCAGCCTACCTTATCTCAGAAAAATGAAGTTAAGACTAGCTAAAACAAACGAAAAGGAACCAAGGAAAGCAAGATTTCCTTGGGATCTTGGCTTGCTGTTTGTGCAGCCAATAAAAGTGCATTGATATTGCAGAATATTAAATTTTATAACAGCGAAAGGAAATCTAATGCATGTGATCTACAAGTTTCCTTTAAAATTCATGCAAAAAAGACGATCTCCCTACAGCTAGATCTAGGATGCTTATGAAACTTTTTTAAGTGCAAGATCTAGGATATGAGCTATGAAATGTTAGATCTATGTATATTTTACTTTGAAACAGATCCAAATGAAATCATAGCTATGAACTGAACCAAGTAACCGGGTAAAGTGTTGATTTTGAGGGAGGAAGAAGAGGAGAAAAGTGTTGGTTTCCTTGAAGATCCGCAGTAGAGCTTTCAGGTGGAATGTCGAGGGACTATGCCTTTGAAATGTTTTGAGGAGAATGAAGAAGCAAACTAGATCAACATCCTCTCCAAAGTATGAACCTGCAATTCAGCTGAAATCAAAGAACTTGCCAAGAAACTTGTGAGATCCGATTAGTACATACAAAGAGATTCAAGATAACATGCATACAAGCTTATAGGACATGCTAAATCTAGATCTCTAAACATGCATCCAAGGAGAGTGACAGTCAATAAACTTATTGAACAACACCTTTCCTATCAAGATTGTAATAAGCTAATTACTAATCTTAACCACAGATCTACAAGAAATAAGCAAAAAATGACCACATATACATGTTACCTCAGTAAAACAATGGCAATAATCATCCACACATGCAATGGCACCACACCGTATTGCCTCCAAATATTTTCTTTATTTCAAATGAAGAATTACAGAGTTACAATAGCAGCAGCACCTCAATCCCAGTTCTAACTCGCTTGGAAGAGGAGGCTGTGCCTGGATATATACAAATTACAAGCCATCTAGCCCAGGGGGGGCACAAATCCCAAGGAGATAGACCAAATATGCTGATGGAGAGTCCATCAATGCCTGATCTGTGTCTAGCTGAGCCAGATCTGAGTCTCACTGAGTGCAACTATCAATCGAGGGGCTGATTTGACTGACACCTCAACCTCTTGACTGAATCATCCACCAAAACTCATCCAGTTGAGCCAAAAATGTGTGGAGGAGAGAGGGAGGGCGAAATTCCCCATAGAGGATGCAGAAGATCAACTCTGGATCTGATTTGATCACCTCCTTCAGTCAAGGATTTGTCAGATCCAGTAAATCTGCTTCAGATCTGACTGATTTCAATCAAATCGGCTGAGAATCCATTGATCTATGATTTTGGATTTGCTCCATTATTCATCAATTTATTAATTAAAATACTCAATAATTGATTTTTGAGGCTTTCGGACCTGAGTGATGGAAGATCACTCAAAACTTAGGAAAAACTGGGTCCATGGGTTTACATGGTGCTCCTAGCTTGAAAATGAGCACCTACATGACTGAAACCGATTATTTGGCCCACTTTTATTACAAAATCAAATTTTCCAATTAAACTATTAAAACATAGCCTATGTTTTGGAAAAAATTAATTTAATAAAAAAAACACTGAAAAAATTAAAAAATTGAAAAAATGAAAAACACCTAGGGGGACTTAGACATGTTCATATGACTCAAAAAAATGTCTAGCATGCTTATACATTGACACATAGACTCTAATAACCTCAATAGGCCTAAATGCCAAGCCGACCACCCCAACTTTGGAGGTATGGAGTGAAAAACTCAGAAATTATCAGTTGTTTGTTCAACAACCAATAATAACCAAGAGAAAAAACACCCTGGGCTGATTGGATTGACAAATGAAGTCTAAGAGACCGAGTCTTTTACAGACCCCTATCATGCTAGAACATTTATTACAATTCCCCCATGGGGTATGAACATGTGATATGATACAACAAGCACTTCCCAGAAGTACTTCCAAAGGTCTTTTTGAAGTCCGAACAAGTTAACCCTGTCCGGTTCACCAGGCTCACTTGATAAAAAACCACTAAGTACAACTTAGGTGGTAACATTCTGGCTCCATCTGGGACGTGTGCTCGATCTGGTCTTTAAGGCAAGGAGAGGATACGAGAACATCAGAATCTCTGGTCTATACCCTGTAAAAACATCTCAACTTGACAAGAAAAACCTTAGTAGCACAAGCTTTATGAAAAACCATAGTGAACCATTAAGCTGATTTATTTAAACAAAATAAATGTAACTAACTAAAAGAAGCCAACTTTTATTATAGCTAAAAATAGAAATGCAGAAATCACATGCTCTTTTTCAAGGAGCTTATTTTCCTACTCTAAGCATGATATAAAAGGGTTAAGTGTAATCAGAAATCCAATGTAACCACCTAAGAATTTTATTAACATAAGAAAAAATTTCCTTGTCTTTGGTTACCAGCCAAAGTAAGGATACTTTATTCAGAAAATGCAAACCTGCGTGATGATCCGGAAGGGGCAGGATGGATGGGAAATCATAGGCATAAAAAATGTCGTCAAACTTCCTCCCAAACTGGTAAGTGCTTGCGCAGGCTGCTTCTATCCATGACTGGATAGGGTTGATGTACAAATTAGAATGATGAGGCAGATTGACTACACCATCATACTGATCATCAAGGCTCACCGGATGATATTTCACTGTATAAGCCCCAAGCAGCTCCAAGTCATGAGGAAACTCTATATGTGAAGATGATAGTTGAGACTGATATTCTAATAACTGCATCACATCTGTCTTTTCACAAAACTGCTTCTCCATGTCTTCATTACTTATACCCTTGTGCGGCTCTGCATGATATGACGGTATAAGAGTTTTGAATGCTGCTTTTCCATACTAGGATTTTCCAAGGTCTCCAAATTCATGCTTCCCTCTATGGAAGTATAGTAGATTGGACTTCCACAAATCTCTAAACAGACACTCCCCTTGCTGGATATAACATAGATAGGATTCTTAATAAGATATCCACAAAAATCCCAATAGTCATCACCATCATCTATGTTAAATGTGACAGATTCCCCATTGTTGATATCAGGTTCCGATATCGAGTTCTCTTTGTCTTCATTACTAATACTGATATATGGCTCAGACTGACTATGTGGATAAACTGCATGCTCCTTTTTCATATCAAAGTTTCCCAAGGCCGCATGGTCCATGCTCTCTCCTTTAGATATGCCATAGACAGAAAAATCAACAAAACCATCAAAAGTTTTTGTTTCATTATTTTCCTCTTTATTCATGTCATAGATTGGATTTTCCATGAATGTCCAGGACTCCTCATCAACATCTTTGTCAGGGATAAGGGAATCTTCATCACTTGTATCATGCTCCAAGCTATACTTGTCCTCATTTTCATACTCATCTTCTTCAGAGAAAAGGTCGCAAGGTAGTAAACCTTCCAGACTGTCATCATTATATGGAGAACACATAGGAGTCCCATCATGTATATTATAGTTTTCATCATAAGTTTCACTATAAGATTCTGTAATGGTTTCATCGTTAGGCTTGTTCTGTTTAGATGGTGACAAAGGGTAGGCCTGGCCTACCATGTATATATGATCAGGCTCGTTTGAATTTGTTTCCTGATTACTGACCTCCGCCATCCCATGTTCTATGACCTGGTTTGCTATGTAGCAAGTACTTTATGGGTGGAATTGCTCACAAGGTTTGCACCATGGAATTACTTCATCTACCAGATTAGTTGAGTCTAACTGGTTTGGAATCCTAGGCTCTTGCTGAGGAAACTTCCTTTGATATACTTGATTCTGTTTTGGTTGAAAATTCCTAGGTCCATTATTTCTCTCCAATGTAACTATTCTGTTTTGAATTTTATTCAATTGCTCAGATTGGTTTGTCATGAATTGGTCCAACATGCTAGTTACCTTTTCCATGGGGCCTTTAGAGGCTCCCTTTTCTTCTGATTCAAAGGCTTTTCCTTTAGTGTAACCTGGAATGTTGGATTTTCCCAAAGATTGCATATTCCTTTCTATTTTTTCGGCCAGATCTTGAGCAGTTTTTAGATCGACCGGATCTTTGTCCCTTAACTGGTACCTCAAATCACCAGTGAAAGCTTCGATGTAATATATGAGGATGGAGGCATCCCTTGGCTTGATTTCTCTAGGGAGGTCTGCAACCACACGCCTGAACTTAGTATTAAATTAATCCATGGTTTCATTCTCCATCTTCTTTATATCATGAAGGGCAGCACGCAAATGTCTTGGTTCTTTCTTTTCCCCCCATTTCTTCTTAAAACCTGCTAGGAATTCATTAATGGTTTTATATGAATCATCACCAAGGTTTTCATACCACTCCGCAGCATCATCCTCTAAGGACAAAGCAAAGAGCTTCATTTTGATATCTTCATGGTTAGAGGCAACACCATCGCAGTAACTGACTAGGTGCCTTTCAAACTTTCAGAGATGAGTCTTGGCAGTGGTAGCATTATTTCCCTCGAACCTGGGGAGCTTCTTGATAGCATCATTCGGAATGTAATGAGGACTACCTACTATCTGAGAAAAGTCAAGGGGTTTGTAAAATTCCATCATTTCTTGAGATTAGTGAACATGACTCTCTACAAATATGTGATGGATATTTGAGAGGGATTGGTCTCCTAAATCTTCAAGGTTTCTACAAGAATTCTGCCTATTCAATCTTTCCCTAATAAACCTTTTGGGATCAAGGAGAGGATTGAATAATTTTCGGTGGTTTCTTCAGGTAGAAATTCTTGAAGGGATGTTTAGACAGTGGAGTCGCCAGATGGATCAAGTTTTTAATTTTTATGTTTTTTTAAAGACTAGATCAATCAAAAGTTTTTGTCTTTTTAATTGTTTAGCAAAAAGTTAAGCTAAGTCGTACTAGGGAATAAAAAGATTTATCCCCGGCAACGGCGCCAAAAAGTGTTGCCGCCTTTCACACACCTGGGTCACGTGGCAGAAATCTTCAAGCCACTTGGTGTGTCCTTGGGGGCAAGTCTCGAGTCAAGGCTGTCACCTTGTTCTTGACTCCTCCGTTTAGGCTCAACTCCTAACGAAGCCAAGGGGGGTAGACCCTATTAAGTTACTAAGGATGATTACTTAGTGTTGTGATGTTTAAATTGATTGAGTTATTTAGGAGTTTGAATATTTTAACTATAGACAATTAAAGATGACGAGATACGAAAATAAACACACAAAAGCACAAAGCTGATACACAATGTATATATGAAGCAAAAATGACCAGTGCCTTAAAATGGAGTCAAATCAATAAGATCGATGTGCTTGGAGTGAATGTTTTGTGATTGCATCTTGGTATGTTTTAAGTTAAATGTGAAGTATGAGTTGATTAAATTAGGGAAAGGGGGACTCCAGATATACCCAAGAGTACTTGGAGTATGTCCAAAGCTAAACCTTTACGGCTACCCGCAAGGAATATGTGGGCTGAAATGGAGTCTCTGGGGCTATTGTTCGTAATGCACCCGTTAGGGTGTGACAGAGATCGGCGCCCCGAGGTCACTTTTCAGTAAGTTCCCACTTCCTTTGGGTATTTTGCCACCGTAAAGGTTTGATCTAGGTGTTGGATTTTCACCTGATGGTTTGTCAGTTGGGGAGAGTGAGTCCTAATTATACTAGTCACCCAAGTGCTTTTGATACAGCTTGACTGATCAGACGAACCGCAGCCAAGTGCAGAGCATACACACTGGAGTCTTGTCAATTTTAATAAGTTTTAAACTGAGTGTTCTTGTTTAAAAGGAAAACCCTCCAGGAACCTCTTTCGATCAAAATGGATCTCAATCGGGGAATCGAGGAGGGGTTAATTTTAAAATTATTGATAAATAAAATATGAAAAATAAAACAAATACACAATTCTGGTTTTCTAATTAGTCCTACCACAAATCTCTTTCCCCTTTCGGGTCAATCGGGAAATCGTGGGGTAAGTATTATGATTACTTTGAAATGTAAAATATGGAGTATGATATTAATAATGAACTAAAGTATACTGCCCTGCAGATTAGATCAATTCTAGTTTAAAAAAGAAATAAGCAGAAAGCGACGAAAAGGACACCGACGCAAATCCCCCCAGGGGGGATGGGGAATAGGCTCGAAAGAGCCTATTCCAAAGATAATTTTATTTATTATTGGTCACAGAATTAGTGAATTGAAATTATCAAAAACTTCTTGGTCCTTATACAGGCTGAAACCAAGATTTTACAACTTTGGAAAAGTCTTGAGTTTTTAGTGAAAAAGGAGACCCCTGGGGGGATTTGAGCGCTCCTGAGGCCACTTCGGACAGCAAATTCCTTTCCCTTCTGTTAGAACTGCTAAAAGAAAGCGAGCATATTAGAATAACAAATTCCCAAAAGCACTTTAAGAGTACCTTTGGATCAACCTACCTTATCTCAGAAAAATGAAGTTAAGACTAGCTAAAACAAACGAAAAGGAACCAAGGAAAGCAAGATTTCCTTGAGATATTGGCTTGCTGTTTGTGCAGCCAATGAAAGTGCACTGATATTGCAGAATATTAAATTTTATAACAGCGAAAGGAAATCTAATGCATGTGATCTACAAGTTTCCTTTAAAATTCATGCAAAAAAGACGATCTCCCTACAGCTAGATCTAGGATGCTTATGAAACTTTTTTAAGTGCAAGATCTAGGATATGAGCTATGAAATGTTAGATCTATGTATATTTTACTTTGATGAAACAGATCCAAATGAAATCATAGCTATGAACTGAACCAAGTAACCGGGTAAAGTGTTGATTTTGAGGGAGGAAGAAGAGGAGAAAAGTGTTGGTTTCCTTGAAGATCCGCAGTAGAGCTTTCAGGTGGAATGTCGAGGGACTATGCCTTTGAAATGTTTTAAGGAGAATGAAGAAGCAAACTAGATCAGCATCCTCTCCAAAGTATGAACCTGCAACTCAGCTGAAATCAAAGAACTTGCCAAGAAACTTGTGAGATCCGATTAGTACATACAAAGAGATTCAAGATAACATGCATACAAGCTTATAGGACATGCTAAATCTAGATCTCTAAACATGCATCCAAGGAGAGTGACAGTCAATAAACTTATTGAACAACACCTTTCCTATCAAGATTGTAATAAGCTAATTACTAATCTTAACCACAGATCTACAAGAAATAAGCAAAAAATGACCACAGATACAGGTTACCTCAGTAAAACAATGGCAATAATCATCCACACATGCAATGGCACCACACCGTATTGCCTCCAAAACTTTTCTTTATTTCAAATGAAGAATTACAGAGTTACAATAGCAGCAGCACCTCAATCCCAGTTCTAACTCGCTTGGAAGAGGAGGTTGTGCATGGATATATACAAATTACAAGCCATCTAGCCCAGGGGGGCACAAATCCCAAGGAGATAGACCAAATATGCTGATGGAGAGTCCATCAATGCCTGATCTGTGTCTAGCTGAGCCAGATCTGAGTCTTGCTGAGTGGAATTGTCAATCGGGGGGCTGATCTGACTGACACCTCAACCTGTTGACTGAATCATCCACCAAAACTCATCCAGTTGAGCCAAAAACATGTGGAGGAGAGAGGGAGGGTGAAATTCCCCATAAAGGATGCTGAAGATCAACTCTGGATCTGATTTGATCACCTCCTTCAGTCAAGGATTTGTCAGATCCAGTGAATCTGCTTCAGATCTGACTGATTTCAATCAAATCGGCTGAGAATCCGTTGATCTATGATTTTGGATTTGCTCCATTATTCATCAATTTATTAATTAAAATAATCAATAATTGATTTTTGGGGGTTTCTGACCTGAGTGATGGAGGATCACTCAAAACTTAGGAAAAAGTGGGTCCATGGGTTTACATGGTGCTCCTAACTTGAAAATGAGCACCTACATGACTGAAACCGATTATTTGGCCCACTTTTATTACAAAATCAAATTTTCCAATTAAACTATTAAAAAATAGCCTAAGTTTTGGAAAAATTTAATTTAATAAAAAAAACACTGAAAAAATTAAAAAATTGAAAAATTGAAACACACCTAGGGGGACTTAGACATTTTTTATATGAGTAAAAAAAGATGTCTATCATGCTTATACATTGACACATAGACTCTAATATCCTCGATAGGCCTAAATGCCAAGCCGACCACCCCAACTTTGGAGGTATGGAGTGAAAAACTCAGAAATTATTAGTTGTTTGTTCAACAACCAATAATAACCAAGGGAAAAAACACCCTAAGCTGATTGGATTGACAAATGAAGTCTAAGAGACCGAGTCTTTTACAGACCCCTATCATGCTAGAACATTTATTACAATTCCCCCATGGGGCATGAACATGTGATATGATACAACAAGCACTTCCCAGAAGTACTTCCAAAGGTCTTTTTGAAGTCCGAACAAGTTAACCCTGTCCGGTTCACCAGGCTCACTTGATAAAAAACCACTAAGTATAACTTAGGTGGTAACAGGTAGCACATCATTGACTCCAATGAACCCCGATGAGGTTAACTGAAGTGTAACTGAACATCAGAAGTGGTTGGAGGCGCCCTTGTTGACTCCAGTTCATTAAATAATCAATAAATAATCAATTTAACAAAGGAAGGCGCCTTCGCTACTATGTTTAACTGATTGTAACCATTAGTTAGCAATATGGGGCATTAGTGACACTCAGATCACCCCCGAAGTGCTCCAGTTAGGCTCCCTGAATGTAGGAGAAGGCTAAGTTAGCCTCCCTTACTAAAGGTAGGCATGGGTGTGCTCATGCTGATGTCATCCAGTGCTCCTCTGATGTCAATTAAGTCAATAAAACTTAGGATAGTGGTTTAACTAGGCCAAATTGACCAAAATGAGTGTGTATGGTGGTAAATGTCTCCAACATGCCTTTCCCTAAACCCACCATTAATTCAAAAGAGTGGGACTCCCTAAGAAAGAGAATAGCTCCACCCCCTAAAGATTCTCTTGTGCTTCCCCATAAAAAAACCCCATGGAACCGATCTATCAATCTCCACATCCAAAAATCCCCTCTAATTTTTTGCCCTTATATGGTGTGGAAATGCAGAAAGAATACCGCCAGCAAGACTGGTTGTGATTTCTGGGGTGCATCCTTTTTCTACAAAAATCATATTATTTCATGCAAGCCAAACACCCCAAATAACCAACAATGGGAGTGTTGTCATTGATTCCTGAGAAACGGTTCTTCTCCAGTTTTCTCAAGCCTACAGAATGGAGAGCCCCTCCCAAATGCAGGGGATGCCAAAAGCCTTTGAGCATTCCTTCCACACTTCTTTGATATACAGACATTCCAAAATAGATGCATCAAAGACTCACCTGCAACCTTGCAAAGAGTACACCATCTGGGCCCCCGAAAGCTCCTTTTCTGCAGATTGTCCCAGGAAGGAGCCTTATTTTCCAGTACACACCGCATGAAAAGCCTGGTTTTAGGTGGGCTTTTCATTTTCCACAGAGCCTTCCAACACCAAACCTCAACCCTATTAACACCTGTAGCACTGAGTTTTATATATCCCGCCTTTGGGGTATATTTACCACCCAGATCCACATCCCAAATATGGACATCATCCATGTCTTGAAGGTTAATCTGATCTTGGTTCAAAGCCCCAATATACAGTTCCAGATCCCTATTCTCTGCCTCAGGGAGCCCCAAGTCCCTTGCAGAAATTCAATTTTCATCCCATCGATTCTCCTAAAGAGGAGCCACAAGTTTGAGAGATAAATAACGCCTCTTTGTCTTAGCTCCTCCACCATATTCTTAGGCAAATGATGTTGCTGAACCGATCCGACCCATGGGTCCTCACCAACTCGAAACTTCCTCCCATTCCCAACATACCAATCAAGACTAGATTTGATGAAATCCATCGATTTTACCACTGCCTTCTAAAAAACCGATCCCCCGACATGCGACTTCACCAGGATCCGAATCCATTCTTCCACAGTACTAGGGCTAATGTATTTCTGAATCATAACTTAGGTCCATAAGCTATCAGTCTTCAAAAGTCTCCAACCCCCTTTAGCCGCCAGAGAATTTGAAAATAAAAATATATTTTAAAGGCCCCAACCTCCCAAACCTTTTGGAATAGCAATCCTCTCCCAGCAGACCCATGGAATCACTTGTGTTTCCTGCTTGCCGCTCCAAAGAAAATGAAAACAGGTTATGCGCGTCGCTTCCAAAATTCCTTTTGGAATCCATGCTAGAGACATCTAATAAACTGGAATATCCTCCAGGACTGCTTTCACCAACACCATCCTGCCAGCTCGTGACAACCATTTGTGGCTCCATTGTTTAACCATTTTTCCATTTTGTCTAGCAGCCAGTTCCAGTCCAGTTTCTGATAGTCATTGGGTTTCAGGTAAAACCCAAGGTATTTCATACCTCCATTTAGGATTCCCATTCTGTAAGGAAAAAAACCTGAGTATTCCTGCCTCTCCACATCACTTAACAAATGAGTGGACAAAGTGGATTTCCCAATGTTAATTTCCATACCAGTGGCTTTAGAAAACAACTTCAGAATATCATAAAGGGAATTTAGTTCTCTGGATGATCCCGAGCAAAAGATAAGAACATCATCCACAAACAGAAGACGAGTCAACTATAGATCCTATGAAATTTGGATACCACTGAAGGATCCCAGTCTTTTAGCCTCCTTTATAGACCTGCTCAGACCCTCAGCCACTAACAAGAAAAGTAAAGGAGACAGAGGGCATCCCTGTCTCATCCCTCTCTTCGCTTGAAAAAAGGGGGATGCGACACCATTGATCAGAACCGAAAAGGACACTATTGTGATGCAACTCATAACACATTTGATGAAAGCAATACCAAACCCTAGATGAGTTAGCAACAAATGAATGTACAACCAACTTTCCTTGTCAAAGGCTTTGGATAGGTCAATTTTCAAGATAGCTCCTTTGATATTTTTTGTTTTCATACTATGTAGGCCTTCCTGGGCTACTGCGATGGCTTCATGAATTTGTTTCCCCTCCAAAACCCAAATTGTTCTTCGGTGATATGTTCCAAAAATATGCCCTTCAGTATTTTTGCAATCACCTTGGTTACCACCTTGCAAATACTGTTGCAAAGAGAAATGGGTCTGAAGTCATTCAGCGAGACAAGGTTATCTACCTTTGGAATCAACGCAATAAATGTGGAGTTGAAACTTGTCGGTATCCTCCCAGAGATTCTAGTGTCCTCCACCACCTTTAGTAAATCTCCTCCCAGTACTTCAAAAAGTTCCAGAAAAAATTATATCGTCTAATTGTCAGGCCCAGGACTCTTGTCCTTCTGAAAACTTTGCAGCATGTCCTTTAGTTCACCTTCAGAGACTTCCTCCATCAGAGCTAAATTATATTCCTCTTCCACAAATCAAGGAAAAACCTGAGCAATACGAATGACTTCAACAATAGATGCCTGAACAGGAGCTTTGTACAACCACTTGAAATGTTCCACCCCAGTAGTGGCCATTCCTTTAGAAGTATCATGAATAGTACCATGATAATCTAGTAAGCTCCAAACAGTATTTGTTTCCTTCCTTCCTCTAGCATATGCATGAAAGAATGTTGTTTTGTCATCCACAGATTCCAACCAGATCACCATGCTCTTCAATCTCCACATCTATTCCCTATCCAACAACAAAGTATTCTTTCTCCCTTCCAATCTGATCAAGAGATCTTTATCTAGATGATCCATCATTCCCCCCCCCCCTACCTTGTCAAAGATCCTAGAGAGCTCCTTTTCAATATTCTTTAGCTCACTGTCCTCCCTCCTTCTCTTGGCCGTCGACCAATCTTTAATAGCATCCTTAAAATTACGGATATTCGATTCAAACTGAAAAGTTGCAGTACTTTTATTCCCAGGATCAAAAGGAATCCATTTGTTTGATATCAGGGGGATTGGTGGTTTAACAGGACCATTCTTCAATTCCAAAAAGATTGGGGAGTGATCTGAGTGACCTCTGCTCCCCACCCATTGTCTAATAAAGTGGTGCATGTCCACTATCGTTTATGTCACTCGAAAACGATCTAGTCTCTTGGCCACTCTCCCTTCCCTGCATCTCTTATTTTTCCATGTAGGTTTGAGCTTGATGGGCTCAATATCCAACCAGTTCCTTTCAACTAGATTTCGAGTGAAGTAGTCTGTCAGCAAATCGGCATGAGTATGAGTCCCCCAAACATCAACCTACCCCAGAGAAAAATTCAAATCTCCCCCAATAATCACTAATTCGCCCCTCATAAGTGAGTTGTTAAATAGGTTATCCCAGAAAGGGATGCTATTAAGATAAGGGCATTATGTATTAAAAATAGTAAAAATATCCACATGTTCCATAACTTTAAAGGTCATGCCCAAAACTGATTCCATTCCCCAAATATTTAGAACCTTAACATTCCCGACATTCCATCCAATAGCCAGTCCTCCCAAGTGGCCTCTCACATCCAGAGTCTCAAAATGCCAGCCACAAAACCAACTTGCCAACCTAGATTTAATCACAAGTCCTGCCCCCAAGGTTTCTTGAAGCAACAGAATATCAGGGCAATCAAAATCAACCACCCTCTTAAGTGCCGATCTTTTCTGGGGACCAACAAGACCTCGACAATTAAGAGACATAATCTTCATCTTCTACCCTTCTTCTGGGCGTGCACCGCTCTAAGCGCCCTTTCAATAAATTGTTGTTTGCCATCCATCAATTCCTTTATTATGTTGGCCTGAGCCTTAACAATGTGGGAAATCCTACCCCTCCCCCTGGGTGTCTCTATAGTGGCTTTCCTGAGCCGCCCTGAAGACGCTTTGATACAGGAACGAAGAAAACAACCTAAATTAGTTGATTCAGGAGGAGAACAAGGGGATAGTACCTCAGACTCAATCGGTTCCAACACCGAAGCCTGAGGGGTTCCCCAAGAATTGCAGTAGAGTTGGGTGAAGAGAACTCTAAAGGTTGAGAAGACAATGCCAAATTCTTTAGCCCTTCCACCTAGTCAAGTCCCGAAACATTCAAATGATTTGTAAATAAATTAATGGACGAAGAAAGGGTAAAAGAGGAGATAACCGGAAGAGGAGCCCAAAAAAGGAATATATCACCCACTTTTCTGACCACCTAGACCACAGGCAGCACCATCAGATGTTCCTCCTCAGCCCCGCTTCCATCCACTGGCTTGTTAGCTAGTTCTATTGGTGTTGTCGGTGGAGATGACGGGTCGGTGCACCTCCTCCCTAGACAAAGAACTCCCACTGTGCCTTCTGTGCCCATTCAACATGCAAATTGACAATGAACATTTTGTCGTAGGATGCCCATATGCATGGCATCGTCTGCATCTAAAAGGGACATTCTCATAGTCCAAAACCTGTTTAAAATGATACAGCCCCCAATCCATCTGCAATTCTCCAGCTAATCCTTCCCTGATGTTAATATTAACCAGAATCATGGCCACCCTTTTCAGTTTTGTAACCTTGTAATATGTATTGGCTTCTAGAAAGGTCCCTAATAGGTTCCTAATGTTAGAGAAATGTTCCTTAGACTAGAATGGTAGCGGTAGCCTTGGGAGTCTGACCCAAATAGGCACGAGATCCACCCTCTCCCTACTAGCATCAAAGAGAGGATGCCATCATTTCAGTAGCACCGCTAAATGTTCCATACACCAATTTGATTCAGAACCCACAACAAATGGTCCTCGCTCTGAAAATTGAAGGCAAACCATCCACACGCCAATCCTTCCACCTTTGGAGTCACCCCCATCACCTTCTGCCAACAGTCCTCAACCCACTTTTTCCACGGACCGCATCGAGACACTTCTGCCCACAAACCGTCCAACTAGCGTGAGATTGGCCATCAGTTCAATCCAGTCCCAACCAATATCCTCCCCTACAGTATAATTGATAATATGTTTCATCTTGACCCAATTCTTCCTCCGTTTGCATGCCACCCTGCAACCGACTCTTTCATCCTCCTCATCGCTGGATCCTGATGCTAAAATCCCCTTTCCCAAAGGACTAGGACAACCCCTATGCTCCTACACTCCAATAGAGAGAGCCACAAACCCTAAATGTTCCACCCTCTCAGTTGAGCTAGCATGGTTCAACCAGGAACTTCCACCGCCCCTCCAAATCCCATTAGTGCTCAGCCCCAACAAAACCCTGTCGCCTTCCCTCTCAGCAACCAACCGCCCCCAAATAGTCTTAGAAGATACCGCCGAATCCTTCAAACTAGCTACTCCACTATCAAACAGGAAAAATGAAGAAGACTCCGGCAAATGAAATGACGAGGGTGATGAAAGGAGCAGTTCCATCGGAGAAAAAACCTCTCCACCAGCCGGAGAAGGTAACGTTGCAGATAAACCCTCCACCCAAGGCTACTAAGTGGCATCCACCTCTTTTGATAGGCACCCTCCCATCTCATGCCATAATATCCCATCTTCCAGGTGTTCAAATGAGTAATCAACCAAATCATGCCCAACCATTGATCACAGGCATGTAGATGAGAAAAAACCCAGGTAAAAACAATATGGAGAAACAATTTTACCTCTAGATTGATGAAGAAAAGGTTAAACTTGTCGTCCAAGGTAAGACCAGCCCACCCTAGTCAACCTACAAACCCCATTCTGTACATAAGCCCCCATGAGTAATCACACTAACCACCTTCGCAGTCTGTTAGATCGTTGCAGGCTGTAAGCTAGGCCTGCGAACAACCAAACCCTACCCTCCGTGCAGGCAAACCCTAGCTCCTCCTCTCGCCTCCCGGTCCCTTTGAAGTTGTAATTATGAAGTAATGTAATCACATTTGGTTAGTTTTATGCTAGTAGGTGCTTTATTTGAATCCTTTGTGCGAGGCATACTAATCTATGACAATAGGTTTACTAAATATGTCATCAACGAATATAGGGAGCATCAGTTGAGTTTCTCCATGAGGTTTTCCCTGCAAAAAAACAACAAGTCTAGCCTTGCAACATTTATGAAGAGACTTGGAATAAAAGTGGGTAAATATAAAAAGATTTTATTACCAACCATTTAAAAATAGATGAAACACTCCATACCCCATTCTCTTGATTAAAATATAGTTTACTTTCATAGAGTATGGAGTTATGATTAAAGATTTATAATATAAACATAAATTGCTTGAGTTGAGTAAGGATAGACTCCATGTTATTGTGTTCATATGAGGAGTAGCCCCCACATTCTCTAAAGACAGTGGACTAAATATTATGGGGCTTCACTTAACTATTCAAACATTATTCATTCATCTAATCTTTTCTTGCAAGTAATAAAATTTGGCATTTAAAGTATAGAGGATAGAGTGATGAGGGGGAATCAACGCTGAAAAATATTTGAGGACTACCCTTGCAGTATAAGAGCTAGCTTACAACCTAAAGTGGGGAGGTTCTTTGACCTCCAGCAGATGCCTTGGCATGGTTCTTTGGCCAAAAACACCTCAGGAAACAACATGGTTCAAATAGAAAATGGGGAGATAGATTGGTGCAATTGCAACTGCTACCCATTGATGACATTTTAAGAATTCCATGGTGAGGTAACTACGTTTTTGCAAACTTAATGAATGGATATTTATATTTTGGAAACAAAATTTTAGTCTTTAACTTTTATGGTTAATAGAATGGTGGCTACATATTCACAATCCACATGTTGCTTCTTCTTCCCTTTACCTTTAGTTTCCATGGCTATTGGAGAATCCTCCTATGCTTTTTCTAAGCTAAAGGAAGAGTCAATGTCTATCATGGGTCATATTCCTTCAATCCTTCATGTTGTTGTGAATGAATCTAAGCTTATGAAGCCACTAAAATTGGAAATTGATAACATTGATCCTATTATAGGGACTTCAAAGGAGCAAGTAGAAGTTTCCCTGTGAGGGCTTATTAACTTGAGCTTGTCTAATTTGATTATGATTCACCACATCATGTTTCTTGTGGGTAAGTTTCTAATGTAGTACCCCTACCAAGTATGCACTAATAAACGTTGGATAGACCATAGTACAATTTTTGCTTAGAAAACTCTTTATTTTTGTTTGAAGCCCTTAACCATAGCTCTTCAAATTTTGTATTACAAGAAGGTCTTTCAATAAATCAATGATTAAACTAGTAAATATACTAAAAATTAAAAAATCAAGTCAACCAATTAATGACTAAGAGAGATACTACTGAAATTTAGTTGCATTATAAAGGAATAGGATTATGCTACCATTAGTCATCTCAAAAAAAGTACTTTATATACATGTTTTGCTTGTTTTTTTTTATCAAAAATATGTCAAATTATACTAGTGATTCTTCATGAGGTGCACACATCGTGTTTGGTAGATTTCCTATGAGAAGAATCCATGTGGAGTTGGATCATTGGGGAATTTATGATGAGAGCATTGAGCCTTAGGTAGCATGTGATCACTTGGTTTCTTACATAGAAACTTGTACTTCACTTGAGCATGCTCGGGTTATGGAGCATTCATCGAAGTGTGGTGGACTCGAAGGTGCACATTGCTTAAGAGGTAGAATTGGAGTGTTGGGTACCTTTGGCGAGGAGGTTTGGGCCTTGCCTTATGGAGCACCTCGCCTTGGTACCCTTACTTGATGGACATGCTTACCCTAGAGGTTGATGTGTCATAGAGTTTAAGTGATTCATATGTGGAGTTAATTATTGATTAGTTAGGTTGCTTGAGATAGTTGTTTTTGGAACTTGTCCATTTTATTATTATTGATCTCACTCACATATTCTATATAAAGGGATAAGATATTCTTTAGTTACATTCATATACACATCATTCTCACCTTGGATATGTGACAAGTCATTAAGTCGTTTGTATCTTAAAGATGAACTTCTCTCAAGTCTTTATACTCGTCTTTATGAAAGGGAGGAAGGTGTTAGGGTATATGAGAGGAAATCCTAGATAATACCTGAAGTGTTATTGTTTCCTTATGTGAGAGGGACCTAGGGGTTTGTCATGAATAAATCTTTAAGAAAACTTAGAGTGCTTTGCCTATCCCATAGAGCTTGTTTGAGGCAAGCTTGGTTAAAGATCAAGGGTTGACTTGTTGGTGTTGATTCTAGTTCGTTATGGAGCCTTTAGTGGTGGCTATATAGCTTTTTGGGATGTATTGTTAGTTATTTGCATTGTTGGTCAGGTGTAACATCACCATCCATCATTCTAACCTATAAATGGGTAGTTACGAATTCCCCACTTGAAAAATTCACCCTGTAGAGGGCATTATTCGATTTCATAACTAATTTAAGCCTCCCATGTATGACAAAAATTAAAGAATGCAAATGTAGGTGCATAGATATAAAACAAAATGGAATTAAAACTATATTCTTGCACACAACATGCATAAACAATCATATCCATAATAGGAAGTAAATATAATTTTGCATATTCACAAACAACAATGAATACTTATCTTTTAACAAAAGGAGATCCAAGTAATTGGTTGTGTAAGATAATTTTTCCACACAACAACAGGTATCATCTGGAAATACACCCCTAATCCAGGTTATGAGGTCACCAGGGTGAAGGAAACACCTATATACTTTTCTCTCTCATCTCAAAACTCATTTTCTCTCATGCTTAGCCAACCTTCTCACCATTGGGTACTACAAGTATCTCATTCAACCATCCAAACCATGGAACACTCTTCCACTACCCAACACAAGACAATAAAGGTCTAATATTTTTCTACTCAACAGTCCCACATAGTACCCAACCCTTACATTACTCTTTAGCGTGTCCATAAAGAGTCCAACCTATTATATGCTTTCAAATAACCTCCTTTCAAATCATTTTGTGGATTCTCAAGCATCCTAGAGCTACAAATAAATAATGGGTAAAGGTTTCCTATCTTTCCCATCCTCTATGCTCACTTACAACCATCCTTTTCACTCTAATGTCTATAGTTTCCTCATCGCAATGTTAATTTCTAGTTATATTCTTATACTGGTAATTGGAAATGGTAAAAAACAACGTGAAAATCTACATTGTGTAAGAGGTCTACATGGAAAATGAGTGATAAAATCCAACATGGATAAGAGGATTGGTGAAAAGACAATTGATATTAGTTATGACCATAAGAAAGGAGTTTTACAACTTTCATACAAGTATTCATCCCATGCTTCCATCACTCCATGAGAGGACTTTCCCACCAATGTCACACATGAACTCAATGATTGGATTTAATAAGTCGAAAGGAGGAAAATGGTTGATGTAAGGCACATGGAAAAAGTGGATGAGTTATAAGGCTGACAGTTAGCATAAGAGGATTTAATCTCCCATATGACCCATTTCCTCTTCCCCTCTGGTGGAATCATAGCCCCTCCAGTGCTCACAACAGGATTTGAACTCAAAATCCGACGATAGAATCTGATGTTTCGTACGGATGTGTCGGACAACAATCATTGAGAAGTACAAGAATTAGGAAATTTTTTAGCGCCGTCGAATTTTTGACACATTTGGAGTCGGTTTTTCGACATCAAGGGTGTTGAATATCCGACACATTGGAGTCGGTTTTTTGACATCTAGGGTGTCGAACATTCGACACTTTGGAGTTGGTTTTTTGACGTATATGTGTCTGGAATTCGACACTTATTCCGTAGGTGTTTTGACGCATAGGTGTTGGATATCCGATGTTAATTCATAGGTTTTTTTAAAGGAAAATAATGTCAAATTTGACAAATTTGAAATTGTTGGTCCCATATTTCCAACGGTAACTATGTTCATGGCGTCGGATATCCGACGATGGGGCCATTATAAATTTAAACTTTTTTAAACATTTCGACATGTTTGTTGTAGAAGCGACGAACGATTTGCAAAAATTATTTATTCTCGACGGACGTTTTCAGGAATTGTTTTATTCTTCAATGGGCAGTTGCGGGATTTTTTTTTCTTCGAAAGACAGTTTGCTGGGATTTTTTTATTCTTCGAGAAACCTCCGTTTAAGAAAATTGTGATGCATGGAACTTGATTTTTTAAGACAATCGGTTGTATTCATTCACGAAGTTTGTGACAAAATATCAAATAGAAATATTCCGGATCCAAACGAAAGCAACCGACAATTGCTTGCTAGACTATGGGATGCAGCGAAACGAAGGAGTGATGGAAAATGTTATTGTCTGTGTACTCAATGCAGGGAATTTAAGAGGAGAAGAATATTGATCTCAACAACCACAAAACATTGTAGGGAACATGGACACGCTAAGGGGGGGGACGAATATCGTCCATTTGTAGGTTTAGGATTATAACGTTTTTTATATTCTTTGTTTTGGTAATTGTATGTATTACTTTTATTTTTCATATATTAATGTATATATATTGATGTTTCCATGTATTTATATTAAAGGAAAGACACCCTATAGCATATCGTCCAGAGGAAGTGCTTTCAGAACAAGTTCAAGATCATGATCATGGAGCGTGTATGTTTAATGGAGAACAAGTGAATGATCATATTGAACAAGATGATCATACTCATAATGTAGTTGAAGATGATGGTACAGATACATTGATCCATGTTTCATTTAATGTTAGAATGGATGATGACGATGACGATGATAATGAAAATGATGATGACTTTGATGATGTTCACGATATACCTCTTCTCGATAAGGCATATGAACCCCTTTATGAAGGCTCCAAAACAAATCTTCTCTTTGCTATATTATTGATAATTAACTTGAAGGTTATGAATGGTCTTTCAAACATTGCAATCACACAGATGCTAAGGTATGTAAAATAATCCATCACATATATAGGATCGTGATAAAGTTTATATGTATTCCTCTAATAATTGTATTGTTAACTCATTATTGATCATCGTACGGATGAAGCGTGTTTCGTTAATATTATTTATTTATTACATTAACTATTTTTTTAAATTTTTATGTAGCTTGATAGCTGAATTTTCGTTACCACCATCAAATATTTTACCTCGCACATATCGATATTTATCTTCCATCATGAAAGAATTTTGGAATGCATTATGAAGCAATTCATGCATGCCTCGATGACCTTGTTATATATTATAATCAGCATGGATTTGCAACAGAATGTCCGGAATGTCATGTAAGTAGATATCGTACAGATAAAGTAACAAAAAAGGTGCCTCAGAAATTTCTTCGTTATATTCCCATCATTCCATGTTTGCAACGACTGTTCAGGTGCAAAAACATAACGCAATTTATGGATTACCATGCCAGGAACAAAAGTCAAGATGATGTTATCCGGCTGCCTGCAGATGGTTCTGCTTTTAGAGATATGGAGGAAAAGTGGCCTCACTTTAAAGAACCACGTAATCTTAGGATTTATTTGGCAGCAGATGGTGTTAATCCATTTCGACAGATGAAATCCATTTACACGGTGTGGCCTATTTTTGTTATCAACAATAACATTCCTCCATGGTTGTCAATAAAGAGGGAGCACATAATGTTGTCGATGATTATTCCAGGTTTTTGTGTCTACAACTGTTTTATTTATAATGTAGTTGTGGCATCTCATTTGTCGTAGTATGTTTCCTAATTTCATATATATATCTTTTATTTTACTCTTGTACATGGTTTATATATCTTAATGGTTCTCATAATGATATATTTTATATGTACTTCAAATCAATCAGGTAAGTTCCAAGTCAAAGATATGAATGTATACATCGAACCTCTATAGATGAGCTATTGAAGTTATGGAATGGCATCACTATGTATGACGTATCTATACTAATACGACAAAGGCAATTGCAATCCCATACAATGGTTGTATGGACAATACACGATGCCCCTGGGTTAACTTTTTGTGGTTTGTATTTTTAAGTTCCACTTTAATTGCATTTAATTATATGGAGTAGTTAGAATAGTTTATATATGGTTATATTGACATAGATATTCCATATCTAAATATTGTAGGTCTTTAGACAAAGGGTAAATTTGCATGTCTAGTTTGTGGTCCTAAGATAAAATCTCGTCACTTAAAAAGCTTAAGAAAGGAGATGTTTGATGAGTATAGGCATTTCCTCTCTAAGAATCACAGGTATAGAACAACCGAAAAAAATCTTTTCAATGGGAAGCAGGAGACTGCATTAAAACCACGGAGAATGGCATCTCACCTTTGGAAGATGCAATACAATAGAAATCATCACCATAGTACGTATGGATCATCGTATATGAATTGTTATGTATTTTAATTTTTATTGTGAGTTGTTTACTGTAGTGTCCATATTTGATTTATGGTGTAATTTATTTATAAACTAATATTCATGATGTCCAGCATGATCATGAAGGAATTAATGGGCTTCCACGAGGAATGAAAAGTTATCATATTCAATTCAACAGGTTGCCCTACTATGAGCACCTACAAATTGCTCATTTGTTTGATACAATGCATATTGGAAAGAATGTTACTGAAACATTTTGGCGATTACTGGAGCTAAGGAGGGAGAAAGATAAAGTTGTGAAAGCTTGCAAAGACATTCAAGAAAGCAACCATGCAATGAAAGACGTCATCCAATTTCATAGCAATGGAGACCAAGTTAATATAAAATCAATTCCATGGATGTTTATGGAGCAACAAAGCAATGTTGTCAAAGAAGTAATGCGGAAAATTAAATTTCCCATTGGATTTTGTGTGAACTTGAAGAATATCATAACCAAAAA
>LPNX011187686.1:46363-96266 GCA_001517045.1 Pseudotsuga menziesii
TGCGAAGCTGTTTGGACTGCTAAGGATATTATGGATCAAAATACAAGAACAACGCGACTGGTCACCTCTTTCAGAGACCTAGCTTTGACCTGGTTTATGAAGTTTTCCAGTACTCAGAACTATGTCTTGGCTGATATTAAAAAAGCAATGATTAAAGAATTCAAGAAGCCTAAATTAGAGTCACAGTCTATAACTGAACTGAAAGAAATTCAGCAGAAGCGAGGTGAATCAGTTTGGGACTTTGACCAGAGGTTCAAGGTTCTGTTGGACCAAGTTAGTTTCACTACTGGACCAGAACAACATAAAGAATGGTTCATTGTAGCACTATTGCCTCATATAAGGACTCCACTTATGCAACAGAAGGTTGCTGATTAGCAAGAGGCATTGGAAATTGCTATGAAACTTGAAACAACTCCTGTTGGAGATAATTCTAGAATAGCTTAGATACAGGCGCAGTTAGCAGAAATGGCTTTGGAGTTTCACGACATGAAAAAAGGGAAAGCTACTCGCGAAGAGGTTTGGTGTATACGATGTAAGATAGAAGGTCATGACAAAGAACATTGTCCTGCACTAAGAAATTATCTGAATATTGGTGCACCAAACCTGTTTAACCCTAATGTCCTATATTGTGAGATCTATAGAACAATTGGCCAACATTGACCTGAAGATTGCTATCTACTGCAGAGATATGTTCAAGTACCTAAGAATCCCTACTGCAAGTTTTGTAAGTCAGTTGGACACAACGAAGATGAATGTCGTAGCTTTGACCTCATGAGAGAGTGAACCTATGATGCTTATAGGGTACAACCCGATGCACAAGGCAATGATGGATATGGTTACCATGGTAGTACATCAGGTCGAGGTAATTTTAGAGGTCGTGGTCGTGGTGGTATGCCTGGAAGAGGACGAGGCCAGGTTGTTTGCTATAACTATAATCAGGCAGGACATGTAGCTAGAGACTGTCAGAACCCAACTATGACATGTCGATATTGCAGAGTAGTCGATCATGTGATTGAGCAATGCCCACAGTTGATAGACAAGATACAAGAAAGAAATGGTGCTCCTACTCAGAATGTTCAGATGATTGCTGTAGAGAAAAGACCTGTCCCAGCCGTTAACGTTGTTACAAGGAGTGGAGCTACGACACAAGTGCAGAATAAGGAGAAACAGCCCGACGAGGCTTGGGTCCGCAAGACCCCAGAGAAAATTCCAGCCTTTGATGTTGGAAGAGAAAAATGAACATTTATGGAAGCTAAAAAAGACTTTGTTGATCCGAGAACATCAGTAGCAAATACGCAACAGCATCAACAACAGTTACAGTTTCAAGAAGCTTCGCCGGATCAAGTAAGTACACTAACATCATTTTTACAGAGTTGTATGAAGCTATTAAGAAATTAGAATGCTTTGAATGAGTTATAGAAAGTTATTTAGTCTTGCGAACCTCAACAAAGCTCTGATAGAGGAAAAACTGTTAATAGAGTTAGAAGGACTGGAAGAGAAATGAGATTGCATGCTCAGATAGGAGATTATGATATGACTGACATCATTTTAGACCTGGGATCTGAAGTGAATGTGCTAACTAGGCAGACATGGGAACAAATGGGAAGACCTACACTTGAATGGTCCCCTATACAGTTGAGACTAGCCAATCAGCAAAAGATTGTGCCCTTGGGGAGATTCCCTAGTGTACCAGTGGACATTGATGGAGTCAGTACCTTAGCAGATTTTGAAGTCATTGAAATAATTGATGATAGCAACCCCTATCCAACATTGGTAGGAATTGAATGGGCAATAGACAATGATGCAGTAATCAACCTTAAGAACAGACAGATGACTTTTGAAGGAAAAGGCTTGAGAGTCATAGTACCATTGGACCCTTCTCAAGGAGAAAGGTATACAGAGCCAGTCAGAGATGAAGATCAGGATGTTTTAGATCATATTTACAACATCAAAGCTAAAGAAGAAGACTATGTTAACCCTACTAATGAAGGTATAATGGATTGGCAGTGTGACAGTTCTTGCATGACTGATTCAGATGAAGGCCTAGAGAATTGGCAGAATAGACTTTATGAGCTACATGGACATCAATGTGCAAGAATTACCAAGTCTATCAGATGGGTTGGCTCACAGACAAAGATCTTACCCACTTTTGATGGCTTGACAGACCCATAAGATTTTATTGTACAATTCTCAGAGCAAGTACCAGATTCACAGAAAATGGAGACTCTAGATTCAGTATTCAGAGCTGTAGCTGCCAGATGGTGGAATGGTCATAAAAAGTATATTCATAGTTGGAGAGCTTGTCAAAAGTTTCTTCGCCTGAGATTCATGGATCAACCTCAGGAGGTGCGAAGCAGATTTAATGGTAAGACTAGCCCTCAAGAACATTTGGAGCAGTGTTATGAAGCATGGAAGCATGTACCTTGTGAAGAATGGGTACATAGGTTTATACACACTCTGGAACCTATAGCAAAGAACTGGTATGCGGAGGTTGAGCTTCTCCATGGTACTGTAAGTTGGGATAGCCTTGTTGATAGTTTTGTGCTCACATTTTCTATTAATGAGGATTGCCCTGCTTTGGACGCAACTATTAGGGTGATCCATACTAAGGTGTTTGATGATAAAGAAATAGCTGAGCACCAACCTGATTGGAAGGAACAAGAAGCTAATGCAGTAGAATGTTATAACCTCGCCATTGATGAAGATGATGACCCTCGCAACATTAATATTCCTGAGTCTGAAGGACATTGTGAAGTACATGGAGCAGCAGTTGAATCACCTGAAGTAACTCAGCCCTTGAAAACCAGGAAAGTAAACATTGGATCAGAAGAAATGCCTAAGTACGCAACCATTGGAGATTATTGGGACGAAGAAATGGTAAGCAAAGTGACTGAACTTCTCCATGAGTATCAGGACTTATTTTCGATGAAGTTCTCAGAAATGAAAGGTATCCTTGGTGATATAGGAGTGATAAAATCCCCTTTGAAAGCTGATGCAAAGCTTGTGAAGCAACACCCTTATAGGCTGAATCCTAAGTATAAAGAAAAAGTCAGGATGGAGCTAGATAAGATGCTCGCTGTAGAAATCATTGAGCCTGTCGAAGAGTCCGAATGGGTCAGCCCTATGGTGGTACAAGAAAAGAAGGCCAAGGGAGAAATCAAAATCTGTGTTGATCTGAGGAAGTTTAATGATGCACGTTTACATGATCCTTTTCCTACTCCCTTTACAGATGAAGTTTTAGACAATGTCAGAGGTCAAGAAGTGTATTCTTTCACTGATGGATTTTTAGGTTACCATCATATCAGAATTGCCCGAGAGGATCGACATAAAACAACCTTCACTACAGAAATGGGATCTTTTCAGTACACTGTTATGCCCTTTGGATTGAAGAATGCACCTGCTATGTTTTCCAGAGTAGTCATATCTGCATTTAAGGAATTTATTCATAAGTTCTTGCAAGTTTACTTTGATGGTTGGACTATCTTTGGTTTATTGAAAGATCATATAGCCAGTCTAAGACTTATGCTGGATAACTGTAGACAGCATCAGATTTCATTGAACCTGAAGAAGTGTATCTTTTGTGCACCTTTTGGAATTCTGCTAGGTCACATTGTATGCAAGCAAGGATTGATGGTGGATCCTGCGAAGATAGCCATTATTGTGAACTTACCACCTTCGAAGTCTGTTAAGCAACTTCTCACTACGCTTGGTCATACTAGATATTACAGGAAATTCATTAAAGGATATGCTCAGATTACAACCCCTATGGAAAAGAAATTGAAGAAAGATATTAAGTTTGAATGGACACCTGAATGTCAGGAAAGCTTGGACATTTTGAAAGAAAAGATGGTAACTGCCCCTATCTTAGTATTCCCTGACTGGAATAAGGAGTTTCATGTTCATGTCGATGCATCCTCCATTGCTTTAGGTGTAGTATTGGCTCAGTCAGGTGAAGGTAATATTGATCACCCTATTGCTTTTGCAAGTAGAAAATTGTCCACAGTAGAAAAGAATTATACCACAACAGAACGAGAAGGTCTAGCTATGGTTTATGCTTTGCAAAAATTTCGACATTATTTGTTAGGATCTCAGTTTAAGAAGTTCACTGACCATTCTGCTTTGAAGTATTTGGTTAACAAGCCTGTGTTAGGTGGAAGGATATGTAGATGGCTGATTTTGTTTCAGGAGTATGACTTTGAGATCATAGTTAAGCCAGGAAGACTTAACCTGGGGCATGACCACTTGTCGAGGCTCGAGTCAGGAGAAGAACCCACTAGTTTGGATGAAGGTCTTCCTGATGCCCAGTTGTTTGCCATCCAGATGGTTGATGACTATTTTAAGGATATTTTTCAGTACTTGTCTATAGGTTTTGCACCCTCTGAGATGACAACACAGCAGAAGAAGCAACTGGTGGTTAGAGCAACTGACTTTACCTTGATAGCAGGACAGCTATATAAGATGGGACCAGATGAAATACTGCGCAGATGTGTCTTGGAGCATGAAAAGCCATTGATTTTGGATGAGGCACATTCTGGAGCAGCAGGAGGTCATTATGCAGGAAAAGCTACAACACAGAATATTATGACAGCTGGATTGTGGTGGCCTACGATTCATAAGGATGCAAGAGAGTATTTCCATAGCTGCGATATCTGTCAGAGGACAGGTAAACCATCCAGGAGGGATGAGATGCCTCTTGTTCCACAGGTAACTTTACAAGCATTTGACAAGTGGGCTATTGATTTTGTTGGACCCATCAATCCCCTTGCAAAGAAATCTGGAGCAAGATACATTATTACAACAACTGATTACCTTACTCATTGGGCTGAAGCTCAACCAGTCAAGGACTGTAGCACTGCTACAACTGCGAAGTTCATATTTGATAATATTTTGTCAAGGTTTGGATGTCCTAGAATTCTTATGAGTGATCAAGGATCACATTTTTTGAATAAGACTATTGCAGCATTAACTGAATAATTTCAAGTATATCATCAGAAGAGTACTGCCTACCATCCTCAAGCAAATGGAATTGTCGAAGCCTTTAATAATATTCTTGAGCACGCTCTGACGAAGGTTTGCAATGTTAACATAAATGATTGGGATCTCAGAATTCCAGCAGTATTATGGGCTTATAGAACCACTTGCAAGAAGTTGACAAGCCACACACCTTTTAGGCTGGTATATGGACAAGAAGCAGTTATGCCCATGGAGTACATTGTTCCTAGCCTCAGAATATCTGCCTTCACAGAGATGGATGATCCAGCTATGTTGAATGAAAGGCTGGCGAAGATACTGGAACTAGAAGAAGACAGATTCATTGCAGGGTTCCAGCAGCAAGTGCAGAAAGCTAGAGAAAAAGCATGGCATGATAGACACATTAAGAAGAAGCATTTTCAGAAGGGTGATCTTGTTCTCTTGTACGACAGTAAATTCATGAAGTTCCCAGGTAAGTTCAGGACACATTGGAAAGGACCATACATAGTTCAGAAAGTTACCGATGGTGGTGCAGTTCAGTTAGCTAAATTGAATGGAGAAATTTTGCCCTCCATGGTGAATAGAAGTAGATTAAAGAAGTACAGGGACAAGCTTGTACCCCCTGATCAGAAGTAATAGCAAGAAGAAGAGTCTAAGTACCAAGAATAGTTGAAATTGGGTACTAGACTATAATGAAGCTCTTCTTAGAGAAGATTTGGCAGATTATGGAAGTGTCGAAGGTTGTGGAAGAAATTCTGTCATGGGTCGAAGGTCGAATCTCTGTAGAAACTGGTGTCAGGATGTGTCGAAGGCATGTACTATGTCGAAGGTCCTTATTATGTCGAAGCTGAAGTTAGTGGTTGTGCTGAAGATGAAAGGTGTGTTGAAGCTTAAAATGCGATCGTTGGAAAAAATCAGATTTGGCGGTGCCAGTACGTTAACTGCATTAACTGCCTATAATGATGAGATTTTGGGAAATCTAGCACCGTTTGGAAAATATCTAGCGCTGTTCGGTCAGATATGGTGTCTTCAATGCACAGTTATAGCATATTTGGTCATTGGATTCTATAAGAAGACACCCAGACCTGCGAAGTTCACATTATGCATTTTTTTTGAGTTTTACAGTTCAATCCATGTCAGCTGATCGTGAAGTCCAGGAATTGTTGAGAGAATTCAGACAGAGGCATCTGCAGAACCTTATGAGCAACCCACCTGCATCTGCACCTCACGAAGAAATTCCCCCAGCGCTGAATCAGCCAATGCAGACATGAGAAACCAGAAAAAAATTCAAGGCAGAAGTTCGCTCTAAGCGGAACGAAGAGAGGCACCAGCCATCAAGAAAGACACCGGAGGATCCCGAGATGAATCCTGCTGGTTCCACAGAGCTCCCACCTGAAGGTTTTGAAGACTTCGATGAGGATGAGAATGTTGCATCGCAGCGTCCACCATATCTTCCGCCTGTTCGACCAGGAGTTCAGCCACCTCGATGGACAACCAAGTTCACGTTACGCACCCTTTCACTGCCACAGGGTGTGCAGTTGGTCAAAACGATGACAGGGAAAATAGACCGGCTCAAGTATGTAGACCATGATACGAATGATTATGGGAAATTTCTGCAGTTCGCACCTGGGAAATACTTGCACTCTGTCCATTATCTGGAGGCCGGTACGATGCTACTGGAAGTGAAACAGTGGGCTGCTGTCTTGGAGCAAGCTGGCTTGTTGAAGATGCTGAATGTACCCCACTTTGGTCGCAGCACGCAGGTTACCATAGTAGTCAAGAAACTATTGACGTTGGTGCATGATAGGCACCTATGGATAGGAAGCCAGTGAATTGCCATTAATGGAGAGCTCATTCACAGGATTACAGGCTTGCCGAAGGAAGGGCCTGATCCTGGCATTAAGTTCGTCGGAAAGCACGAAGACACGAAGCTGGCACAGCACATGAAGGATCGCTTCGTCCTGACGAAAGGAAAGCAAGGGTTTCAAACCTTGACAATTTGACATCAAAACATCCGCTTTGCCGCAGAACTACTAGCATGCAAACTAATGCAGAAGTGTAGACCCAATGAAGTACCTGCCCCGATTGTCAGTATTGCTGTGAACTGTGCCGAAGGCTACAGTTACAAATGGGCAGAGTACATTGCTAGAGAATTCCTTGAAGATGTCCGCGATGCGCAGGAGAAAGGATGACCCTTTCATTACTCATGGTTGTTAGTGCTTATTGCACTGGTAGGATGGAGAGAACCTACCGAGGCACAGTTTGTTGATGTGCCTCTGCACATGCTTGGTGCAGTAAGATATGCATCTCTATGGGTGAAGGATGCAGGAACAAGGCCGAGCATACCAGTTCCCCCAGTAACAGATGTGGGCACAGGTCCTAGCCAGACGCAACAGAATGACCCACTCGAAGAAAGCGACGAACAAGATGAGTCACAACAGAACGAAAGTGACCAGGGTGGAGATGATGGAGCCGATGAAGAAGAAGAATAATCGGTCAAAATCATTTCATACCATAATCGCCCAGATAAGCGTAAGTCTCCCGAAGCAGAGGAAGTGACGAAGCCTTCGCCGAGAAAGAAAGCTAAGGCGTCGAAGGGAAAGAATATTGTTGAAGAGCCCGTTGTGACAATTGAAGAGCTTGATCAGGCTTTGACAAATTCTACAGAATTATTAACCAGCAAATGGTCAGAGTTTGCAGCTACGCACCTTGATGCACTCACCGACGTAGCACGACGAATTGAAGAACTGAAGGTGTTAGCAGAAAGAACATCAAATGGCGCTGCAGCAAGCAGTGCCCAGGCAAGCGTGCAACTAGATACTCGGCAATGGCCAGCCAAAAGCAACAGAGGACAGGTCCCAAGTGCGACCCTCATAATAACTAATGCAGCATCTCGATCGCAGATGAGCATGACAGTTGAGATAGACTACACTAAGTTGTCTATGCCAGAGCTGCATCTGTGTCAATTGGCACTCAAGAAGGAGATCCGAGAACGAGACAACTACTCACACATGCAGTTAGAAAGTGCCACGAAGCAGAGTGAGAGCCTTGCAGCGTAGTTGGAAGAAGCTGAGCAGAAGAAGAGGGAAGTAGAAAGCAAGTGGGATACACTAGCGCGAGTGTTGGATGAGCCGTGTCGAAGTCTCCTTGACTTCGACATACAGGCTGAAGAAGAACTGGAACAAAGGATCGTCAAGCTGAAAGACTATGCACAACAGTCTCGAAGCGAGATAGAGAAGATGAAAATGGAGCATGAGGCTTAGATTACGGAGCTTCAACTTCGTATCATTCCTGAGAGCCCACCAGAGGTCAGGGAACATCGTTGCAGCGATATTGAAGCCTCAGCAACGAAGATCTCAGATCTTGTGAGTAGTGCCTCAAAGCTCCTAGATGAAAGTGTCGAGGCCTAGGCAAACTTACAAGACAACCCAGACGTGGAAAAGCTGTAAGAAACCATTAAGCAGTGACAGAAAGAGCTGGATGCAGTCAAAGTGAAAATCAAGACATTGCCTCCTATGCAGAAGATGCTTAAGGTGAAGCATAGCAATGAGCTGCAGCAAGAAATTGAGTTGTACAGAAGGAAAGAAACATTGTTGGTGAACTCTGTGCAACCCCTCATTAACGAGGCCTTGGAGTTGAGCATTGCTGTGGACAACCAGTTGAAAGTCTTAAAGGAGTATGATGCGTTCGCATAAGAAAAGGCCAACGAAGCATATTTAGCAATGTTGCAGGAGATAGTGGAGAAGGAGCAAGCAGGCAAAGATATCATGCGCAGCCTCAACAAGCAGTTCACTATCTTCACCAACAAGATTCTCCCACGAGAAAAGCAGCAGAGTGCCCCGGGACGGGACACTGGTGAGTCTTAGGGGCCTGTTGGGGCACGGACCTTAAAGTTCCTTAATTTCGACAACTCCGCGGTTTTGGTGTGAAGCTTGTAAGCGGAATTGCGGCCCAAAATAGTCTTAGGGGTTTCGGGGTTGGGTTGAAGCCCCTCTTTTTGTAAATAACCCATGGTTTAAGCCTATGGTTTTTAAGCCCATGGTTTAAACTCATGGTATTGTAATAGTGCACTTGTATAAATAGGCACTTATGTAAAGGAGAAAAGATCCTTTTCGAAGGTTTTTGTATGATGATAATTTGAGGCGAAGAAGCTAAGGCCTATTTTGGGTTTAAGGTTAAGTCCCAGCTGAGTGCATGGACGACCTTTGCAGCTGAGTGCGTAGAGGGTTTTGTTAAGGTTAAGTCCCAGCTGAGTGCGTGGATGACCTCTGCAGCTGAGTGCGCAGAGGGTTTTGTTAAGGTTAAGTCCCAGCTGAGTGCGTGGATGACCTCTGTAGCTGAGTGCGCAGAGGGTTTTGAAAGAAAGGATCTGCAGCTTAGTGCACAGTTTTGGGTTGTTGAGAAGATCTGCAGCTGAGTGTGCAGATCAGAGCTGTGTTGTTTGTAAAGAGTTGAATATAAACGCAGTTATGTGGACGTAACCCCTACACTGGGGGTGAACCACGTATATCTTGTGTTGTGGTGGTTCTTGTTTATTTTGTTCCTGTTATGTTTTCATGCATTTGATAAGTAGGTGAATAATAAGTAAGATATATTGTTAAGTACTAACTTCGCCGTGAATTCCCAGTTAAGGGTTAAGCAAGTAACTGTCTGTTTATCTAAACTGCGAAGTTATTTAAGTGAATGTCGAAGCTCTGTATTGTATAAATACTCTTTGTTAAGGCTAAAGGTACCGTAATATCCCTCTTTTGCCAGTAGAAACCTGATTCTGCGCACCCCATAGCTGTTTCGGGTGAGACTGCAACCTGTTCGCAGGTTGTTGCAGAAAGGGCCAACACTGTGGGTCTCTTTGTTGGTGCGAAGATAAAAGTATAAGAACTCGGGTCTACCCTAAGTCCCAACAATCATCACACATCATCATCTTCATCATTGTCGTCGTCATCATCACACATCATCGTCATCAACAACATCATCATCATGATCATCATTATCATCATCATCTTCATCACCATCACCATCACCATCACCATCACCTAGTTCATCATCATCATCATCGTCATCATCATCCTATTATCATCATCATCATCATCATCATCATCTTATCATCATCATCACCATCATCATCATCTTTATTGTCGTCATCATCATCATCATCATCATCATCTTATTATCATCATCATCGCCATCGTCATCATCTTCATCGTCATCATCATCATCATCATCATCATCATCATAGACCTATTCTTTTATCTTATTTAAAAAGAGAGAGTTACAACTAACATCATCACCACCATCATCATCATATATAATCATCATCATCATCATAATCATCATCATCATCATCATCATCATAATCATAATCATCATCATCATAATCACCATCATCATCATCTTCATCATCATTGTCGTCGTCTTCATCATCATGACCATCATCATCATCATCATCCTCATCAACATAACCATCACCATCTTCATCATAATCTTCATCATCATCATCATTATCCTCATGATCATCATGATCATGATCATCATTGTCATCGTCGTCATCAAAATCATAATTATCATCATCATCATCGTTGTCGTCATCTACATCGTCATCATCGTCATCTTCATCATCATCGTCGTCATCATCACAAATCATCATCTTCATCATCGTCTTCATCATCATCGTCGTCATCATCACACATCATCATCATCATCAACATCATCATCGTCGTCGTCATCTTCGTCATCGTTGTCTTCATCATCATCACCATCACCATCATCTAGTTCACCATCATCGTCATCATTATCATCTTATCATCATCATCATCATCATCACCATCATCATCATCTTCATTGTCGTCGTCATCATCATCATCTTATTATCATCATCATCGCCATCATCATCATCTTCATCGTCATCATCATCATCATAGACCTATTCTTTTATCTTATTTTTTTTTAAAAAGAGTTACAACTAACATCATCACCATCATCATCATCATAAATAATCATCATCATTATCATAATCATCATCATAATAATCATAATCATCATCATCATAATCACCATCATCACCATCTTCATCATCATCATTGTCGTTGTCGTCGTCTTCATCATCATGACCATCATCATCATCGTCATCCTCATCAACATAATCATCACCATCATCATCATCATCATCATCATCATCATCTTCATCATAATCATCATCATCATCATCGTCATCCTCATGATCATCGTCATCATCATCATCATTGTCATCATCGTCATCAAAATCATAATTATCATCATCATCGTCGTCGTCGTCGTCTTCATCGTCATCATCGTCGTCATCATCACACATCATCATCTTCATCATCGTCTTCATCATCATCGTCATCATCATCACACATCATCATCATCATCAACATCATCATCATGATCATCATCGTCGTCGTCATCTTCATCATCATCGTCTTCGATGGTTATGTGTAGGATATTCAACGCTTATGCGTAGAATATTCGATGGCTGTGTCAGATGTGGGGCACTAGTTTGTGGGGTTTTTCGACGGGTGTGTAGTCGGATTTTCGACACTAGTTCGTAGGTTTTTTTGAAATAAAATAATGTCATATTTGAAATTGTTTGTCCCATGTCATCAACATCATCATTGTCATCATCGTCATCAACATCATCATCATCGCCGTCGTCATCATCTTCATCGTCGTCGTCTTCATCGTCATCATCATCATCGTTGTCTTCATCATCGTCGTCGTCATCATCACACATAATCATCTTCATCATCATCATCGTCATCATCACACATCATCATCTTCATCATCATCGTCATCATCATAAGGCTATGGTCATCATCATCATCAACATCGTCATCATCATCATCATCATCATTATCATCGTCATCATCATTATCATGATCATCATCAAGAGCGTCATCATGATCATGATCATCATTATCATGAACATCATCATCATCAAGAGCGTCATCATGATGATCATCATCAACATCATCATCACCATCGTCATCATCTTCATCGTCATCATCATCATCATTGTCATCAACATCATCATCGTCATCATCATTGTCATCGTCGTCATCAACATCATAATCATCATCAACATCATCATCATCATCATTGTCATCGTAATCCTCATGATGATGATAATCATCATCAACATCATCATCCTCATCATCATCATCGTTATCCCCATGATCATCATCATCACCATCATCATCGTCGTCATCGCCATCATCATCATCGTCATCGCCATCATCATCATCGTCATCATCTTCATCCTCATGATTATCATCATCATCAACATCGTCGTCACCATCAACGTCATCATCATCTTCATCATTATCATCATCATCGTTGTCGTCATCCTCACGATGATGATAATCATCATCATTGTCATCGTCGTCATCAACATCATCATCATCATCATCATCATCATCATCTTCATATATTTTATCAGCATCATCGTCGTCATCATCTTCATCATCCTCATGGTGATGATAATCATAATCATCCTCATCAACATCATCATCACCATCATCATCATCTTCATCATCCTCCTCCTCATCATCATCGTTATCCCCATGATCATCATCATCACCATCATCATCATCTTCATCATCATCGCCATCCTCTTATTGATGGAAGAAAGGAAACTGAATAACCAAAAACATCATCATCATCATCATGAAGACGACGACGATGATGAAGATGACGACGACGATGACGATGAAGAAGAAAATGACGATGACGATGACGATGAGGGTTCCTCTTGTAGGTTGGGTGGTTGGGGAAGTATGTTGTATTTGTCCCCATCTAGATTCAAAACCCATGACCAAATGTACATGACACATACAACAGTGTCAAAATTTCAGTTAATGAAAAATGTTACATAGATTCTTACTCATATATATTATTGTGCATAAAAGTAGATGAATAGATCATTAAATAGTTAATTACACATCCCAAAGTAGTGAGGCTTCTGATTGAAAATTTGGGGATTTTTTTATTATTAACAACCTTTTCATATGAATGGTAAAGTATCATAACATAAATACTATGATTTATCTAAATTCATTAGAAAATACTCAATCTCATTGAACATTGGTACATGCAAGATTTATATGCCCAAGAATGGAAGACAAGGATTATAGTTTACCATCACCTTTAATGCATAAAGGTAAATGGAAATTATTTGATGTTTTATTATTTTGGAAAGGTTTTAATGTAAATAGTTCCACAAGTAGATGTTTGATTTTTATAACCAAGAGATAATGATTTCAAATAAATTGAAATTATGACCTTGATTAATTATTATGAGATAACAATATACAAACACTATAATTCATTTTCTTATACTTGGTATGTTTAGATAAAAAGATGACACAACTCTCAATATTATTATTATAATCTTTATATGGAAACTCCTAGTTAATTGTACTTAAATATACACAAAATATTAAACAATGATTGATTATGAAAGCAAGTCCTTTTTATGCCAATAGACACTTTTGATCTTAATGCAAATCTCTATATAGTTTATTAAATGATTATGTTATAATATAGAGTTTACACTTTAAAGGTTAATGAGTCTAATGCTTTAGATCTCTCACAAATGATTTGCCACAACTTATTAGGAAATGAAATGATGTTGGAAAAATATCATATGCAATAATTACATATAATCAATATTATGAAGGACTGAGTTAATCCTGTCTTAATTAGGAAAATACAACTCAATGATGACCACATTGGAGGTTGGTGGTATATGTAGTTTGATGCCCAATAATCTAGAAATTGCCATTACAACGTTTAGAACTCTAGCGCCTGCAGAAATTTCCATTACAGCGTTTAGAACTCTCACCCCTGCGGAAATTGCCATTATCGCGTTTAGAACTCTCGCCCCCGTGGAAATTGCTGCATGTTTGTGTCCAGAGGGAGATTGTTGTGCGTTTGTGTCCATCCTTCGACTCTCCAACGACGAAGAAAATGAAGGTACCCCAGATGTTTGAAGGCTATTCATTCTTAGAACCTAGAAAATGAAGCATGGATTTCATGGTGTAACGTCCCCGACCCTCCGACTGACGAAGAGGATGTTGCTAACACCAAACAAACGGGCAAACAACCCCATGAACGTGAACAAGGATAAATGTTGATATTAAAAGCTTAACATAATACATACTAAGATGCATAAAACACATAAGGATACACAGTTACTCAACATTCAGCGGAAGCAAACATATACATTCCAGCATTCAACATGTTCATCATAATTCATGAAACAGTAGATATAATTGCAGAGATGAAATAGTCAAGAGTACTTATCTTTTTAATGAATAACTCACCCCACAACCAGCTATGTCGCTACAACGTTCCACCCAACCATAGGCCAGCGTACTCATCAATCTCTCATCAACACTGCCACCCCCGAGGTGGGCATGATTCCTTAAGGAATAAGAGTCAACGCAGGCTTACACATAGCCAAGGTACACAAATTAGCCAAACCCACACAGTAGGGTTTACCAAGTCATCAAGGAGATAGGAAAGGCTAAATGCTAAGCTGGTGGCCTCAAACACCAGTTTTCTCAAGCATACCCAGCCTCTAATCCCACTCTCACAGTCCGACGACCAACCACTGCATATCGCAGCAAAACAATCCATTCACAACTCTGTGAAGAAGGCAAAGACAACCGGGTGACAATCCCAAACAAAAGGCGAGACACAGTTCAGGTCCAACCACACTCCAAAGTTGTTCTTGGCCCTAGCGTGGCCAAAACAACTCAAAAACAATCCCCAAAAGACGTCTGCTGCCTCAGCAACCAAGAAGCAACCCAAAACCAGGGTGAATTGACAACCCAAACTCACAATGAAAACTATGGCAACCTTACACAGTCTTAAAACAAGGGAGAAGTCTGATTCTCAATCTTGGGCAAAAGAAGGACATAAACGCAGACCACAATCTGATGAGGAAACGATGAGAACCTTACACAGTCCGCAGTTGGGGCAGAAGCATAACTCCTAGCATAGACATGGGAGGACTCAACCAACGGATGTGGAAGTCAATGACCATCCAACATCTAAAAGCCCACAGCACACAGCTCCTCAACGCAAACGCTGAAGAAAGTTACACAGACAGAAATGGGGAAAGAACCGATTCTCCATCAATCTGTGCGTGAGGAGAATGGACGTGGCCAACAAAATAGGGAAAAACGATAGCTCACGAACAACAAAATACAACCACAGCGGTCCTTCACCATCTGACAATGGTGGAGGCCAAAAATGCCGACTCCATGCGTGAGGTAGATTAACCGGCCCCCTCTATGCATCCCCTGCGTGAGAGTGAACCCCAAAATCCCCCCCCTGAGAGTGCATAGTGAGGGTTCCCTTACCCACGTGAAGGTGGAGAGAGGACTAGTGGAGTGAGCGAGTGGCAAAGACTGACAGTCCTGCCACCCTCCACTTCCAGCAATAAATGCCCCAACAACTCAACAGAACATTAAAAAGGTGGTTGGATGAGACAAGGGAAGGTGGGAAAAACAGACAGGGTGATGACATGTAGCTTTTCCCCCCATGACTCAAGGTCATGACTCAAGGTTCATCATTCCCCCCCCCCTTATTCTTTGGAATCATGCCCTTTTCATTTTAACGTTGCACCGTTGTAGCTGGCTGTAGGTTTATTTTAATTGATGTGCGTATTTACATGATGCCAAACTATAATGTGCCGGATAGCATGATATACCATTGGCAACTATCCCTATTGCCGAAACATACACAACCAAATCGATGGTGAGGCTTTTGCCTTTAGCTCCTCACCACGATTAATTACATTATATACATCATGCAAACGGGGTCAAAAATGGGGTGTTACACATGGCTTAGGGTTGTTACTATGGAAAGAATTCATAGGACTGCAGTCTTAGTGGGAAAAAAATTATTTTAGATTTCATAATCAACCCTTAATTGCTTCTTATGCACCCAGATTTGAGAAAGGGTTGTTGCTTGATGGTTTTGGGTTGGTCCAGAATGTCATTTCAGAGCTAAGTTTGGGTCTTAGATATGTTTGGAAAATCACTAGCTGGGTCCATACCTTATAAATAACCCTCTTCATCATTGTTTACATGCCTATATTTGTGAAATATGTTGCTTTCCACCACTGTCCATGTCCAGAATCACTTCAAAAAGGACCACATTTCCTTTTTTGATGCACAGAGTTCCTTCAAATATATTTTAGACTTGATTCTAGGGATATTTATGCCCAAGGGACTGCATAATTAGACAAAAATAAGAACAATTCCCCACTTCATTTTCATTTTAAAAATTTTAAAATCATTTTGCAAATCTCCAGGGATTCATTACTAATTCGATCTATTAGAGCAGTTCATTGAACGAGTTTGATTTTATCTTAGTGATACTAGAATGATAATATTTCCCTCACGGTCCAGGATCATGGTAGTATCACTCCTACATGATGTCTCGCCCTTCTTGTCCCTTTACTGTTTTTTCCATATTGCCCCAACGCCTTCCCTACATCCCTGTTCTTCCCTTTACTTTCTTTCATGTCCTGCTCCAAATAACTTGTAGGCTCAGGTTTATTAGTTGTTATACTGCACTATTATTATAGCTGAGTGAGATTGCTATTGTAGTGATGACCGAGATATATTATGGGCTACGTGGAAAATAAAGGAAAGTCATCGTCATCATCATAGAAGAAAGGACAATAAAGGAAAGTCAAAGGCTATTAGAGGCCAATAGAGGAAAGGAAGAGGCTATTAGAGCAGGTTACCTTCATTCAGCACCCACGAAAAATAGAGGTAATAGGGGTAAACAGAGTTTGGGGGTGTGACATCCTACCCTTGGGTGTATATTAGATGCACCCAAGAGTGAAATCGAGGAGAAGGCACACATACCCTAACCACTAGGTATTTTACAGAAAACTTAGAATATAATTCAATATCATTATAAAATCCCTAGGTTAGAAAGCAACTCGAACCTAACCCAGTATTTTCCAAATTGTATCGACAACAGAGATTTTCCAGAAGTCTGCCAAATGTTATGGATTTCTTCTTTCAGGTTTTTTATTATAAAAACCTTTTATTAGAAATCAACTCGAACCTAACCCAATAATTTCCAAATTTTAGTGATGACAAATATTTTCCAGAAGTTATTTTGTTTGGCTGTTAAAATATTAAAAAAACACAAAAAAGCAACAACTGGAAGATTAAGAAGATTAAATGTTGGAAAGGACACAACTATCATTGAATTTTTCTCTCTGCTTGCTGCCACCTATATTAATTATTAAATATAATCTGTATCAGCTTTAAATAACTCTTATGTCATGTTTTTAGGTTTAGGCCACAGTTAGTAACTTTTTGTCCCAGGTATCAGGCATCATTGTGGTGAGAAGAAAGAAGTATGTGTTCCCCTCTCAAAACAAATAAAATAAAATAGAGGTTGGATGGATAGGGCATATATATGTCCTCTGATAAATGATCACCACTTGCGGTATTCTGTAGGAGAGAAAGAACACAACTTTCCTGAAAGCCACTGAAGTAAAAAGGAAACTTGGGGGCCCGCCTTTCATAAGAGATTCAATGTTTCTAAAAAGGGAGAAAATAGAGGAAGATTTGTAAGCTTAGAACCTTTTGGAGGCATCAATTTTATAACCTTACCATTTTTTCCGAAAGAAAAAAGAGAAATTGGTTAGTAGTAATATATGTGAATGATAATGAAGATCAAGTGACTAGCTCATGGAAGCAACACTAGGATCTCTAAAAAATTGAAGAAGGGTTATTCGAAATAAGGGTTTGACAAGATATAATTGTAGTATTGATGCAAGATTACATTGAGGGGTGGTTGAGATGTTTAAAAAAAAAAGTTACTCAGGCCCCTCAAACATAAAGATTTGAAAGACAGTTAAAATGGTTAGGGTTTACTAGCCATCATCTTTTCTATTTAAAGAATGACTTCATTAAGGAGTGGTGGTCCATCCACCATTTACATCTTCCAAATTTGTAAGTAAAGATGTTGAATCAATTCCCTAGTGTCTTCATCTTATCATGTTTAATAAACCCTTAGAATATGAAGTGTTTAATTTGAAACATTGGGTGAATCTTGCCAACAAATTCTACTTTAGGGACCATGACTGTTGGTTTTAGATGAAGGGCATTTCCCACGCAATAAGGACACCAACATACTCCATGCTCTTTCCCAAATAACATACAAGGAGATGGGTGTTATTGTCATGCACCCTTTTTCAGAACAATTTTAAAGAGATGGTCAATCTTTTGAGGTTGCCGAGGCCTAATATTTTAGATTTGAACTCTTTTCAAGCCTTCTTCAGCCGGTTGATCAATATCATTACTGCAACTAAGAGGAATTCAAAATTAATGTATCGGGGGCATGTTCAAGATACAGTGGAGATAATCTTCTTTGAAGTGTTGGGTTATGCACTACAGAGTAGCACTGAAGAGGTTAAAATATTTACAATTGAGTATACAACCCTTACTAGGAATCCATATATACCAATTTCTTATGTCACTTTTTTGCAAGCTAAGATATATATTGAACATAGTCATCTTAATATCCTCAGGGCCACATTCAACCTTGGAAGAGATTCAATATGTAATTCAACATGAAACCTAGCAGAATCCCATTGCCCATGGAATTTTAGAATGCATTCCTCCCAACTATCATTATGAAATTGATTAGGATACCCCAAGATGTCCAAGGAAACCATTAGAATCTTCTCTGAAGTGTTGGGTTATGCACTACAGAGAAGCACTGAAGAGGTTAAAACATCCACTCTACAAGATCTCCAAGAACAAACATCTTTATTTGTCCATTACTATAAAGGAGATGTACTATAATATTTTCCTGGACTTGTTGATTTCACCGTTAAGTTGAACCTAAATGATAAACAGAGATGAGAACTAAGCAAGCTACAACAATTTGTAGGAAATCGAATGAGTAGAGATATAATGTCTGCAGCAGTTTGCATACATCCTTCACTTGAATGATGTTAGTTCTTGGAGATCTTGTAGAGTGGATGCTTGGTTGCTCTATTGGTTCCTCATTAGATGCTTCACTATATGAATCATATATGGGGTCCCCAAAAATATGATTATTGATTTGAAATATAACATCCAACTCTTCATGAAATGGATAAATGGATGCATTTTCCATCTCATCATCAAACAAGGGTTTTCCTACAAAATATTCCTCATCAAAATCTCAACAATATGGACCATCTAATTCAGATTCTTGGGATGAGGTAATATAATAGGAGAATGGGTTCTTTCTTAACTAGGGCCTTCTTCAAAGGAATCTTCATGGATTTTTTCAAGGTATTGATTTTGTGGAGGGTAAACTGGATCCTCAAAAGATTCCTCATCAATAATAGGATCCCATATCTTGTATAACAACCTAAGAATATTTACAATTGAGTATACACCCTTACTAGGAATCCATAATACCCATTTCTTATGTCACGTTTTTTCAAGTTAAGATATATATTGAACATGTTCATCTTAATATCCTCAGGGATGCATTCAACCTTGGAAGAGATTTAATATGTAATTCAACATGAAACCTAGCGGAATCCTATTGCCCATGGAATGTTGGAATGCATTCCTCCCAACTATCATTATGAAATTGATTAGGATACCCCAAGATGTCCAAGAAAACCATTAGAATCTTCTCTGAAGTGATGGGTTATGCACTACAGAGTAGCACTGAAGAGGTTAAAACATCCACTCTACAGGATCTGCAAGAACTAACATCATTATTTGTCCATTACTATAAAGGAGATGTACTAGAAGATTTTCCTGGACTTGTTGATTTCACCGTTAAGTTGAACCTAAATGATAAATAGAGAGGATCACTAAGAAAGCTACAACACTTTGTAGGAAATCAAATGAGTAGAGATATAATGTCTGCAGCTGTCTGCATACATCATTCAGAATGATGTTAGTTCTTAGAGATCTTGTAGAGTGGATGCTTGGTTGCTCTATAGGTTCCAATTATTTAGGTTCCTCATTAGATGCTTCACTATATGAATCATATATGGGGTCCCCAAAAATATTATTATTGATTTCAAATATAACATCCAACTCTTCATGAAATGGATAAATGGATGCATTTTCCATCTCATCATCAAACAAGGGTTTTCCTACAAAATATTCCTCATATGAATCTCAACAATATGGACCATCTAATTCAGATTCTTGGGACGAGGTAATATAATAGGATAATGGGTTCTTTCTTAAATAGGGCCTTCTTCAAAGGAATCTTCATGGATTTTTTCAAGGTCTTGATTTTGTGGAGGGTAAACTAGATCCTCAAAAGATTCCTCTTCAAGAATAGGATCCCATATCTTGTATAACAACCTGAGAATATTTACAATTGAGTATACACCCTTACTAGGAATCCATATATACCAATTTCTTATGTCATGTTTTTGCAAGTTAAGATATATATTGAACATAGTCATCTTAATATCCTCAGGGCCACATTCAACCTTGGAAGAGATTCAATATGTAATTCAACATGAAACCTAACAGAATCCTATTGCCCATGGAATTTTGGAATGCATTCCTCCCAATTATCATTATGAAATTGATTAGGATACCCCAAGATGTCCAAGAAAACCATTAGAATCTTCTTTGAAGTGCTGGTTTATGCACTACAGAGTAGCACTAAAAAGGTTAAAACATCCACTCTATAGGATCTCCAAGAACTAACATCATTATTGACGATTACTATAAAGGAGATGTACTAGAAGATTTGTATGGACTTGTTGATTTCACCGTTAAGTTGAACCTAAATGATAAACAGAGAGGAGCACTAAGAAAGCTACAATACTTTGTAGGAAATTGAATGAGTAGAGATATAATGATGTTAGTTCTTGGAGATCATGTAGAGTGGATACTTGGTTGCTCTATAGGTTCCAAATATTTAGGTTCCTCATTAGATGCTTCACTATATGAATCATATATGGGGTCCCCAAAACTATGATTATTGATTTCAAATATAACATCCAACTCTTCATGAAATGGATAAATGCATGAATTTTCCATCTCATCATCAAACAAGGGTTTGCCTACAAAATATTTTTCATCAGAATCTCAACAATATGGACCATCTAATTCAGATTCTTGGGATGACGTAATATAACAGGATAATGGGTTCTTTCATAAATAGGGCCTTCTTCGAAGTAATCTTCATGGATTTTTTCAAGGGCTTGATTTTGTGGAGGGTAAACTAGATCCTCAATAGATTCCTCATCAAGAATAGGATCCCATATCTTGTATAACAACTTGAGAATATAGACAATTGAGTATACACCCTTACTAGGAATCCATATATACCGATTTCTTATGTCACGTTTTTGCAAGTTAAGATATATATTGAACATATTCATCTTAATATCCTCAGGGCCACATTCAACCTTGGAAGAGATTCACTATTTAATTCCACATGATACTTAGCAAATTCCTATTGCCCATGGAATTTCAGATTGCATTTCTCCCATCTATCATTATGAAATTGATTAGGATACCCCAAGATGCCCAAGAAAACCTTTAGAATCTTCTCTGAAGTGCTGGGTTATGCATTGCAGAGTAGCACTGAAGAGGTTGAAACATCCACTCTACAGGATCTCCAAGAAGTAACATAATTATTTGTCCATTACTATAAAGAAGATGTATTAGAAGATTTTCCTGGACTTGTTGATTCCACCATTAAGTTGAACCTAAATGATAAATCGATAGGAGCACTAAGAAAGCTACAACGCTTTGTAGGAAATTGAATGAGTAGAGATATAATGTCTGCAGCAGTCTGCATACATCCATCAGTTTAATTATGTTAGTTCTTGAAGATCCTGTAGAGTGGATGCTTGGTTTCTTTATCGATTGCTTCTTGGAATTTATAATAAACCTGGCCCAATATTCTGATTCAACCATGAGGTGCTTAGTTCACTGGAAATTGGGTTAGGTAATACTTTGGCATTAATGGACAATCATGAATCTTATGGTTTATACTTTGGGTCTTGAACCAAGTACTAGGTATTTTGATGTCCTCCATTTGTTATTTGAAGATTTTATGTCAATTGTCACCATGTCTGATTTTTGTTTGCCCCTCTTACATTTAACATGAGAAGATGACCTTTGTGGTTTAGACAGTTGGTTAGCTTTAGAATTATTCCCTGGTGTGAGTGATCTTTGATGTTTCCTTGCCCTTTTTCCATCCCCCTGGCTTACAAAATCAAACTGTTCTTCATATGTTTGTAGAATATTTGTCTTGATTTGATTGAAGCTCCTAGTACATATAATAGACTGTTCTGTTGGTAGAGACTGTTGAAGATTAAAAAGGTTTAATTTATCCCCAGACAATTATAGTGAACCTATATGTGGTGTTGAAGAAGCCAACATCAACCTATTTGATGATGGAGTAGAGAAGGACAAATTCGAGCTTCTCTTCTTGAAGCCTTCTGTATATGCTTAATAATCTCAACACAAACCAATTGATGCCTCTCTCAAAGAGTCTATAAGACTACAATTTGTTTCAAACCTCAAGTTTGTGAAAACGACAACAATATCTTACACCAATGATAAGAAATAATAAAAGATCAACAAGCATTAGTGTCACTTGAAACATAGAGCATAGAATCTAATGATAGAGAAGACAATGGTGTTCTTGTTGACAACATTAGGTTAATCTATGCCTCCTTGATGAGTGATCACAAAAGGATAAGAACTTGGGTTGAAGTTGGAGGTGAACCAAACCATTTGCTAATTTTTCTCCAAGTGGAAAGAGAGGAAAGGTCCAAAATCCATTCAGGTTTAATATGGTTGGTTGGAGAAAAAGACTTTGTCAAATTGATCAAAGTAGAATGCAAGCCATTTAATGCCACCCTATTAGGAAATTGACAATAGGATAGCACATGATTAACAACATTGGCATCACTTGAAACACATATCATAGAAATTAATGATAAAGAGAAAAGGAAACAATCTCTTTAGGTAAGTGTTTTGAGCCTTGTCTCACTATATTTAGAAGTCAATTTCAAAGGATTCATCAAATCATTGAGGAAGGCATGATACAGTTAATTTAAGAGCCTTTTGATTTGTGCGGAATAGTCTTTTTTGGTTATTTCTACTATGGGATTGCCTTAGGGTTGAAAATTAGTATGGGAAAACAAGCTAGAGTTGCCTTAGGGTTGAAAATCAATACGAGAAAACAAGCATCATCATGACAAGCTAAAAGGAATAAATTAACAAATATTACAGACTGATATAAATGTATTTAAAACATTGTTTTCATTCGTGAATGTGCCAAGTAGCAGATATGGAAATGTCCGCTCTTGACCACCATGGATTAGATATATATATATATATATATATATGATTGTTGTATGTTACCACTGGGAAATATGCCTCCAAGAATGCCTGTAGCAGCTGGTCTGATTTCTTCCATTATTGTGGTGGTACCTATTTGAAATCTCCCAACTCTGTTCAAGTTAGCGTTGCCTTAGGGTTGAAAATTAATATGTTAATGTTATACAATAAATTACTCTCCAATATTGTCTTAAATATGGGATGGAACATTGAAAAATCATATTTCCAAATCAACACTACCTTCTAGGGTTCCATATTCATCTACAAGGCGGAACTTGTGACATGAAGATACATACTAGATCGACATAAAACTGTGTTGCTTTGAGTAGTATGGGTGAAAAATAGAAGACTACAAATCAATGATAAGTTAGGGATAATCTTCATTATAAAAGGACCTTTGGGTAGGCATAATAGGGCATCAATTCATCTTCCATTGGAGTCCTTCAACCATTCATCTCTCTCCCCTTCATTCGTAGGTCTCAAAATATTTACTTTGGGAACAAAGTACTTATACAGTTCTATCAAAGCCATCAGCTGTGCAAGATGATGAAAGTAAGGATATTGTTTCATGTTTCACTTTTTTTGTCAAAAGGAATATTGAAAAGTTAGGAAGTACCAAACCTAGTCATTAAGTGCACGTGGACTTAATGTAGGCAGAGAAGTCATGTATAATTTTTTGTTCTTGAATGGGAGCAATGATGAAACCACAATAGTGGTTTATAGATGGATATTTAATAACCATGGGAAGATTCATGAGTTAGTCATAAGACATTCCAGTGTCCTGTTGATTAAATCTACAAATATTATTGTTGAAAGGGGGTTAAGCCAGTAATAAGAACACCTGCATATCCAAATACACAACCACCATAATTGCTCCAACATTCTACACGTCATCATACTTGCTATATGTGATGGATGTTTCTAACATATTTTCGGAGATGTGAAAGCATTGGTGACCAAGCATAGTGCCCATCCATGTATATTGCCAAATCCTTTAGGAACACACATTTATAATACATTATATAAATATTTGTGAGCATATCATAGTGCCCATGTATAACATGATATTTTGTGAGCCTACCCAATACATGTTAGGAAAAGGAAATGCAAGCAATAAGTGAGAATGGAGACTTGTATCTAACTAAAAGAGGGGCATACATTAGAATTTTTAGGGCATACATTATAATTTTTTAGAATTTCCAGTGTACTGTTGTAGGATTGCCACTATGCAAATAAGGCATTGACTTGATAGTCACAATCCCATTAGTACGATAAATTATGGGGGAGAGAAAAACATCCCTACACAAATATTAACTGCTAAGTATGGTTTTGGTGTATCATTTGGAGAATAACATCCTCTAACAATAGCTGTTATTATGACTCTTAAAGGGTCCTACATGAGATCTGGGCACTTTTAGGCCCTTGAGCTTTCAAGCTTAAGAAGCCATAAACAACAGGTATGTGCACCCTAGCAATGATGGAAAATATCATAAAACATATTAGGTAAAATGGATAATCATCTACAACATCACAACAACATTCATGGGAAAACTAAAAACCACTTACAACCATCAAAAGAAAGGGTTACAACAACAACGAGTGTAGAGTAAGGAGAGAGGAGTGGCCAAGAAAATGAATAATCGGGCCAATGTAGAGTGGAGAAGTGATCTAGAAGTTTGGAAGAAGAGATTAACCAAGATTCCTTGACAAACTGTGTCTTTGTATGTGTAATTAAATCAATAGCTGCTGGCAAAGAATTGCTTATTAATTACAATTTGAATAGTGTAGATACAAACACGGTTAGTATGGTTGTGGTACATCCAACAATTTAACTAACATTTTATTAATTATTTTAACATGTATAGGATTTTCCGTTAGCATATAATTGTAATTTTCTACTTTTCTGGTTTCCGTTAGGGTTCTCTTAGAGGCAACTCCCTCTCCGTAGATGTTTGTCGGCCTGAGTCAAGGCGGCAGGTATACATCGATATTGCCAATGTAATAAATTTAGCATGGACATACATATATGTTGTTATGTATTTTCATTAGTATATTCAGTTCGTTTATATAATCTTATCTATTTTCCATGCAGAGTGTTGATCAAGGAAGCCAACCAGCTATTGATCAGCCGACTACAACATCGGGGCAACATGCAAACATGAATGTGATTCTCCATTTCAAATACTTTAAAATCGTAAACATGTATATCATGTAGCATAATGTTTATTTTGTTATGTATTCTTTCGTTTTTATGTTTGCGTTCATGATGATAATGTTGTCTACCTTTTTTGTAGGTTGACCGGGGAAAGTCCCCAACTGTTGATCAGACGACTGGAGCCTCGAGGAAACCCGTAAACCTAAATGTAATTCCACATTCTAAATACTTCAAAAATGTACACATATAAAACATGTAGCAAAATGTTTATTTTTGTTATGTATTTGTTAGCTTTTACATATTGCGTTCATTGTGATAATGTTCTCTACTTTTTTTGCAGGTGGCTGATCGAGGTAAGTCCCCAGCTGTTGATCAGACCACACCCTCGTGTAGGCATCAGGTAATCCTACATGTAATGCTATGAATCTATCATGATAGACAATTTTTTTGTTAGTATAATTGTTTGCGCACACTATTGCTTCAAAGACTAAGCAATTTTTTTATATATTTCTGTTTCAGACAGGGGATTCGGTTTATGAAACACTGCCTCAACACTCTTTACAGAATGAGGTCTCTTAGTTGATGAGAGATAGTGAAATTAGAGGGTCTACTGACCCGTTGAGGGTGCTACAGAATGTTAGAATAATCAAACCCATAGTATTACCCACTTAGACATTAATTCATTTATTTTTGTCTTATTTGCCTAGTTCATGAGTCTCACCATGTTCAAGTTGCTAATTGCCTATCCATAGAGGTCAAACTTGCTATCTTTGACTCATGTAGCGCTTGGGAAAGCCTTAGGAATCAAATCTGCTTTATTCCTGGCCTCCTAGGCACCCTTCTACTTTTTCTGCTTTGTTGACTACTTTTTCAGTTTTTAAAGCACATAAGGAAAGCAAGACTAGGTGAGGTGAACCTGTTTTATTCCCCTTTCATCCTCCACTCTTTCCTCCATGCAAAAGCATGTATGAGCTGCCATTTCACCACTCATTAGCTTTCCCATGCGCCCTTTCCAATTCGTGAGCCTCATGACAGATTTGGGATCAGCTTTTTACACCTATGGGGGATTTGCCTATTTTGGGTAAGCCTGCTTTATGCTAGTTTTGGATGCCTCCTTATGCATTCGATCTCTTGATGTATTCTATATAGTCAACAACCTATGTTATTACAGGGTTGGCTATTGTACACTAAGTTAATATAATTTTGTGTTACAGCGCCATATTCAGTCTCCATTGTTAGCAGTTTTGCATGATCAATTGATAATTGTTGTGGGTAAAATTAATCTATTGCTGGCCTGAATTTCTACACAGAAGACCAGGGAAAAACAAAATGAGGAACTAATTCTTCTGACATTGACAGTTCCACAATTAGAAGAGATCGAAAAAAGGATTTAATTGTTGTTACAACAACGTAAACAATTGGAAGTAATTTCTCGAATAATAATGTAAATTCATTTATAAAAAATTTCTAATATTTAATTTTATATGCTATTTAAATTATAATACAATGGTTTGAATTTACAGCATGTTATGGAGATTATCAGTGGTGGTCAAGGCAATGTTGGTCCCAGAGACCAAACCACTCCACATACTCCACATACTGCTCCCATATTGTCCACTAAACAGTAGACAACACTCTCTACGACACCCTCGAGGCCAACAGAGGGTGAAGCCGATGCTGCCCCACCCACAACAGATGCTCCAGAAGAAGGGGTGGATGCAGGCTTATATAGAGATGTGGATGCATTCTTTGGATCTTCTCGTGTCACTAGCATTGGTTCAATAGTGTGTACATTTTTGGTGAATGAAAAACTGGTTCCAATAAAGATAAAGAGGATTCATGGTGATTATAGGTTATTCAATTTAGTTTTTATAATTTGTGTCTAATATACCGATATTATTTTTTAATGTTGACTAATGATGGCATTAATGTTTTGCAAGAAATTATATATTTTATAAACATATGAATGATTTGGCCTTGGAGATCTTTGGGCCCACCATCTGCACAATGTGGAACAAGCAGCCAATTTTTTTAAAAGATGATCTAACTAATCGCTTGGTTGGTCTGTTCGGAAAAGATACATTCGATACATCAAAGGTCCTATAGAAGGCTGGAAAACATCTGAAGATTGTCCGAGACTAGTATATGGTTCACCTAGAAAAGAACCCTAGTTATGAGCGCCCTCCAATGATTCCATCTATGGAGTGGAAAGCCCTGCTGGAATACGGAAAAGAGAAGGGCATGAGAAAATCAGGAAAGATACCACCAGTTGGAACAAGGAGGTATGCAATACATTCCAAAATGTAGTGGTAAACCTTATTATTGTTAAATTTTCATATGCTTGACTAAGACATTAGTATATCATTTCATTTTTCATAATAAAAGCATATAAAACAGGATCACTGAAAGAAACAGTATCACAAGAACAACACAAATTTATCCTGGGAAAACCCTAAAGGGAAAAACCCAGCAAAAGCTTCCTCAATATAGATGCCCCAAAAAGGGAAAGAGGTAAAACTAATAAGGAGATCAAAAACCTGATACTCCTCCTTCTCCAGCAACTCCTCTCCTCCACAAGTGCGCTATTCCAAGTGAGTGTGTGTGTCTCAAATGAGGAGCACTACACCTCTATTTATATTCATCTGTTTACTTAAAGTTTACTCAGTTAACATGTCGGCTTAAGTTAACTCATGTAGGATCGAGTTACACATGTAGGCTCAAGTAACCACACTGGGGTGCTGATGACCCACCTTTACAATTAGAGGAGACTACCTCATGACTCTTATTAGTTCTTCCGATTAGGAGCATCGGGGTACAATGTAATACAAGTGGTTCTCCCGGTTGGACCATCGGGGACCACAAAAGATACATAAAGAATATTCTTCGAAGTTACAATATTTCAACAATTATTACTAGTTTTTATATCAAATTTGGTACATCGACTAACGTATTTAAAAACTTGATTAGGCTCTCAGACACATATAAGGCCACCAAGGCAAGAATTGAAAAAATTGGCCAACACAAGCTTGGGCTTGGTGGTTACTCAAACTTGGCGGCCCGATATGTAAGTATCGCAAAACCTTATCACTAAACTTGAATCTGCATCCAAATATCATAGAGATAATTATTTTCGTTTTGTTCTGGAAAAAATGTAAAATTAATGACATCATGCAAATATGAAGGTCGTTCGGTTCAAAGAATTGCCCAGTGCGGATTACATGAAGCTTGGCTTAGAACAGGGATTTGATGCCGTTGTTGAACACCGGAGAAGCTTGTTTGGGTGTACTGCATGATCTTTTGCTGATCCATATGGTGCGCAGGTATGTAAAAAATGTATAGTTTAATGATAATTTATTAATGCTCATGCAATTTATTCCTTATAAATAAATAACATAAATTATTTATTCCTTTTTGAGCAGGAAAGTAATGATCCCGTTGATGTCGAGGATGTACATGACCAACCAGACGAAGATCATGCTTCGATTCCTGGTAATGAATTTATTAATGTGCTACTGTTTTTTATAGACCATTGTAGATGATGAACATTAATTCTAATTCTACACAATTCATATGCAGAGCATGTAGATGCAGATAACATTGAACAGGTTGGGCCTCTATAAGATAATGTTGAACATGCTGATGTGCCCATGGCAGGTAAAAACACACATTCGTAATGTTTTTTTAAATGAATTACTCCTCTTTATCAAAATATAAATATATTAATGAAAGATTTTGACATTATTACAGAAATTCATCTCCCCTCGCCGGAAGTTCAACCTTGCGAGCAGACTAGTATGGAGATCGAGGATAAGATTCCGGAAGATGTGACTCTAACTAAATATTAAAAGAGAAGAAAAGTAAAAAGCAAGTGACTAAACAAATTTTGAGTAATTCTTATTTACAATAAAAAAAAATTCATGGTTTTTTCCTCTGTTTCATGAATGAATGTTTAAATGAATGGTTTACTAATTTTTTTTTTGCCATTGACTAAATAAATGGTTTTTTCAGCTGTTGAATGATTGAATGGTTTAATGAATGATTTAAAGAATGATTTAATGAAAGCATCTTTCAACTATTGAGCGAAATAAGTTGCAATAGATCCATTGTTATTTGGATTGTGAAACAGTGAAATAAATTGTTATTTGCAAGTAGATGCATTGGGTTTGGGGAGTTGAGAGTGATGTGAGGGGGGGAGGGGCCATAAGAGCTTCCACCTTCATGTGGGTCATGTTTAGTAGAGAATATTAAACTATTCTCGAAACAGAGAGGAGCTCAATTAATGGTAAGGAAGAATACATTAAAAAACATCTATTTCTATAATTTTAGTGTATAATTTTCACTATTGCTATTTGACTCCTCCATGGGAACTTGTTACAGATAGCATTGAGAAAAATTTCCATAGTTAAGAGGCAAGAAATGGCATTTTGAAGAGATTGATGGCCTTATATACATAGTGGTTTTTGTTATCCATGTTTTATCAGGTGATCTATTCTTAACAATTAATTTACTTGAATAGTTGAACAGTATTGTAATTTACATTGTAATAGTAGTGTATTTATTTAGATTGGTTTTGTTATTTTCATAAAAAAACATAAATTTATTTGATGGGTCCTAACATGAAACTATTGCAACAGGACAAAATATGGATTATGTTGAATGATGTTTTGAAAGGTAAAGCATAAGAAGACAGTGTGAAGATCCACAAATCAAGGTATAATTATGTTTTCTTTTGTTTGATTGAGATGTGTATTGGGTATTTATGCATGTGCACACACATACATTTAGTTGATGATGATGATTACCACACATTGAGGTGAACTTTGTTTTATCTGGTCTAAACTATTACCTTAAATAGTTTGATTTATCAGGATAATTGTCCCCTTGGTAATACTTTGCCAATTCCATATAGCTATGAATTCCATATGTACATGAAAATATATGGGAAAGGGCCATTTGTTGTCGGACATATGGCTATGAATTACATTTTATTCATTCGTCATATTGTTTGAACATTGAATCACCCAAGTAAAACTTATATGCATGTGCATGACATTGAATTGAAGGATCATAATAGGGCACACTATTTTCTTTGTGGGTGAGTTCTGTTTCCTTTCTTTTATTTTAAATCTAAATTCTAAATAAGAACTTATTTTTGCATTTCAAATTACACCATGATATCTTCCACTTGTACCCACATCCTCCATAAATCAATGATGGATGATGACAAGCAGAAGCAAACCCCAACCTCCAAAAGCCCATAAGATGCAATGTTTCACCTTGTCCACAAAAGTGTCAAAGAGAAGGCCTCTCCAAACTGGAACGAAACCTAAACTTATGTTGTGTCTCCCCTAAGTCACCTTCAAGAAATATGCCCCTCCAATAATATTCATATAGCAACAAAAAAAGCGAATTCTAAGAGATATTGGTCTCTATATATCCAATGGAGTGATACAATACTCAATTAATATAGAAACAAGGCCTTCCTTCAGTGAAAAGTATCCTCCAAGGCCGAGCGCTTGCTGAAAGAAGACTTTCAATGGTGTCCTTAATCCTATGTAGATATAGTTGAAATACCTCGTAAATGGAATAGGATTCCTCTAACGATGACTTATGTGGATTGGATAAACATTTTTAAGACTCATGTGATGTATAGAGGAGCCTTTATAACACATCAATGTTTCCATACTTCTTCACTGCTGACTTTTTTTTTGCCTAGATTGTACCTTCATTATTCTAGGAAAGGTGCACAAAACTCTAGAAACATGAGTCAAAGGTGGATTAGCCCTCAATGAAAGTGAAGACAAGCCAGTAGGGCCAACGCCTCTGAAAACTTCACCCTACAGTGCTTAAAAATCAACATAATATCCCATGTGAGCTTCCTAGAAATGATAATGTGAAGTGCTATTGTTGATTCGACGCCAAGGGATAGTTATTTACACATATCTCACCCAAACATGGTATTTTGAAACCTATTGTTGTGTTATACCCATTAATTTCCCCTAGATTTCAAGGTTTAGATCCATTCTCATCAATACATCTTCCCAAAACTGGATTACCGCTCACTAGGAGGTCAAATAGGGTTGAGAAATGATTTTAAGGGCCAGTATGTGCCCAACAACATGGATATTTAGGGTCATTATTGTTGTTTATTACACCAGACTTCCCATAGACATAGATTTACTTCTCTAATATGCACAAACTCTGCCCAGAACAAGCTCAAAGTCATATCAAACTTGATAGATATCATTCTTTACTACTGATACTTATTATAAAAAGTTCCCAGGTCTAAGTTTTAGCCACTTTACGTAGGTTTCCAACCGTGGTAATGCTACAAACATAAATATAATTAATTAGAATTACTTTAAAAGTCAATAAATTAAGCTTAGCATCAAATGGAATTTTAAGGGAAAATCTATTAGCTAGAATGGCTTTGGTACCAACGTAACAACGGAAGTGCTAAATTAACATAAATCAACATATTAAGTGCCTTTCTCTTCCTCGAGATATGCCATTTCCTTATCTTCATTTATCTTAATTAGTATCAACCTTGAGACCTACCATTTGCATGTCATTTGTAGACTCTCTGAGTAGGATACCATTCTATTAGCTTTCCCGGCCTCTACACTTGGCTACAACCATCTACCTCTCATGTAGCATTTCAATCCATTTTCCGAATACCCTCTCAAACACTATGAAACTAATTTGTTTAGATGTATATGTAAATCCTGTGCTTGTTAGTCCAAACTTAATATTTCTGACAATACGTGTTTGTATGTAAACACTATACTGAGTATGTTCCCTACTTGTTTCAAAGGTATTATTGGTATGCTTGATTAGGAAGTGATTCTTTACTAGTTATTTAATTAACAAACAACATTTCAAGTTACTGAGCGATTAGTCATGCATATGAAGCTTCAAGATAGTACCTTGAGTTTCCTCTATTCAAATCTTGCATTTATGCCAGAAACTGTACTCTTAATTTCCTATATGCAAGTTCTCTTCAGTCTCATATTGCTCTCTTATTAGGGTTACCGTTTGTATGCATGGTCAAAGACAATTGGTTGGTCACCTCACTCATGGTCCATCCAATGAAAAACCTATGAACTGAATGGCCCAATTGAATGAATTGAAGGGACTCAAGAGTGAAATGAGTTTTCATGAATACTGCAAGCTTGATTAAACTATAATATTATAGCCCCTACAAAAATTTGATATTTTATGCTTCGGACTGTAAATATTTGTGTCAAGACCTCATGCTAGCTAAATATATAGTCTTACAAGCCTCATCCTCCATAGATCTTACCGATCAATTTCCAATCAAAATTGTGCATTTTAGTATTCTTTCCCAATCATCATTCAGATTCCACATGCGAAGTCTTCCATTTGATTAAATATTATAGTGAGAAGTTTTGAAGCTATCATAATTGAAGACAAGAACCACTCTCAACCAATGGAAAACCTCAGAGTGGTAAGGGTCTTGAAGATCTTCATTCTTATTGCAGGTTTATTTTTGTGCTTGTGATGAGTTGAGCTCTATTTTCATCCCCTTTTTAGACCAATAATCCACTGTTGGTATTTTTATTTAACTCTGATGCTGGAAAAGGTAAATTGGGTAGAGTTCATCACCACGAGCCTACTTCAAGTGCTTCATTGCTATCCTTTTGGTGATCAAGTGTGCTCATCACCTTTATTTGTAGTTGCCCAAGTGTCTGCTTAGGCTGTATGTAGTATATCTTTGAAATATGAGAACAATGTTCACAGATTCCCGAGATTCATATAATTCCAGAGGCCTTAAAATAAATTTCAAACTCCCTCAGTGACGTGTACCCCTTGGTAAATCAATTCCTTGATCAATCATAAACATAATGCTTGGGTACCATTTGTTTAGGCTGTTTCTCGTCCTCTGCCTACATTGGATTTTATGCATTCCATTTATACCTCCTAGCTGTTCTTCACAGTATAGAATTAGATGGGTTTTAGTGTCTGATGCAAATAGCCTAGCTTCGAGGTTCTTTCCCAAGGAAAAAATGTTTTTATTGAAGAAATCACATTTGCAGCCATGACTTTTGATAATGCTGTGAGCTATAATAGGCAATTAGCTGAAAATTTTATGTTGTACATCTATTTAAATAGAATTGTAGTCTTAATTAATTCCTTGCTTGGTTGGTTCTGATATCCTTATGAGTTTATCTGCATTCCATTTCCCAGGCTTAGGAAAGACTAAGAAGGTTACATGGATTCTCATCAAACAATGCTTTCTTGAGGTTTCTGACTAATTGTTCATCTGGGTAGTTACCTGGAAGCTGACAGTAATATACACTAAACATAAGAGACTGTTTGGGAAATGCTCTCAATACAGGTATTTGGAGGAGTGAAATTTATTCCAGTGTGATGGTTTTCAGAACTGCCTGTTTTAGCTATGTTGTTTAGACTCTATACTGGTAACAATATTTTTATCCCTTTTTGTGATTGTAAATTAAAATTATAATGTAGTATTTTGAACTTTTGAACATTATATACTTGTAACAAAGAGTAACATCTAGTCAGTTTACAATACAATAATGCCGAGAAGCAAGCTATCTTAGCCAATGTTTTGCCTTTGTGTATAATTTCATGACTATTCTAAATGTTGGTATTAGGTAAAGAAAATGATTTCATAATTTTCAACACCTTATAATTTGTGTTGAAATCCTAAGAACAAGAGGTATACCGTGCTCCTACCTTGGATTACTCTAATGTTATGTCATTGGTTGTGATATACTTAGAGACGACAATATCAATAATCACGTGTATTTTTCAAGTTACAATTTAACATCCACAAAAGGCGTAACTACACAGTCACTAAATGAGAATGGTTAGAATTCATGCATAACATTTAAAAATCTGATATTATTTGCTTCCTAGTCGTAATACCTTTTGAACTACCATTTTAGAACTTGGAAATCATGTTCAAGTTAGTGTTGAGTTATTTGAGTTGTTTGAGTTAAGATCATTCAATTCATTCATCAAGTTTGTCTATTTAAAGATTGACATAGTAAAAGACCTAACATTAAAAGAAGAGGTTCAATAATGTAATAGCTAAAACTTAGGTTATCTAAGGTTGAATATCACATTTGGTCAGAGCCTCACAATGAGACATTGAACTTATCAACCAAAAACATTTGAAATCAAAGGGTAAACTAATTGGTGAATGGAAACCTTTCAAATGAAATATTTTTTTGAAATACGTTGGAGAGCATGACTGCTGAGTTTTGAATAGGTCATTCATTATATTAATTGAAACATTATTTTGGTATGAACAAGGATATCAAAACTGTTAGGTTTGGAATATGCTCGTGGGAATATACACCTTTCTAAATCTAGGCTAGGGTGCAAACAAACCAGTTAGTGCAATGTGCACTAACAACTTCTCTTTAATATTCATACCGTTAAAAAATAATTGACCTCTTAGATATGTGTCATAAGGTATCTCACCACTATAATTATGTTAGTTATGCATGTATTCGTGAGGTTGTTATTCAAGAGCACCTTCTAGGAAATTTTCACACTCTAGTAGATACTCTAGAGTAGTCAGTGATCCATGTATTGTTGAGTTTTTTCTTCAAGAGAATCTTCTGGGAATTGTTTTTTTTTTGACAGAAACGGGTAGGTTTTATATTAATAAAACGGTGACAAGGCCACCAAAGAGTTTACATCTCCAGAAAATATAGTAAGCCATACAGTCTTCCAACTTTAATACAAATGCTTGTGACTAGCAAAACCAGGACTTTTAAGTTTTTAACAAAAATATTGAATAGAGAAAAGACAGGAACTAGACTGAAATTAACGATGTTTGGCCATTGCTCCAGAAGACGATTTGGTAGCTGGTTGGCTCTTGGTATGGCTTGAGTTCCCAGCATCCCGAAGCTTTGCCAAAGTGCCCTCCATACTCTGCAGCCTGAGATCCAAATTATCCAGAGAGACCGTGACCTTCTCTTCCAGAACCCGCAGAGCTTCCATGAAGTCCGAGCGGATACGACCCATATCCTCATCAATTTGGTCGAGGTGTCGCCCCCCCATCTCATCTATTTGTTGAAGAAAATTTCCTTGACGTCTAACCCGGCGCCTCAATACCCTTACCTCTGCTTCCAATTCCCCCATTGGGTCTAGGGAGGAGGATGTAGAATCATCAGAGTCCACCATACCACCCAGGATTAACAGGCTGTAATCCAGATAGACCACACAGAAGAACGAAGAGCTTCGCCACCCGGAGGAATAAGCCGCCACCTTCAGAACGTCGAGAGCCCTGATTCTTGAAACGGGTCGAGGAAGATAACAACTAACAAGCCAAATAGCATTCTCATGATATAAAGGAAACATCATTACCTAGAAATTGGAGCATGCCAAAGGACGTTTCATCAAATTTCGAGGGGCGCCATTTACCGGACCTGTACTATGCATTAAATAACAGAGCACAATGCCAAAAGAGGAAACCTCTTGAAGATCAGGATTATGAAGGTCATCATAACAGAGCATGTTTCCAGCAGACCAATAAGCTTTGTCAATCGAGAAACCCATTCTAGTCTGGACAAAAAGAGGAAGATCCACTCGCCCAAATGAGATGCTATGATTGCATAATAAAACCTTAAGTGAGCCCATTAGATTTTGAATATCTTTCGCCGTAAATCCACCTGCTCCGTAGTACAGAAGATAGTACGCTCCATCATAAGCAAAGGAAGAGAGGACATCATCTAAGGATGAACAGGATGAGCGTACAGAAAAATATCATTGAGCATGATGAAGGATGCGTTATAAAGGAGCATGCCTTGATATGCCACACCACCAACGGGAGAGGCCACCATCAGGCAGCAGAATAAAATGACACTTGGCCTAGGGCCCATTCTCCATATTAATAGCCATCCCATCCTCGAATCCAAGCCCGAGGATTTAAGGGATAGGAAACAAACTAAGCACATCATTTAGTTTAAGGACCCCCTTGCCCAAGGGTATTGCGCTGCTTTGTACGCTTGTCTGTTATTCATTCGCAAGACATGAAAGAAATCTATAGATCGAAAAAGAGGGATGAGCAAAGAGATTCTTCGAAGAAATTGACGAAGGCGATTAGAGGAGGGAAACCTCTGAGAGTTGATGAAATGGATAATCAACTTGGAGTCCCCCACAACCGTAAGAACCTGTATACCATGGAGAAGAGCTTGATTTAAGCCTTGCCAGAGAGCCAATGCTTCTGCCATATTATTGGAATCAATTCCCAAATTCCAAGAGTATGTGAAGTTCAAATCTCCATCGGGGCTGAAGAACGCCCCTCCCCCTCCTAACTCTTTGCACCAGAGTTCGAAAGCATCCCTATCTTTTTTGATTTCCCATTTTTGTAGGGTGGGAGGTTTATGAGGGAGGCCCGCAAAAGTACCAGGATTCAAGCTTTCAAACCAGTCTTCTTCTTCCCGAGACAGTGGAGACTGAAGACATAGATGAGGGCAAGATCGAATGAAATCCCCGAGTAGAGCTTTAATTTTGACCACCACCTGGATAGGAGAGGAGCAGGTTCCTCTGAAAATCTGATTGTTGCGTTCAAGCTAAAGTTTCCAACAGATAAATTTAGGAAGAGTCAACCAAGCAATGGCCAGGGGGTCCTTCGCATGAGTCCTAACTGGGGAAGACAAAGACCATTGGAAAAAGAGGGAGGAAACATCATCAAAATGCAAGGGAGTGTGCCAGGGAAGGGTCGCTAAATTCCAGACTTCTGAAGCAAAGGAGAAGAGATAAACATATGAGGGGACGATTCTTCTGCAGCAAAACAGAGGGGGCACCGAGATTGGCCTTCCCACCCTTTCCTCCGCAGGACATCAGCAGTGAGGACACTGTTGTGAGCAAGAATCCAAGTGAAATGATCAACTTTAGGGAGCGATTTAGAAGACCATATGTACTTCCATATTGCAGGATTCCTAGGAACATTTGGAATTGCTTTGATGCTTTTGTAACCTTCAGTGACGGAGTAATGCTCGGAATTTGAGCCCCATCCCCTTACATCTTTAAGCTGCTTGGAAACTGGAGACTTCCCATTCAAGCAGAGGAGGAGGAGAGATTTTTCTTTTTCCAGGTTAGGAGGGCAATCCGGGATGTCCCATCCTATCCAAATATGTCGTCCTTCTGGGTGCCACTTTGATATATCCATAAGTTTTGATATCCCGAGGTTTGTTAGGAACCTCCGAATACCATCCAATCCTTCCACATTACCAATTGGGGGACTTCCTGAGATGGAATCCTCCCATATTCTAATTCTCTTCCCATTGGCTGGGATCCAAGTAAGATCCTTGGAGAAAAAGGAGTGAGCTTTAGAGCATAATGCAAACAGGGAGGAACCTTTGGCCACCTTCGGTCCCTGGTCCAAGCACCTGATCCTTGTTCCTGAACAGTATTTTTTCCATAAGACCTATTTACTCCAGGAGGAATTCCCTGATACCATATTCCAAAGAAGCTTAGCACCAAGGGCTAAATTTTGAGCTCTAAGATCTCGCAAATGCAATCCCCCTTCTAGGTAAGGAGCAGTAACTTTCTCCCATTTGACCAAAGGAAGCCTGTTTTCATTTTGTTTCCCTCCTTTTCAAAGGAATCTCTGGAGAAGGGCTTCAATATTTCTTAGAACAGTTAGAGGAGCCAATAGCAGAGAGCATTGGAAGACAGGCATGCTTGCTAGGACTGATTTGATAAGAACCGTTTTCCCTGCCAGATTTAGCCAGGAGGCCCCCCATGCCTTGATTTTCGAATTCAATTTTTCAATCAGCGGATCCCAGCTGGAGACTTTAGGTTTGACCTTGAAGACTAGCACTCCTAGATATTTGAATTCCGTCCAATGATACTTCCCTTCTATCTTCAAGATACGGGATAAAGATTGCAGCTCAATTGGGGAACAATTCCAGCTATATATTTGACTTTTGGAATAATTGATTTGGCTCCCAGAAACATCCTGATAATTATCCAGCACCTCTTTGAACTTCCTTGCTGAGGAGGGGCTCGCTCCGCTCAGAAGAAGGGTGTCATCTGCAAATTGAGTGTGATTTACTTCTTTAACCCCACGCACAATGCTTAGCCCAAGCAGATCTTCTTGAACTCGGTAGTACTCCAAGTGAAAGCTAAGGGAGGCCGCTTGAATAGCATAAAGCAGGGGGGAGAGAGGGCATCCTTGGCAGAGACCTTGAGAAGCTTGGAAGAAATCTGCTGCTCTCCCATTCACCAAAGGTGCAATCCAAGGAGTACTAATGCAGGCTTTGACCCAAGAGAGCAGGCCGGGGGCGAATCCAAACCTGGTCATGACCTAAAACAAAAAATCATGGCGAACTCTATCAAAGGCGTTAGTTAAGTCTAGTTTAATAACCATACCTTTTTCTTTTCTTTCCATGCTTGAATGGATGGCTTCTTAGACTAAGATGATGTTGTCAGAGATTTTCCTGCCCTTAATAAACCCTCCTTGATTCTCAGGAATAATAAGAGGAAGGACAACTTTCAATCGAATGGCTAAGACTTTGGTGATAACCTTATATCCAATATTACAAAGGGAGATAGGACGGAATCAGGAGAAAGAGGTGGCACCTTTTTCTTTAGGGATGAGGGCAAGGAAAGAAGAATTGGTTCCTCCTCCTAACTTGAAACAAGACTGGGATTTCTTAACCAACCGAAACAGATCAGAGTGAATGAGATGCCAAAAAGAAGTAAGAAAATGAGCAGTGAACCCATCTGGCCCAGGGGCCTTATCAGGACTCATGCTATCAATAGCAAATTTGACTTCTTCAAGGGTGACTGGTCGAAGGAACAGGCGATTGGAGTTACCTGAGACAAGGGGAGGAATTTTATCCAGAATATCAGAATGGCTGAAGTCCATCCCTGGGGAGTTTTTTGTGTAAATTTCCTGGAAATGATCATGAGCTGCTTTTTTAATTTCATCGAAAGCAGAAATATGATTTCCCAAATGATCTATATTTGAAACATTCTTAAAGTGTTTTCTAACCGTTGCTTGTTTATGAAAAAACTTTGTATTTTTATCCCCTTCTTGGAGCCATGGATTCCTTGATTTTATTTTCTAGTAATTTTCTTCAAGCCTACAGGCTTCATGGAGCTTATTATGAAGAGAGACTTCTATATCCAGAGATGCATGATCAAGGCTCCCTTCATTCCTGAAATGATGATCCTCCAGTGCCTTCTCCGCTTCCATCCTTTGCTTCTTAGGTGATTTGTGGAGTTTCAACCAATCTTTTAGGGCTTTTTCACAGTCCCCAGCTTCTCTTCCCAAGCATAGAAAGCAGACCCTCTGACATTTGTTTTCCAAGTTGCTGCCACAATGTCCTGAAAACCTTCCATTGGAATCCAGGCAGGATTAAGCCTGAAAGGAATGGGACCCAAATTCTGATCTTTGGTAAACGAGAGAACAATCGGCTTATGATTTGAAGCACTAAAAGACAGAATGGCCGAGGTCAGGTCAAACCCTTGAACGTGGAGAGACTGCTGAACCAGGAATCTATCCAACCTTGCTGCAATGTGACCTGGTCCTAACCTTTTATTTGTCCAAGTAAACTTCCCCTTGATTGGTTTAATATCCTCTAGGTCCCAATTAGAGATGATGTCTTCCACCCATTCTCTGGTAGGATATCTAACAATATTACCCCCTCGATTTTCCTCAGAGGAGAGGGTAAGATTCAGATCCCCCGCAATAACAAAATTATCCAGTTGTGATGTGGTCATATGTTCATTCAGATTAGTCCAGCAAAATTGCTTCTCAGAGAGAGCAATAGGGACATAAACATTAAAGAGACTTAAACGAAGATTTGTATCTTTGAAAAGAATTTCAGTGAAAATCCAGTGAGGAGAAGTAGTGGAACTTACAATTTCAACCTTAGAAGGATCCTAGAGCGTTGCAATGCCTCCTGACGCTCCTCTAGAACTAACCGCTATGCATTGCACATTATACCAGAATGAAGGAGCTACCCGGAGGAAGGCCTGCTCTTCCATTTTTGTCTCCTGGACAAGGAGGATGTAGGGTCTCGAAATTCTGATTAGATCTTTCATTGATAACACTTTCGATTTGCTTCCTAACCCCCTACAATTCCAGGAGACAATCTGCATTACTTACCTTTTGACATGGGGGTTGCCCCTTTCGAGGCATTACCTTGTTGTCTGGTATTTCTTGGGTTAATATGTTTTTCCAGGGTAGTATGAACTCCAACTAACCGATCTCGATAGGTGGCAACTTCCCTTCTTTCCCTATCCATTTTCCTTCCTCGTCGGTCCTTTTTAGCAGAGTTCATAGGATCAAGGTCCTCCTCCTCAGTTCCCTCTTCCTCTGTGCCCCCATCAATAGTAGAATCTTGATGCAGATATTCTTGAGTTGGGTTAGCTGCTTCTATTTCATTGTTCGGATTTCCTACTATTCTGTCCTCAGCTATTCTAACCTGAGAGGAGGATTTCGTGGGAGATATTTCCCCTTCTTCGGTTGGTTTAACAGGTGGCTCCTGTTCTTCAAGGACAACAAAGCTATTTCCAGATCTAGGTTTAGGATTGCTTTCCTGAGCTTTGGAGGTTTCGGGGGTCGCGGAGGAGGGATCCTTCGAGGGAGGAGCCTGAGTATTTCCCTTAGAGCCCTTTCTTCTAGGGTTTGCTTTATGCTTCTTGGATTGATGCCAACCTTCTTCAGGGGCCTTCTCCGTCTCTGGATCCTGGAGTTGTGGACAGTTCCTTTGGAAGTGGCCATATTCATGGCAGCATCTGCACTTGAAGGGCAGCTAGTCATAGTCAAGTTGCTGGAAATGCTGCCACCCTTTGACTATGAGTTTTACTGCTTCAGGAAGACCCGCCTCAAGATCTACTTCCACACAGATTCGAGCAAAAGAGTATTGACCCTTTGGGTCAGCTTTGTCAATATATTTTCCCAGGCCATTTCCTATAGATTGAAGAGATTCTTCACCCTAGCAATGCATAGGGAGATTAGGTAAACGCACCCAGACTGGGACTGCTTTGGGGACATCTAGTGCAGGGTCAAAGTCAGGAGTCCAACGATTCAAATAAAGTCCATGGTGGCCCATAAAATAGGGTCCGCTTCTAAAAATCAAATCCCTATCAGATTTTGAAACAAAATAAAAAAGAAAATACCCTCTTCTGATCGCATAGCTCGTAACTCCTTGAGTGATCAACGGTCTCCAGTTATTCTGAATCCAGGCTTCCGTGGTGCGTGGAGAAGGCCAAAGGCCCGTAAACTGCCCAATAAGAGCTCAATCTGCAAGGGAGATGGCTAGGTGAATGGGTTTTTCTGGTGGAAGTTCGATCTCAGGAATGGCATCAAGTTTCTTTACAAACTTTGGTGGCAGTGCAGAGTCCACCTTCTTCCCATTCGCTTTAACCAGACGGGCAAAGGCGGCTTCTTCAGCGGAGGGTGGGAGCAGGGGAGGGGGAGGAGGTGATCCTCCTCCTGCAGAGCTCATATTTGGCAAACCCTAGCGGTAGCATGATAAAAATTTATGTGTTTTTATGTTCTTCATGTTGAATCTTCTGGGAATTGTTGACACTCTAGTATAGAGTAGTCATTACTTCATACATTTTGTTAGCCTATTTTCCTACAATATGAGGGATTAGGTGGCACTTCATTGAATCCATAATTACCATCCTTGATTTTTTTTCTCATATTGACCCAATCATTAGGGATTCATGCAGGGTGCTCCTGGTGATTCAAGAAGGAGGAGAGATAATATTTGGTGGTGTTGATCCTAATCCCTTCAAGGGTAAACATCAATATGCTCCTGTTACTCGAAAGGGTTACTAGAAGGTATGTAATAGAATCTTTAGTTTTCCAGGTTTAAGATTGACTGTATTTAAGGATAAACACATGCATACCATATTCTTTGTATGAGTCATAGTTACTAGTAGATATGTCATGGGATTATTCTACTCTAATAAATTGATGTTGCTATTTCCTTCAGTTTTACATGGGAGACTTCCTCATTGATGATCAATCAACAGGTCTACATATAGTCCATCTTCTTCAATTGGGCACATGATTGCTTCTTAAGGAATCTTATGAAAATATTGATGGCATTTTATGAACATTTAGTTGCAGGTTTCTGTGCCGAAGGTTGTGCTAGATGGTCCATCGGTAAAGCTTGCAAACCTTTTATCTTTTAGAAATTTCTTGTATAAGTTAGTGGTGTTTTCTAGGTCTGTGCACGATCAAAGAATATAAACCACAGGGGTGTGGCACATTTGATGCTTGTATGCTCAAGCAATCAACGAAAGCTCAATAATGCTCACTTGATAAATTAATATGCTATCTTTGTAGTATGAAAGATATATAGTTGAACCGATTTCAAGAATTTTCTTAGTATCAAGGACCGAAGGGAGATAATTTTATTTGTTTGTTTTATTACATTATTTAAGCCAAGTATGTCTAGATGCTGTTGTAATTTGCTATACAAGGCGGGCTCTTCACTTTGTTGCTTCTATGCATTGTTTTGCTGAACTTGCACCCTGGCAATATATGCAATGCTTTATAGACCATGCATTGCTTTTAAACTGAGAAAATGTATAGAGGATGATTCCCAAAATTTTCAAGATGGCACAAGATATGTGAATCGAACTGCATTGTATATTTTTACTAAAGGAACTATGTAGGGGCCTGTTACGCGTGTCTTGTGTAGTGTGTACGTAATAACCACCACAATGATTTTCCTGGGTACTATTCCTGTTCTATTGATGGATAAATGAAGTAAGTTCGCAAGATTGGGTCAACTGAATCTAATGTCTCTCTTAAGCTTGTTCTAGTCAGGCTAGAAGCATTCAAAGGACAATAGGCCACCTTTTATGTATTGAATTTACCAGTCATTTGGAAAAAGAGGACACTGCATAAAATTTAAATGGTGCAACTCTGTCAGCTTTGCAACTAATGGTGCAAATCAGCTTCAGCAAGCCTCGTAACCTAGTTTCTAATTTATAAACTATCTTATAACCTAATACATTGCAACTCTGTCAGCTTTGCAACTAATGGTGCAAATCAGCTTTAGCCAGCCCCGTAACCTAGTTTCTAATTTAGAAACTACCTTATAACCTAATACATTGCTAATAAAAAAAGGAACAATTTATTAAAACTATTTAAACATATACATAATGTTTACATAAGGCAGGGACTAGCTGTCTTTAGCATTGTCTCTTGTTTGATTAGGCTTTGTTATGTATTTCTAGTCTTCTTTCATTATTTTATCGAAGTTTAAGGCATTGTTTCATGTTGCACTCCCTTAGACTAGTTCGTGTTCCAATATGATTGATTTAATTTGAAGGGAAGTTTTTTATCAGCTCTGTGGTTCTTCCCAGGTGGCTATAGGTTGCCCTCTCTACTTGTTTTCATTTTTGAGTTGCACAATCCTTTTTACATCATAGTGAATTCTTTTTAAAATCTGTCTTTTGGTAACTCGCAAGACTATAGGGAGGGTTTGATATAACCCAAGATACATACCATTCTACTTGTCAATTTACTCTTGGTAAGAACCCTTATCCCTATATATTTCATATTCATATAACTAAAATTAAAATGCTAATGGCATTCAATGTTTAGGGCTTAAGAATGTGCTTTATAATTGTTTTGGCCATAACCCTTGATTTCCCTCACTCAAACTAACTATAATTTTTACCTGGTAAGTTACTATGCTACCTTTGGTTTATTCTCACATAAATTCATATTTAAGTCATGTTTAAGGGTGATCTTATTTAATAATTATTCATTTTGTTTGTAATTTGTTAATTTTGGATTTTGACACCTCACCCAAATTTGACGGTACTGGTAATTTGATTCCAGGTATGTGCAATTGTTGGTGCCCTGGTATGCATAATGATGTAAAGGGGGAATATATATTTTTTAAAGGAAAAAATGATAAACATTAAAGAAATGTAATGAATAACCTCCTTATGGTTAGGGTTTATGACTCATTTAGGTTTTTAATGATCCTATATAAAAATTCCTCAAGAAAAGATAAAGGATTATATTGTGGTATCACATGTAAGATTGCACCTTTAATATGAGTAACTTCTTGGCATAAAGATAACTGGACAAATGGATTGATGTATGTTAGTCAGGTAGGATTTCTTGGGAGTCAGTTGACTATAGAATTGCAGCTACTTCTAAAATCACAAAATTAGTCGCATTGTTTACAGACAAATCCCAAGAAGATATGCTCACAGATTGGCTTGTGCTCTTATGATGGTGCAAGATATTTCAGGTGAGATTCCTTTATGTTGTTTTCTGTTGAAATGATTGTACATAGTCTAATTGTGTACTCATCAATAATACCTTTTTGGTATACTGTGCATGTGAATTTCTCAGACATAATCATTATTTGGCTTTGCTTAAGCCTAAGAAGAACATTTGTTATGACATGGTTTGTGAATAATTTGCATTACCCTCATCTTCCCCATATCTTGATTAACAATTTGTTCTATAGTTTGAGAAAAATCATCACCAAAAGTATCTTCTACACTAATTGCTAGAGAAACCCCTCTAGAATTGTTTTGACAAGAAAAATAAGTCATTTGATCAACTTCTATGGTTTTGTTCTGTGTTTGACCATGATTTTGATGATTAAATACATGCATACTAGTTGCAATCTATTTAACTGACTGTTCAAGTGTATTTACGAGAGAATTTTTCTCCTGTAGCAAATATTGAGGTTCTAGGTCAATTCCTTTGCTACTCTCATTAACCAACACGGTACAATCTTGAACATTTGCTATAGATTCACCGCTATGGGCTATCAAAACTTTGTCAACCTGAAATTCTAGATCCCCAATGTGAGCCATCTCACCATTAAAGTTTGAGAAAATGCAACACCAACATTCTTGTGATGACCATGAAATTTGTAAATAAAATTCGCCCAACCTATATTATGAAATTGTTGCAAAACATCTTGGTAAGTATCAATTAACTCTGAACTATTATGTTTTTTCCTATGTATCATCCCCATGAGCACGAAGAGCATTAAGAATACTGGTAAATGATACACCCAAGGGTTTGGGGAAAGACTGAGGCAAACCCTTACTGAAAATGGGGATTATGAGAACCCTCATGAAACAACATGAAACCCTAAAAAATGATCGAAAGGTATCATACACAAAACAAATCTCTTAGTATCTTTGTTTTGATCAACCATATCCTTTCATGAATGTGTCGAAAAGGAAGTATAGATAAGGGAGTTAATGGAAAGCATCATGACCTGATAAAGAGTATGGTGTAGTGACCAAGTTCATTACCATGCCTATCATACTCCACAATAAATAGATGACATGAATCCTTCCATGTCAAATTGCACTAGGTGATAGCCATGATGGTGATCCAATGTACGAGCTTACTAAGAGATGGTTAATCCAAGCTGATTGATAAAACCATGGTAATATAAGTTATGCATTAACTTGAGTGTAAATCCATGGCTAGGATTCTTGTATATCAGGATTATATTAGACATTAACCCACATGTGTAATATTGAGTGTTCATGTTATATGACAAGGTATCGTCATGTACATTTTGAAAGTAGATGTGTAAAAAATGCCAATGAAACTTAATATATACCCAAGGTACATTGATTTCTTAAGAATGAATATAGTTAAACATATACATTTTAATTCTTTAAACATTACTTTAATCCAGAAAATCAAAGATCCTTGGTAAATAACACAACCACTACACTTATGCAAATAAGAGATCAACTTGCCATCATACAACATTATTGTAACCGTATGCCTTTAGTAGATTTTAGATTTTGAATAATGCAGAGATGTGAAATAATCTTTGTTGAAAATTGAACAATATTCAAAACCTTATTAAATAAAAAGACTATTGTGTCTTTATAAATGAGAATTCAAACCTTGTTGAAAGGATTTGATGGCAACATGTAAAATAGTAGAATGTCACCTCATGAATGATGAGTTTGGCTATATAATTAAGCCAAGATGATAGTCCACAATGATGTAAAGTATGTAATAATGAATAGTCATGAACTTTATTAGCTGCAAAATTAAGTTCACTTATAATATGAAAATAGATCACAAGGAAAAGGTTCATCATGTAATCATCATAAAATAATGTATCTACACATGTCTGAAAATAAAACTCTTTGGGATACTCATGCCAACTGTTTCGTTTTCTATTGGAAATAAAACATTCAGACTTACTCCAAATCAGGTTTGGTTTAGTCCCAAATAAACAAATGCTATTTGTGGTCCGATTCACCCTACAGTATTGATGTCTTGTCTATCGTCTATGGTTTGATGTTTGTAATCTCAGTTTGTTTTAAAATAGGTAGTTGGGAATTCACCATTGTAGGAGATATGTAGAAGAAAGGCATTTATGTTAGAAATGTGCATTTGAATAGAAGTTGCGTACAACTTTCTGTAGAGTACATACGACAATTTAGTAACTTTAGCTTTTTTTTCTTCTATACTTTGATTCCTAAATTTGCATTGTACTTTCTTGAATTGTAAGTAAACAAATCAAATATCCTTATTACATAATAACATGAGAAGAGGTTGTTAATAGGTTTCAAATTAATTTTAAACCTAATTTAAGTTGTCATGTGATCCATTGTTTTCAGATGAGGTTTTGATTATCATAAACTAATCCTAAAGATAATTTGCATAACTGCAGTTTTGAAGCAAAATAAACATTGTGTTTTGCAATCTTCGTGGGTATCCATTGGTGGAAATCAGTAAGTGGACTTGCTCTCGTTCCCATTTGGAGTTGTATAATACACAGTGATCTGAAATGGATCTATGTTTGTTTTTCAAGCTAGAGTGAATTTTTTTTGCTTGCAATTAGAACACATTTGAGGGTTTGTTTATATAATGTTAGGTTTTAAATCATGAAGCTACTACTGTATTTTGGACTTGAATAATAAGTTCTTTGCATGGGATTTGAACAGATATTTAAGGGTTGGAAATGGAAATGAACTTGTTAGGGAGCCAAAGACAATAAGTCATGCCCTAGCTAGTCAAAAAGTCAGATGGAGTTTACAGACTACCAGATGTGGTTTGGATAAAAAACAACATTATTTATAGTTTTTTACAAGATTTGGAAAATGCAATAAGGAGGGAAGTAAATGTCCTTACATTCATGATTGAGAAAAGGTAGATATATACACCAAGTTCCTGAAAAGGTTGTTGGACTAGGAAAGGAGTGTAGGAAAGAAACTCGCGCGTGCAACTGAATAAGATATGTCGTGCATGCGATGGAGGAAAGGGAAGATCGCGAAGGTACTAGAGGACCTACGCAGGAAGATCAGAGAGGTGCGCGGCGTAGGAAAGGCAAGCGCAGAAAGCATGGAGCTAATAAATGGCTGGAAAGCGACATGGTAGTCATGGGTGCGGAAGTCGGCTTAAGTCGGTGGATGCCACATGAGTGGAAGCACACTGTAAGTAAGGCTGTTAGTGCCTCATGTCAAGTCATGATCACCACAGCTGTAGCTTGGGGCGGTGGCTGATGGTGACAGTTAACAGACTGCTTGTAAGCAGGTGACCCAATGTGGTCATGTAAAATAATATAAATAGGAGAGATTTAATAGTTAGAAGGTTGCTTTTTGTTGGTCGTAATTACAGAATAGGTTTGATAGATGAAATTTGTATACAGTTGCAGAGAATGGATTTAAGAGGAGGGTAATCAAGAATCTGTAGGAGGCAGTCAGAATAGTGCAATGAGAGAGCTCTACTAGAGCGATGCAGATGTTAGGAAGGTCGATCCAGGCTATCTGCGGATCTGTAGGTAGTAGCAGTAGATTAGGAGAAATAAGCCAGAGAGCATGAGAACCATAAGTCTGAACTTAAAGACATATCTCAAGATCAGTCTGCATCTTGTAGACTGCAAGGTGCTGTATCCTTTCTCATGCCACATGAAGAGCACCTTGGTGGTTTTTCCCAGATGGGTTTCCATGTTGTTTCTTGTGTCTGAATGAATGGTTGATGTGGTGAATGTTTATGTGATTGATTACTAGTTGCTTCCCTATAACGTTAAATGTGCTTGACTCTCTGTTAGTTCTTGCAATTGGTAAATGGATGGACAAAATGCACCATTGAATTGAATTTGTATAAATATCATTCTATGTGATTTCTGTTATGAATCCTGACTTAAGTCGTAAAGCTGATTGACGTGAATCAGCTGTGCCACATGAGTTGCGCCAGCTGCGAGGTGGAAAGGAAAGTGAGGTCATGCACAATGAGATACAGTTGTGCTCGATCATGCAGAACCGACTCCTCTGTCCAGCTACCCTGCTGCCTTAGTTGAACTCCTTGGTTGCGAGCCAAGGGACTATTCTTCCTCGACAATTGCAAAAACATGGTTCCGGCGGTTACCCATCTATGAGATATCTTAGGTGAGAATGTGCTTGCTTTGCATGTGTTGTCGATAGGGCTTGCTCTATCGGGTCGGTATCTCGAGTAGTTAGATCGGTGGGCTGCGCAGAATCTGGGTCGCACGAGTGGGGAAAAGTGGCCTACAAATGGTTATGTTGTCGGGACCTTCTTGATTAAATCAGGGAAGATGTTATGGCACCCAATGAAGGAGGAGATAGAAGACTGGCTCGATGCTAAAACGCTAATGTTCGTGCAAGAAGAGGCTGACGAAAGATGGGTGAGCACAAGGAAATGTATGGGGGGACTGTCGTAGTGATTGAGTCGCACAGTTTGTGGAGGAAATATGTTGTGTAAGAGCTAGGAGTAATATGAAAGGTAGTAGGAAGAGATGTTCCCGGGAAGTTCTGAGGATGAGTTAGGCACTAGATTCTTTAGAAGTGGAAGAAGGTTTCGGTCAGGAAAAAGGAGAAAGGTAATAGGAGGCAGGAGGGCCTATAGCTTGCCTAGGGAGGGTGAATATGGATGTGATTCATGCCTAGACAAAGGATCCTGCGATGAAGAGGAGGAGTATAGCCTGGTTTTTGAGAGAGCAAAATTGGGAGGGTCTACAGAATCGCAAAGAATAGGACGTGACTACGGTATTCCAGAGAGATCCCATAGAGCGAGACCTAGAATTCCCTCACCTAAACCCCTCGTGAACACTAGCAGTCCTAGTGTCGAGACTGGTGCGCAAGGAATCCCATCAGTGATCCCTGTAAGTCCTGTAACTTCAGGGAATCCAATGAGCAATCCCAGTGCCACCCTAATGGTAGGAATAGATGTTAGACTACCCACCTATAATGGGAATGGAATAGAAGACCCAGAACAACATTGCTGTTATAGCGGATTTCACCACACTAGGTGAATCACACATTGTATGGCATTCCCTTGTCCCACTGCAGACTCATTAGCCCCTTTGGACCACTTTATATCTTTTGATGTGACCTTGATCATCCCCAAAAAACATTATAATATTGATATACGCGG
>LPNX011187686.1:96715-161686 GCA_001517045.1 Pseudotsuga menziesii
CAATTGCTTCCTTTGTGAAGTTGTCTAGATGGTATGCTTAGTACATAATGCCGATATAAAGAAGGCACAGCTGATCATGAATTTAAGGGGTTGCGCCCTGGATTGGTTCATGAAATTTTGTGCCACACCAACGGGAACCCTGCAGAAGACTCTAGAGGAGATTCGACGAGCAATGATCTCAGAGTTCCGAAAGCCCCAATCAGAGTCCCAATGTATTACCGAGATCAAGGAAATTAAGCAGGCTCCAGCATAAATGGTATGGGACTTTGACCAGCGGTTCAAAATGCTGATTGCCAAGGTCAGTTTCTAGATGTTATACATACAACATAAAGAGTGGTTTATTGCTGCGCTATTGCCACATATAAGAGGACCGCTCATGCAGCAAAAGATCGCAAAGAAGACGGAGGCATTTGAGTTAGAAATGAAGCTAGAGGCTTCGCCCATTGGGGATGGTGCCACAGGAATGATACAGATTCAGTCTCAGTTGGCTAATCTGACTATTCAACTCTAAGATAGGAAAAGGGGAAAAGAAGCACATGAAGACCTATGGTGTACCCGATGCCGGACCAATGGACATACCAAAGATGAATGCCCAACATATATGAACTACGTCTCATCCAGTGGGCCAAACCCATTGAATAAGCAAGGATTACCTTGGTGTAATATATGCCAAACAAGAGGACACCGGGAAAAAGATTGCCTATTCATGCACAAGACGGTATGTACACCAACCAGTCTATATTGTAAATTTTGTAAATCTGTAGGCCATGATGAAAAGGATTGTACGGCCTACCAACTCATGAGGGAGAAAATGGTAGATGCATATTTGATGAAGACTGAAGAGCAAGTAAATATTGAATAGACCCCACCTCAGTTCCATGTTACTCACCAGTTTCAGGATGCACCTCAATTCCCATCTCTGCAGCAGTTTCAGATGGCACCACAGTTTAAGAATATGACCCCATATAACTTATACCAGCAGTAGTACCAGTAACCACAATACCTGTTACAACCACCTCAAAGGGGGGGTGGCAATTATAGGGGACAAGGAGGAGGAGGATTTGGCCGGGGAAGAGGGCCAGTTGTATGTTACAATTGTGGAGTACCGGGACATTATGCTAGGGATTGCCTAGAACTTGTGAGGACTTGCTCATATTGCAGGCAGGATCACAATGTGGAGCAATTCCCATAGCTCATTGCTTGATGGAAAGACTAGACGCTTGGAGCAGCCAACCTGCACCAAATCCTACATCGAATGCTCCTGACCCGAACTCCAATATCAACATATAGATGATAGTCACCAAACCATGAGAACCAAATGTGGTAGTGGTCACGAGGGGAGGTGCTATGGTAGGTGCAGACCAAGCTACGCAGACACACCCTGCGAGACACGCACAACCCCAGGTGCGACCTACTACAAATAAGAAAGCGCCAATTGATGTTCAAGAACAAAAGCACATATTCATGGATGTGTGCCCAGAGTTCGTCGGCACAGAGAAACCATCTACCTCAGGCCAAGTGAAAGATAGGCCTAAGAGATTCCAGAAGATATTTGAACAACAAAGTGCGGACAAGAATGCCGATAAGGTTAGTAAACTTAAACCTTTCTTGTCAAGTTGTTTAGCGCTAATCAAGGATAAGGAAGCGCTTGCAGAACTGGAAGCACTCATCGAAACACTTCCGGAGGGAGACCCTCTACCAAAGAAGGTTAATAGTATCAAGACCAAGCTCAAGACATGACGTAAACTCAGGATGACCGTGCAAACTAGTGACTATGATATGGACTATATCATCCTCGACCTGGGATCCGATGTCAACATTTTAACACACCAGATGTGGGAAATAATGGGCAAGCCACCCTTAGAGTGGTCCCCCATTCAATTAATACTTGCAAATTAGGCAAAGGTCCTCCCTGTTGGTAGACTAGGTCAAGTTCAAGTGGATATCGAGGGATTATGCACTTTTATGGACTTCGAAGTCATAGATATAGTAGACGATACCACCCCATATCCCGCACTACTTGGGATTGATTAGGCAATGGAAAACCAAATGATCATAAATTTCAAAAGAAGGATCCTATCATTTGAAGATGATGAGATGCAGGTCATTGCGCCCCTTGAGTCGCTAGAAGGACTAAGGTACGTTGAACCAGTGTTCAACGAAGGGCATGGTGACCACCTTGACACCATCTACAATATAACCACCCTTCGGGAAGACTATATTAATCCTACTGCAGATGGTAACCTAAGTTGGAAATGTGAGAGTTCATGTACATTAGACTTAGGAGAGGCACTGGAGAAGTGGTAGAACCGATTGCGTGAAGTCTCGTCAATAAAATGTTCCAGGATAACTAAGTCTGTCAGACGAGTAGGAACTCAGTCACGACCACTACCCACATATGAAGGACTGCCTAACTTGGCAGCGTTCTTAATTGAATTTGAAGAGCTGGTAATAGATCCGCAACGACTGTCTGCCCTAGACTTTGCATTGAAAGCTACACCCGCACAATGGTGGGGTACGTATAAGAACACCATACCTGAATGGCCGCAGTGCAAAAGGCTGCTAGAAGTAAGGTTTGGGGAAGAAATTACAACTATAACCCAAAGATATATGGGGTTATCAGATCCTGTCAAACACTTAGAACAATGTTCCACAGCATTCTCGAGCTACCCTCGCCAGGAATGGGTTCACCATTTCATCCATACTCTTGAGAGGACACCACGAGGCTAGTATGCATCTATGGAGTTGTGCCAGGAAATAAGGGAATGGGAAGAAGTTGCGTAAAAATTCACTTACACATTCTAGTTTGTGGATGAACAACCTACAATTGATATTGCATTGAAAAATATTAAGGAGAAAATATTCGCTGAGATCCCACTGGAGATTGTGTATTCTCAACCTTGTGCTGCGCATTCCCACCAATGCTGTGAGACTGTCCAACATTGGACGACATGCTATAATCTCCCTAGGGACCCGTACAATGATCCGACCAACATCAATATTCCAAAATTGAAAGGATCACGTGAGGTAGAAGGAAGCGACATTTCCAGTGAGCAGTTCGTTAAGCCACTAAAGATTAAAAAGGTTAACATTGGATCGGAGGACAATCCGAAATTTTCTAACATTGGAGACTACTGGGATGAAGAAATAGTAGCCAAAATCATGGATCTATTACATGAATTTTAGGACCTATTCCCGACAAAATTCAGGGAAATGAAGGGGATAGTAGGGGATTTGGGTGAAATGAAAATTCCACTCAAACCCGACGCAAGACCAGTGAGACAACGACCATACAAATTAAACCCACGTTATAAGGAGAAAGTAAAAGCAGAACTAGATTGCATGTTGGAGGCATGAATTATTGAACCAGTTGAAGAATCAGAATGGATAAGCACCATAGTTATCCAGGACAAGAAGGCGACATGTGAAGTAAGAATCTGTGTCGACCTGAGGAAACTAAATGATGCCTGTTTGCATGATTCATTCCCTACACCATTCACGGATGAGGTTTTGGAAAGCGTTGGTGGACAAGAAATGTACTCATTCACAAACGGGTTCTCAGGATACCATCAGGTCCGAATTGCGCAAGGAGATCGACACAATACAACCTTTGTAACATAATAGGGATGCTACCAATACACGGTTTTGCCCTTTGGCCTTAAAAACACCCCTGCTATTTTTTCTAGAATAGTAGTATCTGCTTTCAAAGATTTCATTCATAATTTTCTTGAAGTATACTTTGATGACTGGACGGTCTTTGGTCTGGTAAGAGACCATATTGAAAATTTGCGCATGATGCTGGAAAGGTGTCGCCAGAATCAAATTGCGCTAAACTTGAGAAAATGTATATTCTGTGCACCATTCGGTGTACTGCTGGGCCATGTAGTATGTCGTGATGGGATCCTGGTCGACCCGACGAAGGTAGCAATTATCCTGGACTTGCCTCCTCCTACATCAGTCACGCAACTCAGGTCCACATTAGGACATACTGGGTATTATTGAAAATTCATAAGAGGGTATGCAGAGATAACTGCCCCAATGGAGAAGCTACTAAAAAAAGATGCCAAGTTTGAGTGGAATGAAAACTGCTAGGAGAGTCTAGATAAGCTGAAGGGTAAAATGGCTACTGCACCAATATTAATATTTCCAACTTGGAAAAAAGAATTCCATGTACATGTTGATGCATCATTAATTGCGCTTGGCATAGTTTTAACCCAACCAGAAGATGGCGCAATTGACCACCTGATCGCATTTGCAAGTAGGAAACTATCAACGACCGAGAAAAATAATACCACAACTGAAAGAGAAGGGCTTGAAATGGTCTATGCGCTACAAAAATTCAGACATTATCTATTGGGTGGACACTTCAAAATGTTCACTGACCATTCTACGCTAAAGTACCTGGTCAATAAGCCAGTGTTGGGGGGGAAAATATGCCTGTGGCTCCTCCTATTTCAAGAATTTGACTTTGAAGTCATTGTGAAGCCATGACGACTAAATGTTGGTCCTGACCACTTATCGTGAATTTAAAGTGGGGAGGAGCCCTCCAGCCTAGAGGACAATTTACTGGATGCGCAGCTAGTTGCTATAGATGTTTTAATAAAGAATTCAATGCGATTATACACTTACTAAATATAGGGTATGCACCTGAAGATTTTTCAACATGGAAAAAGAAATAGCTAGTTTTCAAGGCCTCAGACTACACGCTAATCGCGATACAACTCTATAAGTTGGGACCGGATGAAATACTGCAAAGATGCGTCTTTGATCATGAAAGATAATGGGTAATGGCTAAAGCACATGTGGGTGTGTTAGGAGGACACTATGTCGGGAAAGAAACAGTGCACAAGATTTTGCAAGCTGGACTCTGGTGGCCAACAGTACATATGGATATAAGGAAATACTGTCGTAATTGCGATAAGTGTCAAAGAACCGGGAAACCATTGCGACATGATGAAATGCCACTTGCACCAAAAATTACATTGCAGGCCTTTGATAAATGGGCAGTGGATTTTGTTGGCCCTATTAGTCCACCGGGAAAATAGACAGGTGCGCATTATATTATCGTTGCTACAAATTACTTGACAAGATGGGCAGAGGAAACACCTGTAAAAGATTGTACTGCTACAACTGTGGCCCACTTCCTATTTGAGAACGTCGTCACAAGATTTGGTTGTCCCAAGATCCTAATCAACGACCAAGGTACGCATTTTGTAAATAAGCTAATTGTTGAACTGTCTGTAGAATTCCAAATCCAACACAAGAAAACAACACCCTATCATCCTCAAGCAAATGGAACTGTCGAGGCATTCAAAAAGCTACTCAAGAATGCATTGACCAAAGTATGTAATGTGCGCATATATGACTGGGACCAGAAAGTCTCAGCGGTATTATGGGCCTATAGAACAACATGCAAATGAATAACTGGATACACCCATTTCCGTTTAGTCTATGGACAAGAAGCAGCCGTGCCCATGGAATATATTGTCCTGATCCCACGAATTACTGCGATAATAGAGAGATAGATACTGGCGCTGTAGAAGAGAGGTTGGCGCAACTGGTTCAAATGGAAGAAGAATGTTTTATTGCAGGCTTCCATCAAAATGTGGAAAAGCAATGTCAGAAATCCTGGCATGACCACCACATCACAACAAAGCAGTTCAAGGTTGGTGGACTTGTTCTGATGTATGATAGTAAGTTTCTCAAGCATATGGGCAAGCTCAAAATGTACTGGTTAGGTCCATATGTAGTTGCACACATTACTGAAGCAGGTGCAGTAAAACTACATAAGCTGGATGGAACACTGGTGGCGGGCATGACCAATGGTAGATGATTAAAACCCTATCATGACGACTGTGACCCGAGCTGCTGCACAGACCGAGCCATCCTTTAGAGCCGAAGACCTTACCCATTGAAATATTTCAGCAATAGTGAGCACTACAGTAATGTCACATGCCCCAATTTGCAAAACAATTTTATGTTATTGAGGAACATTATGTTATATTTTATGTTAAAGTTTTTAATTAATGACCAAGTGGGGTAAAGGATAATTTAAATTATTGCAGAATATTTTATTAATAAATATATAAAAGATGAGACAACAACTTAGGGAAGCTGTTAAATGAGTGTTTACTGGTCACTTGGTGGAGGAGAGTGGGTTGAGAGCAGATTGACATGTGGCAGCATCCTCAAACTACTTCTAGTTGTTGCAGGTGGCAACTTCCCTATTTTTGTGGTCATGATTCCCCAAGAAAGTGGAACAGGAGCAAGTGGCTCATTCAGTAAAAACTGACCCAAAAGACCTAGGCATGCTAATAAAACTTCCCATTGAAGACAACTGAGGTTGCTCATTATGGATTGGTGATCATTCTGAGTGAATGAAGTGCACATGTGAATTCGATGGAGGGGACTAGCTGAAGTAAGTTTGATGGGATAAGTGCTGCAGACCTGAACTAGTGCAACTATTCTAAGTTGAAGTTCTTACTGTTGTAAGCATAACTAAGTTACTGCTGAACACTCAGTGGAGTTGCAGAGGATCACAAGACTACATCTCTCACCCAGTAATCTACCAGGAGGACCACGAGACAAGCTCGGGGGTCCTGAGAATTGCGGTCCAGCTCTTCTCCAACAGTTGGTTGGGAGGAACAACCTCCTTAAGCTGTTGTCACCTCATCTATACTTACATGTTTCGCTTAGTTCAGTTATTCTATTTATCCACTGCATCTGGAAAGTTTAAGAGTTTTCATTAATATAGTATATTGTTGTTTTATTTCTGTTAAGGGATAAGTAGGAGAATTATATATGTTGTAAAAATTAGTAATTAACTAGATTAGGGTAAATCAATAAAGAAATTAAGTAGGAAAATTATATATGCTGTAAAAATTAGTAATTAACTAGATTAGGGTAAATCAGTAAAGAAATTCCTGAGTAAATTGATAGATAGGAAAAATTACATAAACTGTATTTTTCCACGCCTTTTGCAGGCAGTACTCTAGTACATTGGTATATTTATTTCAAATAAGTAGATTCAATAAAACTTGAATGCAGATGCAAATGATTACTTTCTACAGGATTTTGTGTAAATTATTTACAGAACTTTAGCTGTATTTGTATTATCTACTTAAATTATTTAAATTAATTAATTAAAGATAGAAGAACAAGTTTAAATAATACATACTAGTATGTATAATATTTTATACAGTAAAACTAGTAAAGTTACAAATTATAGATCTAGTAAGTAGCCCTAAATAAATAATATATGAACAGTGAAATATTTAAACTAGGTTAAACTTAGTAAAACAACATTTTAGATTAATTATTTACCTAGTTAGTTCATTCATGAGAAAATGTAAACTAGGTTTACTGAAACAAAAATACTAGCTCTATAAACCATTAAGAATAATTAGGGTTTACAAAAGATCTATTCTTTCACAATAGAATAAAGTAAAATTTTATAATACTAAAACCTAGCAGTATATTCCAGAAAATTACAGAAAATAAATACATTTATATACTCAATCCCATTTCCAGAATTTATTATAGTATTATTAATTTTACTGCTAGCAAAATAATTCTTAACCAAAGATTATTAAATCTTAGTCCTTTTTAATAAGAAACAAAATATCTTACTGATCTAGTTAACCCTATCCATCGAAAAAGTTAATAACAATAATAGTTAAAATAAACTAAATATACATAATTATAAACCAAACAGAGATACTGCTAAATCAACATTAAGATGTGAAAATCCTTTTTAATAATAAAAACGAAATTGAACAAACTGAGTCTCGGTTCGCAGCCTTTTATTTATCAGTCAAAGCTTAAAATCTCACATAAAAGTATCAATACTTAAACAGGGTTCACAAAATCGAAACAACCATCGGTTCAGCTTCAAAAGCTCTTTACCAAAGCGAATAGTGCTGTAAGAACAACCATCCAAGAACAACCCTCAATATATGGTAGTGCCATAAAAATTCACCTCACAACTGTGTAGGAGAAAAACCTTAGATGAAACCGAGGCTTACTAGTTTCAAAGCATTCGCGAAAGCTTTGTTGATGAAGTTAACAATACTTCGAGCCACTATGACGAGCCTGCACAAACAAGACCAAAAGAAGATGAAAGTTAAATACTGAAATCCATAAAGAAATAAAATTAAATTTATTCAAACTAGTAAAACCAATCGAAAACCTTACCAAGGGCATGACGCAACAGCTGGATGTTGCAGTCTCACCCTTCCTCCCTCGTGAGCTTCACAAGCTGAAATGGAGCATGCCAACATGAAAAATATAGAGTGCAGTGTCCAAAGGTGGAGTCTCAGGCCGCGGCAAGGTAAGACCAAAACCCTCGTGGAGGAACGAACATTCAATAAGAACTCAGTTGACATAGTGAACAACCCCCATCACACTCTTTACTAATTTAGAGTTCCAACTCTCATAGTAATGCAAAGGTGAAGACAAATCCTCAGTACTCTCAACACAGTTAAAAACCACCTCATGATGGCACAAGACTGCTTACTCACCCTTTTACACCAGCTCGTAAGGCTAACAAAGGTATGTGTGATTTTTAATGGAGGTTTGACATCAAGCATGGCGGCCACGAGCTCTCAGCTCCACCACTCCACAACCCAGACCAAACAAAGCGCATTTTTAGGGTTTGAAGCTAGTTATATGGCGTTTCAAGTCAACGAAAACCCTAAGCTTTATTCACCAACCATGTGTCCATCAATAATTTACAAATTATGGGTATCAAGCTATAGTGGAAAGTCTCGATTGTTAACCTACACAAATCATTTGGGTTTTAAGTCAAAACCTTATAACATTATTGCATAGTGTCAATATTTTCCTTGTTTCGTTTCCTTGTTCATAAACCATAGTGTTTGCATTATGGAAAAGTATTCATTTATACTAAGGGACCTATGAGTAACTATAATTTATCTATGTTCATCTTGATATTATATAATGGTTATATTTGATAGTAATAAGACCACAACGATGGAGATAAATTAACCTTCCATAAAAGTATTTAACCATAGATCTTGGATTTTGGAAGGTGTTCATTTACAATAGGGTTTTGTGCATAGTTTAACTATAGCTTTAGCATTTATAATATATCCTCTAACACCTAATATTGATAATTATATTATACAAATCAAGGAAAATAAACCGGTTACCTGATTATACCTATTCATAAAAATACTGAAGCTGGGATGAGTACAATAATACATTTGGAAATTACAATGTATCCATTGTAATCGAAAGCTCATATAAAACAAGGTTTATATACTAGATAACTTGGTAAGAATACATGGTTTAGAAGGATTACTAACGTAGAGTATTTTTAAAGTTTAAAAAGAACTCAAATAGATATGAACAGTACCGTATTCAAATATCTAAACGACAAATATGTAGTTATGGATGCAAGTATGTGCAACCTATCTTCTCGTTTATGAAATTATTTAGGCCACTAAACTCTTTTGGCAGGAGTAGAATTGTTCTTAATCTATAACATCCCAAAATGAAATATAAGCATAAAATTGAAAATACAAGAAGGGAGATTTTTTGGATCAAGAACTATAGTGGTAAACTTGACTGCACATAACCCATCCTTTCACAGTATTGTTTTTACCATCATTTATGCAGTTTGATAACATTAGAAATACCAACAATACCTTTTACAGGGTCAAGCTATAGACAAACATTTTTACTAGCATTTTATCCTATGCTAGTCAAATATTATTCTTGATCTGGATATTTTTTACTGGTAACAACACTGCTTACCTGTTTAGAACCTGTAAAAGAATCATCATTCCACTATGTTAGCTATAAGCTAAGTAAGCCCCGATCTCATCTAAGATTCTTTCCTACTTGACAAAAGAAAGTAATAACACACTTAGTATCATTTCCTTTCTTGCTTTCTAAAACATAAACTGTTGTGTTTAACATCCCTAACATAGTACTTCAAGATAAACTAATAAATTATATAGAGCTAAAGAAATATTATTCTCTTTGTTAATTATCACTGTTTGAGTATTCGCTAATAGTTATTGGTTCATTGGCAATGACAACCTTGAACATTTTATGTTACATGAATTTTTGGGTTATTACAAGTAAGGACATCTTGAACCGGTTTGGCCGCCTAAGAAGATGAAAAAGATACTGGCAAAGCCAAAAGTAGTACCTAGACCGAGGACCGTGAGAAAACTACTGCAGAGTCTGCTGCATCCATCACAAGCAGGGAGTCATCTCACACAACTAACTGCCTCTCGACCACTAGTGCAACCGGCGGTAGCCCAAGTTTTTGTCATCGTGCAATCCCTAAATGCCGACCCCCCAAGTTCCTCTGGCCTGGTAGCAAAAATACCCAAAGCCCGTAGAGCTGACCCGGTTTGGCCATCATCACCAGAAGCAGAGCTCACTAAAGAAGAGAAGAAGTTACTGCCACCCTATGTATTGCCCAGGAGGCCCGGTGCCGCAGCAGTAACAATGAACATTCCAGAACTATTAGAAGAACCCAATATTCTAGAGGGCATCACAAAACCCCAGGATTCCATCATGACCAAGCTTTAGGTATTAAATTTTGAAGACTATGACACTCAGAATCTAGACATCTCCAGAGATCAATTCATGGTCGTAAAATCCGGTTAACTGCCGGAGGCAGACGTTGTGTCTGCACTAGAGTATGCGCACGGATTGGAGTAGTCAGGTATATTAAACCTGCTGCTTATGCCCCATTTCGACCGCTCTGGGCTAGTTGGAATGTATGTTAAATAGCTGCTTGTGTGCTTCCATGATGGCTACCTTTGGCTGAACAAACCATATGAGGTGACGGTGGACCTGATTTCGGCCATTATAGGTCTGCCATGACATGGACTCGACCCGGCCCCATACTTGCATAATGAGGGGGAAAAGATTGACAAAAATGATATGAAGGCTAAGTACCAGCTCCTCTACGGCGGAAATGGTTTTCTCATCAGCTCCATTGTGGATAGTGATGTGCAAGCAGCAACAAAGATCTTGTGTAGCAAGGTCCTACACAAGATGAGGCCGACTGAGTGCATGGCCGCAATAGTAGAACTTGTAGAAAAATGTGCACAGGGTGTGCACATTAACTGGTCCCATTTCCTCTTGAATGGATTGCTGGACGATGCACGAGAAGCACAGGAACAACCCATAGCTAAGTTTCACTTCTCCTGGATCTTAATTTTAATTTCCTTTGCAGTATGGGCTCCGCCACTAGACTATAAGCCTATGGATATCCCCATAGAGTTCCTTGGTAGGACTTACAAAAATGTCTGGGACCATAAGGACAACAAGCGCAATACTGATGCTAGAATTACATTTTTCCTACAGGGAGAAAGGCTCCAGAAAATTGTGCGCATGCAATACCGGCTGACTCTTGCAACGATTGCAAAGTATCCGTTCATTCAATTCCATGCAGCGCAGCACAACATCATCTTGCAACTGCGCAAGGACCCCAAGAAGCAAGCGCTTCCGAAATTCTTCATCCTCAGGGATGCAGATATTAAACAAGAAATCAAAGATTGGCTTGAGGAATGGATTACCCATCATGAGAAGGTACCTGTAGGACATCAAGTGCCACAGGTGAATCCACCAGAGAACCCAAACCAATATGGTGCCAATACCAGTATGCAGGAGCACCAGGATGGCTCCTAAGAAGATGAAGCATAAGATGAGTGAGATGTACCCAATGCCAACCTCGACGACCCCACTGCGAGTGAGGAATTGAGCGCCAAGCAAGCAAGAAAAAAGAGGGGTAAGCAGCCCATGCAAGAGGAGGAAGACGAAGACACATTGAGCTTCCTGTATAGCAAGAGGCAGAAGGTTAATGGTCCCCATGTCAGGGACATATCGGACGAGGACTTGACGCTTCTGTGCGACGCCATTACCGAGAAAAAATTGGGAAAGCTCATGACCAAGAAAACCAATTGGACAGCAACCATCACCACAAAGGTTAACCAACTCGCGCAGACTGTCACCGAAGTGTGAGACACCATGCAGGTTAGAACCTATGGTGTCACCCAATCAGATGACTTAGCGGCACCAATAACGCTCCCGCCCCTAATAATAGAAATGCTTACTGAGGCATTGTCTAAGAAAGGCGAAGAAAGCAAGGCAAGTCTCCATAACTTGGACACATTGATTTTAAATTTTTCAAAGTTAACTTTTCCGCAGATATACTCTATTCAACAAGCCGCTGCCTCAGAAATGAGAATCCTAGAAAATATAAGTTGCATCTCAAGCAACTAAGGCAACCAGGAAAGCAAGGGAGCGAAAACATGTTATCAACCTCCAGCAGGTAGACCTGGCAGCCCAAGCCCAGAGGTAGTCTTCGGTAGAACAAGCAATAAAGGAGGCAACGTTGCAACTCTTAGACAAGGAAGCATAGACTGAGGTCGAATCGGTGTATCAATTGAGACGTCTATCCAAGCTGGCCGCATACCTCCAGAAGTAGATTTAGGAGATGAAAACCAACCCGCAGCCCGACATGCCCCATGAAGTGTTGCAGCAATTGGAAGCTCAAGCTGTTTCCCAGCCGAGGAAAGCCGAAATCATTTGTGCAGAAGTAGTGGAAGCAATTGCTACAACATGGGAACAACTCATCGATGATGAGACTGCAGAGCAACTTGCTGAGCAAGTGCGGTAAGAAGATTTACAAATCTTGGCATTGAAGGCAGAGATTAAGAAGCTACCAATGAAGGAGAAAATTGCCAGGGGCACTGAGCTTAAGGAGCTCCTTGATAAGGCCAGAATCCTGCGCAACCAGGAAAGCATGCGCAACAAGGAAACAACTGAACAACAAGCCAAAGTCGAAAGGATAAAAAAGCTAATTCAGTCGGTTCAACATTGAATCCACGAGTTCACTCACGCACTGGCTGGTACCTCATTAGAACACCCAAGCAGTGATAGAGTGAAGGAACTCGAGCAACAAGCAGATGAATCTTTCCAAGAGATAGAACGACTTACACCTATTCTGGCCCAGTTCCAGCAAAACGTTCGCAATACATAACAACTTACGGAGAAATATATAGCCGCAGGGGTGCTCACAGAAGAACTAAGAGAAGAAGCAGGAGAAGAAGAGCGAAACACATATAAAGGCATACAAGAACATGAAGTAGAGCATCAGGAGCACCATTAAGAAGGCCTAAACCAGACGTAGAACAAACCTATGGGCATCGACTTATTAGAATAGGCTGAAGAGGAAGTTGTATAAGTCCGTGTCTAAAAAAAAAGAAAACAAAACGCAAGGAACAAGATGTGTAAGCTATAAAATAAAAGAAACTGCGCACTAAAAAAAAAGAGAAGTTTTGGAAAAGATGCACCGTAGGTGCCGACCATTAGATATCCCTTGCTTAGTGGCTCGAGACAAGCCACAGGTGAGTGTTGGGGGCCTGTTGGCCTAGGAAAGGAGTGTAGGAAAGAAACTCATGCGCGCAAATGAAGAAGATATGCCGTGCGTGCGATGGAGGCAAGGGACGATCGTGAAGGTACCAGAGGACCTGCGCAGGAAGACCAGAGAGGTGCACTGCGTAGGAAAGGCAAGCGTAGAAAGCGCACAACTAATAAATGGCTGGAAAGCGATAGGGAGGTCATGGGTGCAGAAGTCGGCTTAAGTCAGTGGATGCCACATGAGTGGAAGCACGCTGTAAGTAAGGCCGTTAGTGTTGGTGAAGCCCACCAACAAAGCTTCGTCGACAGGGGTTCCCACTCTGTCAATGCCCTATAGTGCAATCTCCCTAAGCACCAACCTAGATAGGTTTTACCTTCCCAGCAATGTCTGTAGAGTAGACGATGTCTCACCTGAGGCGTTTGAGGGAGAGCTGTCAGAATCGAGTTTTCGACAGTGGGAGAGGAGGATATGGGGATCCGACGGAGGGAGATCATAACTTATGTGATCATCATACATTATCAAAATATCACTGCATTATTCATGGAACATCATAGCACATCAAATAGTTATAGAAACATAGATTGCATCAACTTAAAACCAACAGATCGCATTGATATAACGGGAAGAAACTGAATCACATCTATATCATGTCATTTTAACAAAACAGAGTTGTAACATCATAACAGATCTATAACAACAGACAAGAATTGACCCATACTCATCGCATCATATATTAATCTTGCAAAAATATTCCACATTACACAATCCTTCTCCAAAACTGGAGACTACATACATCAAGAAGAAGCCCAGATAAAATCACAGTCAAGACAAAAAAGTATCCATAAAATAGATCACACCAGATCTTATCCCTTACAATCGCACATGCAATCACATACAATTGTTCACAACTGCTCACATACAACTACTCTTATCAATTTCCCCATAATAGATCTATAAATAGGCTTATGCCTTTACATCAAGGGTCCACTAATAACTGACTTCTAACCGCTACTGACCTATTGCAACAAAATTTAGTCAAAATATACATAGAATATTCAAAAATTGGTTATTTTCTCACTTATCGCACCGATCTTCCCTTGTGTGGTACCACATGAGCTTGCATAGCTACCGCGACGTTGCGCAACTCACTCGCCCCAAACCCCTTGCCAACAGGCCCCCAACACAGTTTTGTGGCTCGTCCTCGAGCCACGTCAAGTCGACAGGGCGTGTGCCGAAGTCTTGTCCTTAAAATATTCAAATTGCTGCGCATTTTCACAAACCTGCAGCTAGACTTTACTAGCGATAATTTGACAATTAGTCAAAGTTTGCTGGATGAGGTGCTCCTCACTAGCCTTTCTATCAACTAGTTGTCGATTCTCTTGAATGGCCTAGAGCGTGGCGACGGCCTTAACAACCAATTGGCCATTGATTTCTCAAAATTTGTCAAGTTGCTCGTGACGCTTTTTCTGGCGTTCTTGTGCCCTAGAAGCTCGCTGCTGCAGATCCTTCAGTTCTGTGGCCCTGATGATCTACACCATCAGGGACATGGCCTTTAACGATGTCTTCAGGGTTGTCAACTGACCCTCTGCCTCTTGCACCTACGCAGTCAACTGTTCAAGTTGCTCATCCTGAACAATAATTTTCCAAAACTGCGTGGTCGCCTCCATAACAATTTTAGCATCTTGCTCCATGGTGCCGAACTGAGTGACAATTTATTCAATGGAGGTCTTGCACTCTGCAACCTGTTCCTGCGGTGTTGTGGGTTGTACTTGGGCCTAGAGCAGCAAGTTATTGTTCTGAAGCTGAACCAAATTTTTCCCCAATCACTTGGCCTTTTCAACTAGGGTGAGCACTATGGTGTTGTAAAAAATGTCCTCGTAGGCATCAAAAATAGCCTGCTCAACTTCGCTGCACCTTGCACACAGCTGTGCCTGTTTAACAACCAGGCAGTCTTGCGCATTCTTGAGGTCAGTAATCTCTTCAGCAGCCTTCCACTGCAACTCGGCATGTGTTTCCTTCATCTAGTTGATTTCTTGTAGCTTCTCCTCTTCCAACTGCACACAAACCTGGTGCAACTCCTCTGCTTCCTTCCGTTGTAGCCTAGTTGGTTAGGATACTCGGCTCTCACATGAGAGACTCGGGTTCAAGTACTGGAAACAGAACCATTTGTTCATGAAGCCCACCAACAAAGCTTCATCGATAGGGGTTCCCACTCTGTTGACGCCTTGCAGCGCAATCTCCCTAAGCACCGGCCCAAACAGGTTTTACCCTGCCCAGCAACATCTGTGAAGCAGACGAGGTCTCACCCAAGGAGTTCGAGGGAGAGCTGTCAGAACTGAGTTTCCAACAATGGGAGAGAAGTATATGGGGATCCAATGGAGGGAGATCATATATTGCATCAACTTAAAACCAACAGATCACATTGATATAGTGGGAAGAAACTGAATCGTATCTATATCATGTCATTTTAATAAAACAGAGTCACAGCATCATAACAGATCTATAACAATAGACAAGAATTGAGCCATACCCATCGCATCATATATTAATCTTGCACAAATATGCCACATTACACAATCCTTCTCCAAAATCAGAGACTGTATACATCAGGAAGAAGCCCAGATATTATCCCTTACAATCGCGCATGCAATCACATACAATTGTTCACAACTACTCACATATGACTCCTCTTATCAATTTCCCCAAAATAGATCGATAAATAGGCTTATGCCTTTACATCAAGGGTCCACTAATAACTGACTTCTAATTGCTACTGACCTATTGTAACAAAACTTGGTCAAAATATGCATAAAATATTCAAAAAGCATTTATTTTCTCGCTTATCGCATCGATCTTCCCTTGTGTGGTACCGCATGAGCTTGCGCAGCTGCCGCAACGCTGCGCAACTCACTCGCCTCAAACCCCTTGCCAACAGTTAGTGCCTCGTATCGAGTCATGATCACCACAATTGTAGCTCGGGGAGCCGACTGATGGTGTCAGTTAACAGACTGCTTGTAAGCAGGCGACCCGGTGTGGTCATGTAAAATAATACAAATAGGAGAGATTTAATAGTTAGAAGATTGCTTTTTGTTGGATGTAATTACGAAATAGGTTTGATAGATGAAATTTGTATACAGTTGCAGAGAATGGATTTAAGAGGAGGGTAATGAGGAATCTGCAAGAGGTAGTTAGAATAGTGCAATGGGAGAGCTCTGCTAGAGCAGTGCAGATGCTAGGAAGGTCGATCCAGGCTGTGTGTGGATCTATATGTAGTAGTAGTAGATTTGGATAAATAAGCAAGAGAGCATGAGAACCATAAGTCTGAACTTAAAGACATATCTCAACATCAGTCTGCATCTCGTAGACTGCAAGGTGTTGTATCCTTTTTCATGCCAGATGAAGAGCACCTTGGTGGTTTTTCCCAGATGGGTTTCCATGTTATTTCTTGTGTTTGAATGAATGGTTGATGTGGTGAATGTTTATGTGATTGATTACTAGTTTCTTCCCTATAACGTTACATGTGCTTGACTCTATGTTAGTTCTTGCAATTGGTAAATGGATGGACAAAATGCAATGTTGAATTGAATCTTTATATATATCATTCTGTGTGATTTCTGTTATGAATCCCGACTTAAGTCGTAGAGCCGATTGACATGAATCAGCTGCGTTGCACGAGTTGCGCCAACTGTGAGGTGGAAAGGAAAGTTAGATCACGCGCAATGACATACAGTTGTGCTTGGTCGTGCAGAACTGACTCCTCTGTCCAGTCACCATGCTACCTTCGTTGAGCTCCTTGGTTGTGAGCCAAGGGACTATACTTCCCCGACAATTGTGGAAACATGGTTCCGACAGTTACCCATCTATGAGATATCTCAGGTGAGACTGCGCCTGCTTCGCAGGTTTTGCTGATGGGGCTTGCTCTATCGGGCCAGTATCTCTGGTAGTTGTTGGATCGACGAGCTACGTAGAACCTGGGTCACGTGAGTGCGGAAAAGTGGCCAACAAGGGTATATGCTCCAATGTCAACCGTGAGTTGAATCACAAGGTATAGTAAAACATTAACTCCATACACTAGACATGGAGATGTCGAGAGAAAATAGAAATGATGCAGTTTCCAGGATCTTATGGTAGGATTGTTTATGTTTTATCTTACTTGTTCTATTTATTTTTGTGCACAAATTACTCCAGAGTGCATGTAATATTTCTCATATTTTCTACAGGGTGAGTTATTCTGACATTTTCTATATTACACTATCATAATTTGTTGAATCCTGGTAGCCTATATAATCTATTATTTTTTTCTTTTGACATGTTATTACACCAAGGATAATTTCTGTTATAAGCATGTGAATGTTCACCCAAAAGCTTCAGTTTTTGATGGATTTCTCAAAGTCTATTGTGTTGAAGGTGATAAGGTATTGTCTGTTTCATAGTGGAAATTGCATTTTGTAATTTTTTTGATATGTTTATTTCTATTCTTGTTGTATGTAGTCCTTGTGTGTTATATCAATTATATAGTGTATGTTTGTGTATTGAAATTTACTATGTATGGTTTTTGGAAATGCAAGGACGAGTTAAGATGAAAAGTGTAGACAAATTTAATTAAATGATCAAAACATATATGTCAAAGTACAAAGCATCATCCAATTTTTCTAATAAATTGTAGCATGCCACTTTAAAGTTATTGCACGCTAAATCCAAGGTGGTACCCTTCATAAATGACACTTATAGATTTGAAATCAAAGGGTAAATTAACTGGTGAATGACAACCTTTCAATTTGTTTTTGTTAATTACACAATTAGGTGTCGAATTTTTGACGACCCTTGGAGGATGTACAACACATTTGTTGAATATCTGACACTTTTAGCTGTTGGTCAGCCGATGCATTCCCGTTGCATCTTCGACACCCTCCCAAAGACGTTCGACGGGACTGCCATGCCTCCGACAGCCAAGTCCGTCGGACTGCCGACGACACACCCATTGAAAAACCTACGGGTAATTGTCGGATATGCGATGGTATATGCAAGTTTTTTGTGACACTTTCAGACAATAGAATGTTGAATCTTTGACACCGTGGTGTCGTAAAACCTACGGGTGAGTGTCGGATATGCGACAGTATATGCAATTTTTTTCATGTGACACTTTCAGACAACAGAATGTTGAATATTCGATGCCATGGTGTCGCCGGATCTTCTACAGGTATTGATAGGACGTCAAATATCTGATGTTATTCCTACGACAAAAAAAAAAATGCATATGCTGAATAACCAGCAGGGCATTGTCGAATTTCAGACATGCAAGCCGTCGGATTTTGGGCTTAATTTCTGTTGTGGCTCTTTACAAATCCATCATGTACCAATTTATTATTTTCCATAATAATATTTACATAGCCTTTGTTTCATCATGGCAAGCCAACCACATGACCCATATATAAATATTTACATTATACATGCTTAGCCATTCACTAGTCAGGCCTTCGCCTTAAGGTCCACACTAGGAATCTGTACAAGTATTTTGACATGATTTCACATAATTTGATTTAATACACTCCAAGGGTCAAAACTAGGGCAATTCCATAATGCCTCTAAAATCAACGAGTCCACCTCTACATTTGCATTTACATTTGTGTTCTTTTAACCAAACAATGGCATGGATTGTTTAGAGATCACAAGCTAGGGTTTGCATTTATGTGTTTCTTTGCCATGTAATAAAAAATGGGGAAATAAGATTATAAGAAAAGGTGTCTTACACAAGATCCCATTACATTACTAGATATTTCCACCCCAAGCTAGTGATAAACATAAAATAACCTGGATTCAACACCCTTTTGTGGTGAGATGATTTTGTCTTTCCCTTTACTTTGCAAATTTAGTGTTTGAACCTTCATGATAATGTTTCCATATGCCATAACAAAAGAAGGATCTATTGTTATTAATTTATTAATACTTTTGCCTCATGTAAGATTTACTCAAATAATGAGGCTCTCATTAATTACAGTGGCTTTCCCTAATGTAATTCGACAAAGTAATTATTACTTACACGAGAACTCTATACCATGGGAGTCAAATCAACTACAAGATGTGTATGTACTATATTGAGAGTAACATGATATATCTAACTTCAATAGACAAATTTCGAAATTCACAACCAATTGTACTATTGAAAAAACTATGAATAAACACAATTGCTAATAAGCCACGGGTCTAATCGTGACATTACATCTCAAGCAACATCTATACCAAAGACCAAAGCTGGCACAATGCATGTCGCTGAAATATCCCATATTAATTTTTTTTGAAAAATGCTCCAAGAAGATTTTCAAAACCTCGTGAAGCCTCGACTCGTCTCATTGCTCTGAGGATCGGTGGTAGTGCAATCGTGCTCAGATGGTGGTGTGAAATCGGTCTATCTCTGCTATTCAGGTGCTGGATTCTGCTATGTGGAGTCTGTCCCTCGTTGAAGTTCAAATCGGTGGTGGATTTTTGATAGCCTGAGAGCTTTTTCTTCTTAGATATTTTTTTTTGGATTTGCGAGTTTTCTGCTCCTGATATCTCTGTAGTTTTTAGTGCTCTGAGAATTTCTATCACAGCTGATGGAGGGGGTTCCTCACATCCTCCTAAACTCATAGCCTGAGAGCTTTTTCTTCTTAGATATTTTTTTTGGATTTGCGAGTTTTCTGCTCCTGATATCTCTGTAGTTTTTAGTGCTCTGAGAATTTCTATCACAGCTGATGGAGGGGGTTCCTCACATCCTCCTAAACTCACTGCTTTTAGGAGACTGGTAGTAGTAAGCAAAAACATGAAGCCCTCTCAGAATTAGCAAAATTTTGTCAAGAAACTAGACAACATACGCTCGGTGGATCTACCTGCGGAACAACCATGCCAAACAGCCATGAATATTGTAGATCAGGGTTTGATTGGTCAGTTTACTGGTCTTTGGCCATCTCCCAAGGAAATCGACCGGTGGGTTCAAAGAAACCGAAAACCTCTCATCTCAGAAGGCATTCGTAGCAACCTGATAGGTAAAGGATATTATGTTTTTAACGAGCCATATTTCACGGGCCCTCAAGGGCTTTACCTGAATAAGTGGACTCCAGATTTTGATTTGAATCAAGATGTCTCTTCTGTTGTTCCTTTATGGGTTAGGCTGCTGCATCTTCCTCTTCATTGTTGGAACTCAGAGTCTCTTGAATCCATAGGAAACACTTTGGGGAAGTATATTGATAGGGCTGAAACAAGAGAACAATACACTTGTGCTCAAATATGTGTTGAAGTGGACTTGGATGTAGGGCTTCCTGAAGCTATTAAGTTGACAATAGCATATTCTTCACATGTTTAGGAGCTTGATTATGAGTAATTTCCATTTAAGTGACGACATTGTCATGGCTATAGACATTTTTCTAGATCATGCAAGAAGAAAGTCAATGAAGAAGCTACCAAAGAGAAGGGAGAACAATGGACACAAGTCCAAGTCCAAAAAACAAGTTCAACAAACCAAGGAAATAACTCAAAGGGAAAAAGAGTAGAAATGGGGTCGGGTAGTAATCCCACCGAACAAAAAAAGCATGAAATTGGGATAGTTTTGAAGGAAGTAACAACTCAAAATAATTTTGATGTTCTGAGCATCCCTTAAGAACAACCTTCAGTTCTTGAAGAGGGAGAAGTTCCTCAAGCTCAAGATCAGACTTGAGAATACAATAGAGCATTAGATGAATCGAATATTGGATCCCTTACTGAGGGATACTCCTACATATGTAGAAATGGAAAAAAAAATAAAACCATGGAAAACTCTGGCTCATCTGAAGAAGATTCAACTGAGAGGTCCTAAAAAAAAAGGACACAAATCCCTTAAGAAGATTAAGGAGGAAGAAACTGGACGCCTGAAAGTGCGAGGAAGCCAAGCTACAATCGAGATGTCAATTTCCAGGAATACCAGGGCTAGACCTTCAAAAGGAGGCCCTCTTTCTTCTGTCAATATTAAATAATGAACATTGTCTCTTAGAATTGCAGAGGGCTTGGAAATTTATCTAAAGTGGAAGTTGTAAAAGATCTCTTAAGAATGGATCCTTCTGATGCTCTTCTTCTCCAAGAGACAAAAATAGATGAGGATAGACTTCTTTCCTTAAGCAAAAAGAACTGGAATAAGAATGTTGGGCTGGCTGTGAGTGCTCGAGGTTCTACTGGTGGTATTGCAACCATGTGGACAGAGAACCTTTTATCTTTGAAAAACTCTCATGTAAAGTAGCATTGGATTTTCTCCGAACTCTGGCATCTCCCAAGTATGATTCCTTTTCTATTTTTAATGTCTACATACCTGTTAAGTTTAAGGAGAAAAGAGAATGTTGGAATTCTCTGCCAGACTTTATTGCTACGAACTCTCTTTCAAATATTATGATAGTTGGTGATTTAAATATCACGCTGGATTCTAAAGAGAAGAAAGGAGGAAACTATGGGAGAGATCCCATGCTCAAAACGGTGGAGAACTTCATTACACTTTGGGATTTGATTGATTTTAAATTTAAAAAAGGAAGATACACCTGGATGAATAATCAGATTGGAGCAGCTAACATCTCTTCTAGGCTGGATTGTTTTCTGGTTCAGAGCTCTCCGCTGATGGAAAAAGAAATTATTATCTCCTCATGCATCTTTCCCAAGCTTATCTCGGATCATAAGTCAATAATGCTACAACTAGAAGAGGAAGAGGATGTCGGTCCCATCCCCTTCCGGTTCATCCCACTATGGATTGGTAAAGATGGGTTTATGAGTATCATATCCAAGGCGTGAGATCTTCCAGTCTTTGGATCATCAAACTTTGTGTGGGAGAGGAAACTCAAAAACACTAAAGCCGCATTAAAGGAATGGGTTAAACACTCTCAGAAAAATCCAATCAGTGAAAGAAAAGAGGCCCTAGAAAAACCGGAGGAAATCCAACTGGAAATGGAAGAATTAGAAATTACCTCTTCCATGCTGGAAAAAGAGCAAAAAGCTCAGTTTAACTCCTTTCGCGTGTTTAGAAAAGAAGAAGAACATTGGAGATTGAATTCACGTAGTACTTGGATGAAAGCAGGAGACTGGAATACATATTTTTTTCACAAACAGTACAGAGCTAGACTTTCTCAAAATCATATCTCGAAAATTTTCTCTCTGTTTGGTGAAACTTTTAAAGGCATTTCCCAAATTAAACAAGCTGTTGAAGTACATTTTCAGAACCTGTATAAAGAATATGGCTCTATTGATTTTGACTTAACCTCTAAATTTTTTACCAATATTTCTTGTTTGGTGAGGGAAGAGGAAAATGATGAGTTAATGAAGCCTTTTTCGGAGGAAGAGATCATATATGTTATTTGTTCTATGGAGCCGGATAAAGCCCTAGACCCCGATGGATTCTCTTTTCATTTTTACAGACTTTGCTGGTCAATAATCAGGAAAGATTTAATTCGGATGATCAAAGCATTTCAGTTAAAAGCCAAAGTGGGTGGATGCACCAACTCCACTTTCCTTGCACTAATTCCTAAAGAAGTTAATCCTTCCACTTTTGATCTATTCAGACCTATTTCACTTTGTGATGCTTCTTATAAAATATTCTCTAAACTCTTAGCTAATAGGCTCAAATATTTGCTTGGGAAGTTGATATCACCTCTTCAAGGAGGGTTTGTAAAAGGGAGGCATATTTTGGATAATGTGATCTGAGTTCAGGAAGCCATGCAATCTAGTTTTCAAAGAAAGGAGAAGGGCATGCTAATCAAACTCAAAATGGAATATGCGTTTGACAGGGTAAATCTATCTTTTCTTTACTCAGTTATTCATTCTTTTGGTTTTAGCCCTGCTTTTATAAATTTGATAAAATCTTGTATTGATAAGCCTTGGATAGTGCCATTGGTTAATGGCAGACCAACAAACTTCTTTCAAGCTTCCAGGGGTCTTCGGCAGGGATGCCCTCTCTAGTCGTTTCTGTACATTCTAATGGCTTATACTTTGAGTAGAAAGCTAACTACAGGGAAAAATGATGGGATTATCCTGGGTATCCTTTCAGCTAGTGGTGTTGAAGCCATCAACCATGCTCTCTTTGCAGATGATACCTTGATTCTGGGAGGGGATTCACTGAAAATGGCAAGAGTTTTTGTAGAAATTATACACCATTATTGTATTATTTTAGGGGCTCTTATTAACAATCATAAAAGTGTCGTGTATGTCTAGAATGTAGATCATTCGACTGTTGCAAACATATCACAGATTTTAGGCTTTGAAGGATTTGCTACTTGGGATAAGGTTAAATACTTGGGACTTCCTTTAACCTTGGGAAAAAGTAGCCCTTCTCTCTGGATGGAAATCATGGGAAAGATAAAAGTAAAGATTGCCTTATGGGGTGGCCATTGGCTCATGAAGGCAGGGAAGCTTACTTTGATTAATTCAACTCTCTCAACTCTTCCTATTTACCAATCATCTCTTCTCCTGTCCCCTAAATCGATTACAGATCAGATATCCAAGATGACCAGAGATTTCCTCTAGAGAGGTGGAAAAGGAAACCAGAACCGAATACATATGGTCAAATGGGATGTTGTTAAAAGTCCTATTCTAGAAGGTGGATTGCAAATCAGAGATCCAAAATTGGTTAATTTAGCTATGGGAGGAAAATTACTATGGCATCTTTTCTCTGATAAAAAGCATTCGGTTAGTCAAATTTTCTGGAAGAAATATCTTAAAGGATGATCTCTCAGAAATATTCAGATTTCAAATAACCCTAAAGGTTCTATTTCATGGAATTTATGCATAAGAGGAATTGACTTCTTTACCTAACATATTTATCGTATTCCAGGAAATGGCATAAATACATTCCTGTGAGATGATAAAATAAATGGTAAAGGCCCTCTCAATTCTGACTTATACCTTACTAAGATTAAGCTCTGGATGACAAATAAAGGTCTTTTAAGACTCTCAAATATCTCTTCTTGGGACAGCCATGGAAACTGGGTTGCATGGGTTCTCCTAGAACTGCCTGAACATGCCAAATCCACCCTTCTCATTCAAAAGAATTTGCTAATGAACTATCTATCTGGCCTGCCCCCCATTCATTTAACGTGCACGGATATGTGGGGTTGGGGAGCCTCTGGCTCCTATTCAGCTACTCGTGGCTTGCTTTCAGTGCAGATATCAGTTGGTTCAATTCATAGCGTAGCATTCTGGAATTCAATCTAGAAATTGCCTAGCTTACCAAAAATTAATTTTTTTGTGGACTCTTATGCACCAGAAAGTTTTAACTGGTGAGAACTTGTCAAAACGTGGCTTCTCTAGACCTTTTAGATGTTGTTTTTGCCTTCAATCTGCCGAAACTACAATTCATCTTTTTATTGGATGCGTTTTTACACAGAAAGTATGGAATCATTTCTTGTGTGGGATGCCTTATTTCTCTGTTCCTTTAAATTCTGAACCTGTTAATTGTTTAAGAACTGGAAGACAAGGTATCGTGGTTCTCTTTCAACCAATTATGAATGGAGGAAAATATGGAAAGCTATTCCGAAATTTTTATGGTGGAAAATTTGGTTAGCTAGAAATGATTTGATTTTTACCAGTAAAGTCATAAAGCCAGAAATTGTAGTAATTAAATCTAAGGCTCTTATTTTGGAAGTAGTGGTAAATTTTCAAATTGATGCCATAAAAAATGAAGCTGAGCATAAATGGATTGGATCACTGCTTATGGAAAAAATTCAGTTGGGTTCAGGCAGGATTGTTTTTAAACCAAGTTGGAAGGTTAGAACCACAGAAAAGGGATTTTCAGAATGGTGGCAAAAGAAAAATAAAGTCTCAATCTTCTTCGATGGAGCATCAAAAGGAAATTCAGGGAAAACTTGGGCAGGGGGACCGATTTTCTATCTAGGAGGAAGGCTTGAAACTAGCTTCACCTAGGGAGTTGGACATCTTACAAATAACCAAGCATAATTATTTGCACTTCTAAAATCCTGTCAACTTGCAAAGGCAGCTGGAAATAATAACATTCAAATATTTGGAGACTCATAAATTATAATCAAAGTTCTAAACTCTGCTTCAAAGTTCGATAACCTCAGTTTGAACATGACAATGCAAACGCTGCACTTCATTTTGATAGATTTTGTTTTTGTCTCCTCCTATCACATTCTTCATGACCTATTTAATTTGGAAGACCACAAAGCAAATCAGGGTTGCCTTCTTCCTCCCGGAATGCTAAGTTTGAATGAAGGTCCTAGCTCAATGCATCCCATTCCTTAATTTTGAAATGAGAAGATTTGGAATCATGGAATTGTATATTTTGGAATAATTGTAAATGGGTGAAGGCCCATCAATTCTTTATCAATAAAAAAATTAATCATTTTGGTTAAAACAAAATAAGCCATGGGTCTAGACTCTAAATAAGGGTACCTGATGCATCCATCCTGGTGATATTGACAAGCTAAAGTCAAACAAATGTTCACATGTTCAAGCACAATCACCACAATATATGTAAATATAATCAAATTAAACTTTTGAAATGTGAATGTAGTGAAAAACATAATCTTGATTTTAGGGATTGATATTTTGGTGATAGACTACCACATTTGTTAGAAAACCCCATGGACCTTGGCTACCAACATTGACACAATAACTCTCTCGCTTTGAACAAGCCTAACTACAATGTCACATGATTTGAGCTGAGAAGTGGGGTAACATACATGAGCCCAAATTCCTATTGCACTAGTGGAGGAGGGTCATACAACATCTATTACCACACTCACACTAGAAAATGAGAATTATTTCACTACCAACATTAGCATTGGCATGACTATACCACCATCAAACCTTAGGAAACCCTTCAAAACCAATGTACTACTTTAGTACAAAAAAAACATTACATTCTACATATGTGGTACAACTTCACACTCATGTGGTACAACTTCACACTCATCTATACTTTTTGTCTAAGAAACCCAACATTGAACCTATTACTAGTATAGGTTTGAGCAATATTATATCTCTTTTGGGTCAATAATTCAACACAGGGATTACATACTCAACAAAGTAGCATCCCTCTCGAGATCCAAATAACCAACAACATCTACATATACCAATGGCCATTCAACTTGAAATGATATCCCCACGAAGGTCCTAGGTAGGTTAATAGATATGGAGGAGAAGAAGGTGAATAACTCTGCATCAACCAATTCCCATTCAACTTGAAAGGATATTCACATGGTCGCCCTAGGTAGGTGAAGATATTTCGTACTATGATTTTTGTTTGGATACATCTTATGTAATATTCATGTTTTATTATTTTATGTTAATTTAATTTATTTTTCACTAGATAGATGGGCCATGGGGAATTGAGACTGATGTGGAGGCGGGGGGGGGGGGTGCAAATGAGCTTCCACCTTCACATGGTTGGCCCTGTTCAATAGAAGATAAATTATTCTTGAAACCAAGCGAATCTTGATCGAGAATGTATTTTGGCATCTTCTGTTTTTAATTGTACTGATGGGATGTTAGCATTGGCTGAATAACCAATATATTAGTTAGTTGATTATACATTTCATGTGCCTTCCATGTAAGTGCTATATTTTTTTGTTTGTTTCTAAGAGTGTTGTCCACCTTATGTGTAGTTTCTAGCTATACAATTGTTTGGTTGATTTAGGTACTGAAGATTTGTATTGGATATCTTCTCTAGTTGTTGCATCTTTTCAATTCCTTATTTTGTAAGCTTAGATCCAACAAACCATTCTATGTGATAGATATGCTAGGGGTTTATATTAACTAGTTCGATATATACCTACTTTAACAACCTAAACATTGGGATAATAGAGAGTATATTGATGATTTTTAAGCCACACACACATAGGTAAAGTTGTATCTTTTGAAATAAGTGCTTATTTTTGTTATAATGAGATTGAAATAGTGATATTCTTCTAAAACTTAACATTTTGAAATTAATGATTGTGTAGAATTATATTGTATTTCGATATAGCAAACTTTGAAATTTGGTAAGTACTTACACATTGTACAGATAGTGAGACGAGTATATATAAGACATACAAACGCCCTAGGTATTTCCTTCAATTTTGAAATTGTAACTTACTCTATAAATAAACTTCATTTGTTTACCTTTATAGTTTTCACTAATTTCTTTTTGTTGTTATTTCCGTTTGATAGGACAAGCAACAAAAACCAACATGTTGAAGCGTTCATTGTTCGAATGTCTATGTAAGATATGCCAATGGTTTTTTTTCCTACAAATTCTGATGGTTTTGGCTTCGAATTATTTTTTATCTACTGTCTTTGCACATCCCATGGATTTTTTTATTTCATTAGGAGCACTGCCAGGGTCAAATAAGGGTGCCCCATCTCTAACCTCATTTGGGATATTTATTGAAGAGTTAGAGGCACACCAAGAAGTATACACACTGTAATTATTAAGTTAACTATTACTTTTTTTTGGAGTTCCTCTGCATCAAGCTCCCCTGCTCGCTATCTCGCAGTCCACCCGATATGAGTTCCTCTGAATGCAACATGCTCAGCCAAGCACAAACTAGTAGTGGATCGAGGAAATCATTAAACTTTAGGATCATACAGATTTAGAAGCATGCTTTTGTCCTTGCCAAGATTGGGATGGATCCACCTACGGATCCAACCCCAAAAGACCAACAGAGGACACTAGATGCGACTTTCAGGGTTCTTGTGGCCTTAATGCCACCGACTCCTTGTTGTAGAGGAAAGTTTCCTATGGCTAGAGTTTAAGAGGCCATAGACGTACTGGGGTTGAAAGAGAGATGCAAATGGTTTTGTAAGTATATATAAACAAGATTCAAAGATAAGTATGGTCCATACCTGATAAAATGAAGGCTGGTCCAAGATTTCTCTAGCCCTTCTGCTGTTCCTCTTCCACAAGAGACCTGCAAAACGAATTATACCTTCCTCAAACCAATATGACCATATCAAATGAGATTATATTCAATGAAACATAAAATAATAATATGATAAACAACATCATATAATCATAATCAGAGATTCAATATACAAGACACATTGATTGGAAGAAGAAGGACATCACATATTTATTAATCTTGAAAACAAGTACAAATATACCTTCTCTTCAAGTTGCGCACCTCACAAAAAATTTGATTTCGTTCCGCTGCTTCTCTTCTCCAAGGAACTCAACCTCCAAGCTCTACAACACAAGGGGAAAGATTCTAGGGCAAAGGTGTGGGCAAAGAGAGTCCGAATTCCTCCAGCGTAACAATGCAAAGGTTCAAGTCTCCCTCTCATGGACCTCCCTACCTCTATTTATACCTTTATGAAGAGATAGGGTCAAAGACAAAGTAGTTACAACTGAAGGAGTCAGTTGCATAACTACCCAAACTACTTGAATTTCAAAAAAAGTCTTTTTTTGACATCTACAAGAGATATACATGGGTTTTAGAGACATAAGTCGCGTATGCAGGAGGTACACAAAGGTTGCAATGTAAATAGTCACGTGTTTAGGGCATACACAAGTATTATATATAACAAGTCGCGTGCAATACACGGGTTTCCTTAATGAAACTCGCATATACATCAAAAATCTCATTTTTAGGGTACTTTATAGCATTTTCAGACTTTGGTGTCTTCTAGAAAGCTTTAGGGGACTCAAATACCTTTCCAACGATGCAAATAAGAGGTAAAACAGAGTTACAAAACTCAAGATATGGATCATCCACGTTAGGTGTTTTTTTTCAGTGAGTTTCAGTGACTTTCATGAAGTGTCATCATCAAAGTGTCGTCATGCGACATAATCATGGGAAAGTTGTAATACTCCAAAAATTCGTAAAAATTTAAAATTTTTCATATGACATTAAATGTTTGCAATCATCACTACTGAGGAACATTTAACTGTTAAAGGTTAACCTAAACATGTTTAAACTAGAACTAATTCTTTTGTTAATTTCTAGTTCCGCATACTTAATTGTTTGTCTTCATAAATCATTATTAAGGATTGATTTAGCAGGTTATGATTTGGAACAACAGGAATTGAAACATCTGTTTAATTACTAGTGCTAAGTTTGTTTTACTGTTTTGTGAAAATATGAAGGATCTTCAGTTGAGATCGAGGCTTACTTAGCTTTTTAGCTAATGCACTGAAGTGACGCTTCTTTTACAAGTCTTTTACAGGTAAGACGTTTTGTTACCAGTTTCCGGATCGAGATTATTATCTCAACTAGCATAAAATATAATGCTAGTGAATTTATTTATTTTACAGCTTTGATCAAATGAATGAGGTATCGTTGACCTGTATATTTATGTTCTAATTAGTTTCTGGTAAACATAAGTGTTTAGTAAACTGAACATAGTCTAGTTTCTCTTCCATTTCGCTATAACTATAACTTGTTCATTTAATTTTTATCAATCTATTATCAGTTTAGCTACTGCATGTAATTCTAGTGAAAGGTAATTGTATAGCATATCCTTTTATCCTTTATTACTTGATGCTGAGATAGTTCAAGAGTATTTGTTTTCAACAATAATCGAGTTAAATAAACTTAGGGAAAACCTAAAATTTAGATATAGTCATAAAGTACAATGGCTGACATTCACACATGGAAATAAAAACCTAGTGCATAAGACAGTTCACTAACTAAACTAGTACTTATCAACTAGAGATGCAGTAATACAAATTTTATATCTTTAAACTATAGTATTACTACTTTTTGTGTAAGAATGAAAGAATTATTTTCTACAAATATCCATCCAACTCAACCTTTGTATGATCTTTATCTCACAAGGGGATATACGATTCTAAGTTTAATACCTAGATTGACAAAACTAAGCTATACATCTTCCTATGCTTGCAAACTCATAATACATAAAAGATTTAGTCTTTTAGAAGATTTTTTTTCAAATATATAACTTCTCACAAGGTGTTATTTATTATGCAAACCAAGTTAAATAATTCTTTACACAAATGTTTATCCATTTCCAAAGATTATAGGACACAATTTAAACCGTAGTGTAAGTAAATATTACTTCCCTACATTATTCTTCAGGGTTATAATATGCACTTTATAATGTAACTATGTTCGGAGTTATGACAAAGGTTTTAACGATAGTTTCTTTATAAAAATTCTACTGTGTGCAAGGTGCTCCCAAGAGGTCTCGAACTATAATGCAAAACCATCACTTCGCAAATAATTTTGATGCCACGTGGTCAGTGCTCGATGGTTAGGTTTTGTTGACTTGTGGTTCAATATAAAAATTTACTAAACCCTAACAAATCGCATCTTTACCTATTGTTCTAACTGTGACAGTGGAGGGTAAGAGCCACAGGCTCATGACCGCATGGCCTTTTTGTCACTCCCTTGACTCTGTACAAGTCTCCTTTGCCAAAATGTTTAACTTCTACATATAAGATTTAAGTCGCCATTGCTTTTCTTTGTGGGTGAGGTAGTTTCTCCATTGCTTAGCCTCTGCGTGGGCTTCCTTCATCATTAAGTAATGGTGGACTCTGTCTAAGTAAAAAGAATAGTGTGGCTTCAGTTTTTACTGGTATCCATCATGGTTTTAGCTTTGGGATTGCATATTATTCGTTGGGGTTTCTCGACCGTGGTTCTTCTTGTAGTTTGGCGTACTCTTACTTGTGTTTAGGGTCTGTTACTATACCATCTTCTACACAAAAAGGACGAAGAAAAATTATCCAGGTATAAAATTCTTTCAGTTTTAAACCCTTCTCACACTGTTTTAAATTTTAATGTCTTCATTATTTTCAAGAGTTTAACATTCTGTGGGTTCTTTGTTGTGCAGGATTTCAAACCGGTTACTTTGTGCTGAAGAACACCACACCAAGGGCTCCACGTTAGCGTTAATCCTGGTAAGCCTCGGTCCTACCTGAGGTCCTTCTGCGATGGTTGTATGAAGTTGAAAAAGAAATTTAGTTCCATTGAGATGCCGTTCCATGATGCAGCTCCATTTTTGGTTATTAGAATTTGTGAATGTATTAGGAAGGCCATAGAGCCGAGACTTTAATGTGTTGATAAAAAAAATGTTAAGCCCTAACGACCGTAACATGAAGATATACTTTAAGGCCTTCACGGCCATGACTTGTTTTCTATTTTTTTGAGATTATAATTTTCACAGGTTTAAAGGCCGTGACTTTTGTTGTAAAAGGCCATTAGGTCGTAACTTGTATGGTTACAAAAGTGGTTTTGACAAAATGAAGTTAGGGTTTTAGAACTGCTTGTATTTTATTTAAGCTCTAAAAATTCCTGAAGATATAATTTTAAATCGGAAATATACATACTGTTTTTTTTAAGAAGAACGATCGCAAGCTGTGAGATTTTTATCTGTTCTGGATATTTTTCAATTCTTTTTAAATTAACCCTAATAGAAATGTTGTTGCTGCAAAGACATTTGTTTTGATAAATAGATAGCTAGAGAAATTTAAGAGGTTTATTATGGTTTCTGTTCGTAGTTGTTTTGATTTTGGATTAAAAGATAAACAAAATGTGTCAAGCAGTTGGTTTCTAAGACAAAATTTGTTTTTTACTGTCAGTAACCAATTATTCAGCAAAGAGATAAAGGAAAAAGGGTGGATAAAACCTCATGAGTCTTTACTGTTTTCTTGGGTTGAAATGTGTTAAAAGGTTTTTATTTACTTCCTTAGTTTATATCTACCAAACAATTTTAATATTTGTTTTTTGTAGAAAAGTAATAAATTTTGTATATTCATGTAATTGATAATTGTGGTTATACAAAGGAGGAATGTATACTTTAGATAGTTTTTGGTGAAATTGTAAAATCCCTCTGCTAGTAAGAGAGGAGGTAATGTTATTTATGTTTTACAGTTTCTTCAAAACAGGTTTTATTTTTAAAACCTTAATTACTTTTAAATTATTACAGAGTTTAATATATGATTTTAATGTTATTCAAGTTACATTTTTAATTAGATTAATGATGAAGTTATCTAAGTAATTTCTAGCCTCATTTTACTGTTTCTTTAAGTTAATCCTATTTATTTATTTTATGTTTTTATTTTATGGTGAAGATAATGTGGTCATTGATGACCTTGTATGGTCTCTGACATATTGTGGGTGCCCTTGGCTTGATAAATAAGGCTTTGAAGAATCCTTTTGACCCACACACTAGATGGTTTAATGGCCTTGAAGAAATGAAGATGATGTGGGCACTTGGGGTCTTGGAACCCTTGGGGATGTCCCTAGGGAAAATAGGAAGATGAAGACACCCACATGCATATGATGGTGATTGGACACTTGGACTTAATGTATGATGAACCTAGGGTTTTTGAAAATCGATGGTCATGTAAAGAAGATTAAAAACCTACTTCATATATATATACACAGTTGAATTTATAGAAGGTGAAGTGGTCAGCCCAGCCTTGGAAGATTGTTTAAAATAAAGTCACAATAAATAAAATTCGATATGACAAGTCGGATCCACAAGTTAATTTAAAAAAAAAGGAAAAGAAGGGAAAATAAAAAATAAAAAATACAAAGATGAATGTCGGCTCCATAATTTTTTTATGGAAATCTAGTATAAATACCCCACCAAGTTTCATTATTTTGATGTGAAATTTCGGATGAGATATTGAGCTCTGAATTCAGGTAGATGACTGAGGTAGAAATTCGTAGGCATCAGAGACCCAAATTTTCCACAGTCTTTTTCTTTTTGGGTATACAGTCCAATCTTTCACTTGATGTTTCTTTGGTTCACTGCTGGCAGTGTGCTAGCTTTTGGAGAGTATTTACAGTCAGTTGATTGCAAGCTTTTACAGTCCGAATTTGAGGTTGAAGTCTGATGTTTTCCTGCTACAATGAATGGGAGCAGTCTGAATTTTGCAGAGCTGCCATAGTCCAAAATTTACAGAGCTACAACAGTCTGAATTTTGCAGAGCTACCACAGTCCAAAATTTACAGAGCTACAGTAGTTCGAATTTTGTAGAGCTGCCACAGTCCAAGTTTCTTTGAGCAACCACAGTGAATTTGTGAACCATCTCAGTCATGGTTTTGGTCACCATAGTCAAGATCCAAGTTGTTGAAAACATCTCAGTCACAGCTCCGAACTCTTGCTTGAATAATGACATGGAGTGATGTATGCATATGCTTGATATGACAATCGCGTAGACGGTGTCAACTTGACAACAGTGATATTATGACAAATATTGAGGCAAGTCAAGTGATCAAGTAACTAAGGAAAATCAATCTCAGTCGCGTTGGAGACATAAATGTTTCAGACATCAGTTTGGAAGGTATGCTAATACATCTTCTCAAGTTTGCTAAGGAAGAGGTATGTTCATTTTTCCCAAGTTCTAAAAGGATCAGAGATCAAGTAAAAATTAAGAAGGTGCAGATTCAGTGAACTAGAGTGAAATTTTGATATCTTCCATAAATTTTTTATGCATATATATAAAGTTGTCATTGAAGACACCTTGGCATAGTCTTGGATTGAGTTAAGGATTTTCCTTAAGACATCCTAAATCTACCAAAGTGAAGAAGAGAGGAATAGTTGTGTTCACTGTGATAGCATTGAGTTACTTTGACATGACAAATGACAATAGTAACAATAAAAGTTTGGCTTGACTAAAGGCATCCTTCTGCAACAGTACAAGCAACCATTAAGGCTCAAACTCTAAACTCTGATTTTTGAGGATTAAGAAGCAACAAAAGGTTTGATCTTGGACACAGTTGTTGGCACTCTTTAAAGCACCTTCATAAGCTCTGATCTTTGACAAAAGTAGCCAACAACACTTGCATGAAGATTGTGACAACAGTTGTAGAAATTACCAAACTTCACATGTGAAGACTGTGACAGTAGTTGTTGAAGACTAAAATCTGAACTTGCTAAAGAGATAACTTTATGACTGTTAGAGACTATTTTGAAGAGTATTTGCTATAGATAAAAGACATTAATTATGACAGTTTTGGGATAGATCCGAGGATAATCTTGTGGAAGATCTTTGACAAAGTTCAATGATAGTTTTGTGGCAGATCTAAGCTGAGATTTTAAGGACTGTTCAATGGTACAGCAGATTGAGGGACTGTTTCATTGCTACTTTTGGCTACTACAATAGTAGGAAAACCTTGTGTTGGATATAGTGCAGAATTTAGGTAAAGTCACAAGCTTGAATCAAGCAACTTTGAGAACACCTCGTGATTGAAGAGTTGTCTTGAGACATACTGAAGTTACCAAAGTAAAGAAGATAGGAACAAATGAGTTGTTTCAAGAGTAACTTATGACTTGACAAGTCACGAACTAGACATGAAGTTGACTTGCTTGATGCTACAGTGATTGATTGTACAGCCAAGTAAACAGTTGATTAGCAGACTGCTGGTTGATTACACAAACCCTATGATACACACACAGTGATGAAACAATACTACTATGACATACTTGTGACAAACATTTAGTGATATAGCAGTAATGATGAAAGTCTGAGTAAAGTCTGCTAAAGCATACACAGTTGAAGTCTAATCAAGATAACATTAGCATACACATAAATTGAGTAAATAATGATGATTGATGGTTCCTTCTATGACTACCCTAGAAGTAACATGTGCAGACATATGCAGATGGCAGTTAGGTATTGATGAGGATGATGGTGCTTTAACTCCTATTGCTTGTTACCTTATTGATAAATGATGATTGTGATGAGGTGGCAGTGATACCTTCAGCTGATGACATGAATGAAGATGTGCTCAGAAGATTATGAAGTCAGGGACAATATGGTAATAAATTTATGATATTCTTTTTGAAAAAATGCTCTTGGACAGAATGAAGAGTTAATGTGACTATATGAAGAAGATGTTGATTGAAGAAATGCTAGAGATAAGTGCTGATGTGATGTGACAGTGATGCCGTGGATAGAAAGATGACGTTGATGTGACAGTAAGATTTAATTGTAAAATTTTCTTGCTTTTGAGGTTAGGATACCTCAAACCCGTCTTAGCAGGGTCTAAGAAAACCAGGTAGGGTCCTGGATGCAAAGTAGGTGCTCTTCATATCAGTAGGTGCTGATTTTACCTAACGGTTGTAGCCGGACCAAAACTAATACAAAAAGATTACAAAATTATATGGTGTTGTGTTCTGTTGTATTATGGTTCTTGATGATTCAAATGCTGATGATATGTGAATGATGAAGTGAAAGATGTTTATGAAATGATTATGCAAATGGTAGAATAGTGGGGTGATGAATTGTTAGTTAATCGCGACAAGCTAAGAAAAGTTATAAAATTGGCTTTACACTGATTCACCCCCCTATCAGTGTCTAACAAATTGTGGTTATACAAAGGAGGAATGTATACTTTAATTAGTTTTTGGTGAAATTGTAGAATCCCTCTGCTAGTAAAAGAGGAGGTAATGTTATTTATGTTTTACAGTTTCTTCAAAATGTGTTTTATTTTTAAAACCTTAAATACTTTTAAATTATTACAGAGTTTAATATATGATTTTAATGTTATTCAAGTTACATTTTTAATTATATTAATGATGAAGTTATCTAAGTAATTTCTAGCCTCATTTTACTGTTTCTTTAAGTTAATCCTACTTATTTATTTTATGTTTTTATAATGTCTTTTAATTACTATAATAATAGACTTGTAGTAAATAATCTATATACTGTGTAAATAAATACACATACTAAGTATATATATAATTTTAAATCTTCCCTAGAGACAGATTTGTTTATGCTATGATACTGCACTCTGTCTAAGTAAAACATCTGATCAAATAGAAAGGATTAACATACTTATTGTTAGTTTTTCAACATTAAGCTAGCATTATGTTAGGATATTTACTGAGAGAATAATAAGTACAACAATTAAACACAAGAGACAATGAACACAGTGTTTTTGATCGGGGAAACCATAAATGGAGAAAACCCCACAACTTCCTCAGAGATAGAATCAACACAAGATGTAAAACCCCAAAACAGTAAGATGCACTCCCAACAGCAGTAGTCTTCTTCTTGTCTAGTCCCAGTGTCTTTCCTTCTTCACTTATGCGCTACACTTGAGTGAGTGAGTGATGTGTGTGATAAATAGAGAGGCTCACTCTCTATTTATATTCTTTCATTCACTTGAAGTGCACTCAATCATGTTGGCCTCACTTAACAATTACTTACTAGAGCTGACATCTCTAGGAGTGTCTAATAACCCTAGTGCCCCGAAACTATGGGGACTTTAACTCTTACACAATCGGAGAGTTACCCACTATGACTTGACATGACTTGTTTACATTATTGATCCTCCTGATCGGAACATCGGGGCATGAAAACATGACTCAAATACATAATAGATACATCCCTGAATAAACATCGGGTTACAATACATAAGATACATAAATGAATACATTCCGAAGTTACAAATACATCAACACTCCCTCTTAACTAGGAAGGTATTCTTTCGACACAATTTTCAGCACTGGTCTTCTTCTCTATATCAACTGGATCATCTCATCATCTGCATCTAGAGTCTTTTGAGTCTACAAGTCATCTTCATCTTCAAGTCATCGTCATCCTTCAAGTTTGGATCATCTCTTGATCATCATGGAACATCATCACTAGATCTGGATAATCTCTCGATATGGATCAACTTCAATGGACTGGATCTGGATCATCACTCGATCTGGATCTGGATCTAGATCATCTCTTGATCTGGATCATCATTGCTGGATCTGGATCATCACTCGATTTGGATCTCTCGGAGTCATCATAACTAGATCTGGATCATAGCTCGATCTAGATCTCCCCTGGTCATCATTATGTGTGTACTATCTCGTCATAGGAAGTTCTACAGAGCCAACCTTCTTTCATGGTGGTTGTAGGCCTAGCCATCAGGTAGGTCTTCACCCAGCACTTACATCTGACCTACTCGTCAGAAAGGCACACCCAACACTCACATCTGATCATGTAGTAAACTACAATCACATCAGAAAGGCCCAACACTCACATTCACCAGCATGGTAGGCACATCTACTACCATCTATGAAATGGCTTCAGCACTTATATCTGACCTACTCATCAGAAAGGCATACTTCCATCCAGGTGGGAACAAATCCTACTCACAGTGATGAAAGATTTCCATACTTTCATCCAAGCTGGAATCGCATCCTGCTCACAATGATGGAAGACTTCTATCCAGGCGGGAACACATCCTACTCATAGTGATGAAATATTTCCATACTTTCATCCAGGCTGGAATCACATCCTGCTCTCAGTGATAGAAGATTTCTGCACTTACATCTGACCTGGTAGGAACCAAATCCTACACCCTCATCAGAAGGGCATGCACTCACATCTGACCTGGTAGGAACTGAATCCTACACCCTCGTCAGAATGGCCCCCAGTCCCAGACTGATCTACCTGGTAATGGACCAGGTGCCTCCACTCTCCCAGAGAGTGGCAGTTACCCTTACATCCGTCCTACTTGACAGAATGGCCAGCACTCATATCTGACATGGAAGGAATTGAATCCTCTCACCATGACAGAATGCCTCAGCCCTTACATCTGACCTGGTCATCAGAATGGATTTGGATCCTTAGCACTCATATCTGACATGGAAGGAACTGAATCCTCTCACCATGACAGAATGGCTCAGCCCTTACATTTGACCTCCTTGTAAGAATGGATTTGGGACTCATCACTTTCCCTTGGAGAAAACCTCGATCTGGAGAACACCAAGCTTCTCCCTGAAGTACTCAAACTTCACTCTGGCTAATGGATTTGTCAACATATATGATATCTGTTCCTCCGTCGCAACATACTGGAGCTTCACTGCTCCTCTCTGCACCATATCCCTGATATAGTGATACTTGATCTCGATGTTCTTCAACTTGTCATGGAACACTGGATTCTCTGACAACTTCACGCAACTATGGTTGTCACAATGTATACAAGTAGCATCCATCTGGAGATCAAATAAATCAGACAGTAGCTTCCTCAGCCATACTACCTCACAACTAGCTGAACAAGCTGTGACATACTCTGCTTCAGCTGTACTCAGTGCCACACAGGATTGCTTCCTGCTAAACCAAGAGATCACACCTGATCCCATACTGAAGCAACACCCTGAAGTACTCTTTCTGTTGATGGCACTGCCTGCCCAATCTGAATCGACATAACCCTCTAAGTTAATCTTTTGATTCACATCGTATTTGAGTCCATAATCAACTGTACCCTTTAGGTACCTCAGAATATGCTTTGCAGCAGTCAAGTGAACACTCCTCGGATCTGTCAAGAACTGGCTTAAGGTGTTCACAGCAAAGCAAATGTCTGGTCTCGTGTTCGTCAGGTACATCAATGACCCAATCATCTGACGATACATCGTAGCATCAACCGTCTCTGATGAAGCATCACTCAATAGCTTCAGGTTCGATGCCATAGGTGTGGCCATAGTCTTGCAGTCCATCATCCCAAACCTCTTCAGGATCTCTACTGCATGCTTCCCTTGTCCAAGGAATATTCCATCTGTAATCTGCCACACCTCCATACCTAGAAAGTAATGCATCATCCCCAAGTCCTTCATTTCAAACTCAGTAGCAAGACTTCTCTTCGTATTAGCAATCAACCCATCTGTACCTGTCACAAATAGATCATCTACATATAGTAGAAGCATCACTAGGTTTCCATCTTCAACCTTGTAGTAAAGGTTGGAATCTGCTTTACTCTTGGTAAAGCCCAAACTGGATAGAAAGCTATCAATTCTGCCGTACCATGTCCTGGGTGCCTGTTTCAAACCGTACAGGGATTTCTTCAATCTGCATACATGAGACTCTCTGCCATGTGTCTCAAAACTGAGTGGCTGTTCTACATACACCTCCTCTTCTACTACACCATTCAAGAAGGCAGTCTTGACATCCATCTGGTGTATCTTCCATTTCATCACTGCAGCTAGAGCAAGTACTGATCTGATGGAAGTGTATCTAGCTATAGGTGAAAAGGTCTCTTCATAGTCTATTCCCTCTTTCTGAGAGAAACCTCGAGCTACAAATCTTGCCTTATACTTTTTAATGCTATTGTCTGCAGCATGCTTGATCTTGTAGATCCATTTGGAAGTTACAACTGACTTCCCTTCTGGTCTGGGGACGACATCCCAAACATCATTCTTCATGATCGATTGATACTCTTCGATCATAGCATCCTTCCATTCTTTCTGTTCTGCCGCTTCTTCATAATTGGAAGGTTCTTTATCAATGAAATCACATAGTAAATCTACATACCTGGAATTGGATCTGGTCCTCTTTCTTTCTATGTGATTCTCTTCTGGAGCCCCATATCTTTTCGCACCTTGGATAAGTTCTCGTACCCAAGCAGGTTTCCTCTTATGAGGATTCTTCTCCAAAGGTGGATCTACAGGTCTTTGTGGTTCTTCAAATTCTCGATCTTCTTCTTGAGTTTCTTCATTCATGGTTGTATCATGAATTCTGGGTGCTTCTGCTTCTTCAAGTTCTTCAGCAGGTCTCTTTTTGGATTTGTTGTAAGCTGTGTCTTCATCAAATATCACATCCCTGCTGATGTCAATCTTCTTATATCCTGGGAAATATATTCTGTAAGCCTTCGAGCTTTCAGAGTATCCCACAAATATGCCCTTCTTTCCTGAAGGATATAATTTAGTCCTCTTCTCTTTTGGAATGTGGATGTACACAGGACAACCGAATATTCTGAGATGGCTGACTTCTGGTTTCTTACCGGAGAAGACTTCTTCAGGAGTCTTGTTCTCGATTACTCTATGTGGAGTACGGTTCTGTACATACACCGCTGTTCTAGTAGCTTCTGCCCAAAGATGCATAGGAAGGTCTTGATCATGAAGCATTGCTTTTGCAGTTTCCATGATATTTCTGTTCTTCCGTTCCGCAACCCCATTCTGTTGCGGATTATAAGGAGTGGACAACTCCCTCTTAATCCCTGATTCTTTGCATAGCTCTTTGAATTCATTTGAAGTGAATTCTCCACCATTATCTGATCAAATGGTCTTGATCTTCTTTTCAGTATGGTTTTCGATCAATGCTTTGAATTATTTAAACTTGCTGAATACTTCATATTTGTTCTTCATAAAGTAAACCCATGTCTTCGTAGAAAAGTCATCAATAAAAGAAACATAATATGCATACCCGCTTAGAGAGTTTGATGACATAGGACAGCATACATCGGAGTGGATGATTTCCAAGATTCCTTTTGCTTTGCTTTCACTGCTTGGAAATGTCTTCTTTGTATTCTTTCCTTTCGCACATCCTTTGCAGACCCCATCATGTTTTGCTTGAATTTCTAGAAGACCTTCGATAGCTTTGCTTGCAATAGGTAGTGCTCTGTAATGCACATGTGCAAGTATTCTATGCCAAAGTTCACTTGGCTCTACTGTGGCATGGACCAAGGCTTGTTCAGGATGGCCCTTCAATTTGTATAAACCTCCTTCTTGTTCTCCAATTACTACTGCATCATTGATAGTCTTTCCTTTTGGCCACATGATGACTTGACCATCTATGAATGCAACCCGCATTCCTTTTGCATATAATGCTGATATGGAGAGAAGGTTCTTCTTGAGTCATGGCACAAACAACACTTCTTTCATTGTTAGAGATTTTCTAGAGTCTAACTTATATGAAGATTCCCCACTACCTTTTATTGGATATTGGTAGTCATCTCCTAGCTTCACCTTGTGAGGTGATTCATGTTCTGACAGTCTTACAAAGGATTCCTTGAATCCAGTCATATGTTTGGAAGCCCCACTGTCTATAAGCCAATCATCACTTCCATGAGTAATGTTACCTGTGAGAGCTGATATCAGAACATATTCATCCTCGCTTGAAGAATCTTCACTTTCATATCTGGATCTCTTTCTGGATGGTTCATCATCTTCTGCAGCATGAGCATGGTGTCTTATTTTGTTTCTCTTCTTTACTATCTTCTGTTTGTTAGGACAATTCCTTGCATAGTGTCCTGCTTCATCACAAGTATAGCATATGATCCTAGATACATCTCTTCTAGTATTATCTTTGTGAGAGTGCTTGCCTCTGAAGTGATGAATTTTCTTTCTTGTTGACTTGGAGTGAGTCTTGGAGTGTACCGTGAGAGCTTGGTCTTCACTTACCATCTTCTCTTCTCGAGCTGCTATTCGAGCTTCTTCTTGAGAGCATTCTTCCCATAGTCTGCTGAATTTGACTAACTTCTTTCTAGCACAGATTCCTTGAATGAAAGCATCCCATGACCTAGGAAGGCCATTCAAAGTAGTCATCACAATCTCTGCATTTTCCACTTCTTCGTCAACTGCTTCTAGTTGCTCTTTGATTTGAGAAACTCTTGTGAAGTAAGACTGGATGGTTTTTGCATTCTGAATCTTCACATTCTTTAGTTGGTTTCTCAGGGTCATCTTCCGATTGATGTTCTCTCCTTCAAACAATTTGGTTAGGGCATCAAACATAGCTTTAGGTGTCTTAAGAGAGGACACCTGTGGAATAAGGTGATCCTTAATAGAATCAGCAATGATCCTCTTTGCCATAACCATCTTCTTATTATGTAAGGCTTTTGCCTCATCTCCCTCTGGAACTGGAACCTCCTCATGGATGTAGGAGTCTAATTCATTCTCTTCCAGGACCAAGGAGATCCTATACTTCCAAGATCGGAAGTTTTCAGCTCCCTCAAGCTTTTCATCAAGCTTGGTATGATGAGACATCTTTAAATGAGAACCTCAAATGGAAATACAAAAGATTTTAGATCTTACTGGGTTCAAGATGTCGGATCTGAAACTTGAGTTGAAATCCTACAGAGCTGGTTCAGGAGCAAATTAGGGTCTTGATTTTCCGGAGTTCTGTCCACCCAAATGCCTTGAAATTTGTCCCTAACTTCGATTTTGGGGAGGAGATCAATCCAGGCCTGGGTTCATTGAAAAATTACTCTTCTGTGAAAAGCCCTAATTTCCGACCGTAGTGACAGGTCCAAAACTGAAAAGCCTCAGAATTGGATTCTGTTTCGACAGAAGGATGTGCCCTAAGGAGGAGAGTTGTTCCACCTTACTTTTGCTGAAAATCCATGGAGGAATATCCACAAATTAGGAAGCCCTAGTTCCTGCAGCTGCACAGTGTCTTCTTCTCAGGTTAGCTCTGATAACATGTTATTTTTTCAACATTAAGCTAGCATTATGTTAGGATCTTTACTGAGAGAATAACAAGTACAACAATTAAACACAAGAGACAATGAACACAGTGTTTTTGATCGGGGAAACCATAAATGGAGAAAACCCCGCAACTTCCTCAGAGATAGAATCAACACAAGATGTAAAACCCCAAAACAGTAAGATGCACTCCCGACAGCAGTAGTCTTCTTCTTGTCTAGTCCCAGTGTCTTTCCTTCCTCACTTATGCGCTACACTTGAGTGAGTGAGTGATGTGTGTGATAAATAGAGAGGCTCACTCTCTATTTATATTCTTTCGTTCACTTGAAGTGCACTCAATCATGTCGGCCTTGTTGATGAAATTGTCATTGATGCCAACATGGACTTGCAGTGGCCCCATAGGATGTCATTGATGCCACCAAGTCCCACCTGCAGTGCCTTGATCCCTTACAGAGTCGGTTTGTGCCTTGAAGCACCTTGTACCCAGTTGACAAGGTTCCTGTACCCACAAGCTTGAATCTTGAAGCCACCACCTTGCTGAAGATGTTGATGATGCTGAAGACCCTGGAGATGGTCCTGAAGCCTTAAAGGATGTTGAAGAAGCCCATGAAGCGCCCTCACTTGGTGATTTGATGGACCCTGCATTCTTGAAGGATCATGGGGTCTTAGAACCCTTGGATATGGTTTTAGGGTGTGAAGAAGTCCTTGCACCCACTTATTTGGTGGCATGATGGCACATAATTAAATTTTTGATGTATTGGTTGGTCCTAGTACTTGCACTTGATCCCCTTGTGTCATTCGTTGAAAAGGTCATGGAACCCTTGCATGTATTATGATGGTGATGACCTTATATGTGGTGGATGCCCTTGGCTTGAAGTGGAAGCCCTTGTATTGATAGAATCAATGGATTGTTGGAAAGAGCCCGTGAAAATGCCTTGATGAAGTCGGCCCAGAAGTAAAAAAAAAAAATTATTGCTATGTCGGCCCAACAAAAATTATAATTCGGCTCAGTCAAACACAAGGTTGGCTCAAGCAAATATGTCAAGTCGGCTCAGTTAAATAAGATATTTAAAATTAAAATATTCTTTATAGCAAGTCGGCCCCAACAAAAATTGATGTGAAAAATTAATATAAATAAGCCCTCACGATTTCCTCTTGAATGTGAGTTCGTGGGAAATTTTTTTTTTTGCTCTGAGATTTTTTTTCTTTCTCGCTGGCTGAGGAAATTTTCGGTGGCAATCTACTTCTTTCTCATATCGGTGAGCCTGTGGTTTGTTTTTGCTGAGTGAAGGGTTCTCCGTGTTCATATCTTGGAAACTCTTTCGAACAACATGATCTGCGGCTCTCGAACATGAATTGGATAGTGCACCCGAGATTATGCACTGAACAACTCTAATATCTCTGCTTACTACCTCGTATTGTCTAGAAGTTTGGTAATCGAGAAATTTTTCATCAATCGAAGTAGGCATGCTTCAGATGCACCAAATGGAACTCTATTTCAGCATCTTGGGCCTTTTATTTTTGGCGGCTGGAAAAAGTTGACTAATCTATTGCCGAGGTCTCCATAGGAATGAAACAATGCCCTTTGGCTCATATTGAAAGAATTGACTGAGAGGAGCAGTGTAGCAGCCACACGATTTTTGCAGCAGACAAGTACTTTTGATTTCTTTTTGGCTATGATTCTCTGTAGCAGCAGATGATAACAAGGAGCAGAATTTTACCTTCTTTGGAGCTCTGATTCTCGAAAATACACAGTCCGAGGATGAAGGAAGGGAGGTCACTGATGGAGTGAGGTAAGCTTCCAGTCTGAAAAAAAATACACAGTAATAAGTCATCAACAATCTAATTCTGAAGCAGTGAAAGGTTGGTCATCTACAGTATTTCAGTCTTCTACTATATACACAGTCCAAGGGTCTACTAAACTGATAATGCATTGACAAGAGATCCGAACACCAGATTTAGATAGTAATAGCAGCAACAATACTCGTGGCAGCAGAATGTATTCTTTTTCGTTTTACTTCAAGATAAGACAGTCCTGAAGAGTCCATCCATTGACACTTGTATACCCGAGTTCTCTTTTAATATGGTTGGTGTTCTCTGTTGGCTAAAACGAGCCCTTTTGTTGGTGAATTCTTTCCACATGTGATGACATCTACAGCATTCCATTTTCTCAAGTCTGAGGTCTTTACCAGCATGTGATGACATCTACAACATTCCATCTCGTATTGATTTCTGGGCATGCATGAATGCTATTCAAATTACTGTGGCAGCCTTAGTGAAGGATGATGAAACCTTATTCTTTGCTGCCCTAGATGAACAGTCCTGAATTCATGAGACAATTTTCATGGTGATCAGAGTTTTGCAAGTAGTTCGATGATGGTGCATGCTACACAGTCCAAGCCTTGACTGCGTTTGAGGTCATCTGCAAGCACACATCCAGAAATAAATATGGAGAGAGAGATAGAATGGTAAAAGAGTTGTGGAGAAAGAAGTGAATGGCAAAACTATTTCAGTATCTTCCAGGTTTGATGTCATAGATCCGAGGTTTGCATCTTATTTTCTAAAGAAGATTTTGTGGAGACCTAACTATGTTATTGTTCATAATACATATACTGTCATTCTGAATATTGCATAGTCACTGTGGGTTAAAAGAGGCCTGCAAAGAACTTTCCTTAATTCACAGAGGTCTGAAATCATAAAATTGATCTATGTAGTATATTAATAGAGGATGGAGATTGGGTGAACTAATGACCTTAACAAATAGATGAGTTTTGGGGCAGAGCTGTGGTAAGATGAATTTGTGAGGACATATCTATCCCTGTGTTTTATTGATAGTGAGCATGATTGATGAACAGTTTTTGGCATCAGCAGAGTTACATGAGTTAGAGCAGATCCTTGAATGCACATACATTGAGTGAGGATGATGCCCTAGTCATGAACTGACTTGTTCTCAACAATGAAGAGAATTGATGGCATATCTGTGACTGTTTTGAAGACTTCTTTGATGACTTGACATGTTTAGCTATGTCAAGTTATGATCAGTGACAAAGTGAAGAAGACCATGACAGTATTGACACAACAGATTTCTTGTGGTGCACAAACAATACACCTACAGCAGACTGACATGACAGAGTTGGTGAATATGAGACATGCTATGATGATGAATGCAGACTAACATAATTGTTGTTGATGTTGACAAGCAGCGGAGCATATTGGTATGATGATTGTTGGATTATGTTGACAGCAATTTGATGGAAAGTATGATGTATTCATGGTTACGATCAGAATGATGTGCCTGACAGAATGATGATGGTGACAATCTTCAGAAGTATCACCTAGAGTTGCAGCAACAAGAAGAGGATGACCAGCAGTGAATAATGATGATCAGAGAAGACAGTGAGCAGGGTTGATGATGAACAGATGAGCATGAGCTGAGACAGTTGACAGCAGATTAAAGAGACAAGTGATTGATGAGTTGATGTAACAGTAAGCTTTAATTGTAAATGCAAGCTTGTATTGCTTTTGAGTTTAGGATACCTCAAACCCTTCTTAGCAGGGTCTAAGAAAACCAGGAAGGGTCTTGGATGCAGAGTAGGTGCTCTATGTATCAGTAGGTGCTGATTTTACCTAACGGTTGTAGCCGAGCCAAAACTAATACAAAAAGATTACAAAATTATATGGTGTTGTGTTCTTTTGTGTTATGGTTCTTGATGATTCAAATGCTTTTGATATGTGAATGATGAAGTGAAAGATTCTTATGAAATGATTAAGATATTAGCAGAATAATCGTATGATGAATTGATAGTTGATTGTGATACGCTAAGAAAAGTTTTAAAACTGGCTTCACACTAATTCACCCCCCCTCTCAGTGTCTAACAGGCCTCACTTAACAATTACTTACTAGAGCCGACATCTCTAGGAGTGTCTAATAACCCCAGTGCCCCAAAACTATGGGGACTTTAACTCTTACACAATCGGAGATTTACCCACTATGACTTGACATGACTTCTTTACATTATTGATCCTCCCGATCGGAACATCGGGGCATGACAACATGACTCAAATACATAATAGATACATCCTAGAATAAACATCGGGTTACAATACATAAGATACATAAATGAATATATTCCGAAGTTACAAATACATCAACACTTATGATTAACTCCTATTAAACCTGTAGAAGGTAAATTAACATATTCAAGCATACTTAATTTGATTCTTATCATAATTTAATCTAACCTAATGTACTAGAGTACTACCTTTAAAAAGGTGTGGAAAAATACAGTTAGGTATTTTTTTTAATCTATAAGTAAAACTAGAAATTCTTCCAATCATTTACCCTAATCTATATCTAATGTAGCATTGACTATCTTTTCACAGTAGAAGGTTTCATTAAATAATCCTAGATATGCAATTAGAAGCTAGATAAATCATGTAGAACCTAGAAATGTAGAAGAGGTGACAACAGCTTAAGGACCCTGTTCTTCCCAACCAACTCCTAGAGATAGCTAAACTGCAAATCAGGACCCCCGAGCTTGTCTTCTGGTCCACCTGGTAGAAGTACTGGGTGAGAGATCTAGTTTGGTAATCCTCTGCAACTCTACTGAGTATTCAACAATAAATCTGTTATGCTTGTAGCAATATGAACTCAACTTAGAATAGCTGCACTAGTTCAGAATTTCAACACTTTTTACTCAAAACAAACTTCTGCTAGTCCCCTCCATCGAATTTTCTTGTGCACTTCATTCACTCAAAATGTTCACAAGTCAAGAATGAGCAGCCTCAGCTGTCTTCAATGTGAAGTTTTATTAGCATGCCTAGGTCTTTTGGGTCAGTTTTCACTTAATGAGCCACCTGCTCTTGTTCCACTTTCTTGGGGAACATGACCACAAAAATAGGGAAGTTGCCTCCTGCAACAGCTAGAAGTAGTTTGAGGATGCTACCAAGTGTCAATCTGCTCTCAACCCAGCCTACTCCACCAAGTGACCAGTAAAACACTCATTTAACAGCCACCTTAAGTTGTTGTCTCATCTTTCATTTATTAATTGGATATGCAGCCCGCATATGACTTTCCAATTCCTAGGTGGCTTCTTATGGACTAAGGTGCTTCCATTGCACCTTCACCTGACCAATGGTGCGATTCCAAAGGAATATCTCCCTCCTTTCGAGGATACAATCCGGTTCCACTAGAAAATCTCCTTCGGGTTCCACCTGCACAACATTCCAGTTTATAACATGAGTAGCACCATGTACATATTTTTTTAACCCAGAAATATGAAAAACATTATGAACCTTCAAATTTGGCTGTAAAGCCAATTGATATGCCACATGTCCTATTCTGGATAGTATCTCAAAAGGTTCGCAATATCGGGGTGCCAACATAGCACAACTTCCTAATCTCAAGGAACTCTTTTTAGGCCTTACCTTTATAAAGACATGTTCACCTACCTGGAACTCTTTTTGAGTTCATTTAAGATCCGCTTGACTTTTCTGTCTGTCTTGCACAACTTTCAAGTTACCTTGCACATGTTTTACAATTAATTCCATCTCTTTTAGTAGTTCAGGTCCTAATACTAACCTGTCAACTGGATTACTCCATGAGATGGGGGTATTGCACTTCTTGCCATACAAATTTTCAAATGGACTGTATCTTGCTGAAGCTTGGTAGTGATTGTTGTAAGCAAACTCTACTAGGTGTAAGTAATCTTACCATTTACCTGGCTGTTCCTTAACATACATTCTGAGCATATCTTCCAACACTTGATTCACTCTTTCAGTCTGTCCATCCGTCTGGGGATGAAAAGAGGTACTGAAATTTAAAGTAGTATTCAGTCCTTTAAACAAAGACTTCTAGAAATTGCCTGTAAACTTACGGTCTTTGTCGAAAATTATTACTTTCGGTATCCCATGTAAATGAAATATTTGTTTCATGAATATATCAGCAATATTAGCAGCCTGATAAGTTTTTTTTACAGGTATAAAATGAGTTTCTTTACTAAGTTTATCAATGACTACCATTATTGAGTCATTCAGATTTTGATTTCTAGGTAGACCTGTAATAAAATCAAGAGTGATTATTTCCCACTTCTAGCTAGGGATATGTAATGGCTATAGTAAACTAGCTGGATGCTGGTGTTCAGTCTTAACTTTTTGACATTCAAAACACTTGGCAATGTATTCTGTTAGTTCATTTTTCATGTTTGGCCAAAAATAATCCTTCTGCAACATGGCTATAGTCTTCTGATAACTAGGATGTCCTGAGTAAGGAGTCTTATGAATTTCATTTAAAATCAGTAACTTAATCTTAGGTACATTAGGTGTATACAAATTGTCTTTATATAGTAATAATCCTTTTTTGTTTAGACTATATCCTATACTTAAACTTTGAGTTAAATTTTCTGTTACTTTTGCTTGTAATTTCTGAAAGTTTTCATCCAATCTCACTCCTTCCTCTAGCTATTTTTCTAAATCTGTTTTATAAGTGCTGATTGCTGCTACAAAATTTAGTTTTGCATTTCTGCTTAGAGCATCAACAACCTTATTTTCTTATCCCTTAATATGTTGGATTTCAAAATCGTACTCGCCAAGGAAAGCTAGCCACCTAGCTTGCCTTGTGTTTAAGTTAGGTTGATCCAACAAATATTTTAATCCTTTATTATCTATCATTAATATAAATTTTCTTCCGATTAAGTGATGGCACCACATCTTCAAAGCATGTATGACGACAACCAACTCTAAGTCGTAGGTTGCATAGTTTTTCTCATGAATCTTAAGCTTCCTAGACTCATGCAATTACGTGTCCATCATGAATTAAAACTCCACCGAGACCGTTGTTGCATGCGTCAGTACATACTATAAAGTCTTTATTATGATAAAAAATTCTTAAAATTGGTGCAGTAGTTAGTAATATTTTTAACTTTTTAAAATTTTCTTCACATTTTTGACTCCACTTGAATTTCTTCCCTTTCTTCTATAAATAAGTTATGGGATTTGCAATTCTTGAAAACCCTTCAACGAATCTTCGATAATAGCCAGTAATCCCCATTAATGACCGTACATCAGTTACGTCCTTTGGGACTGACCATTCTTCAATTGATTTTATCTTTTCTGGATCAATTGAGATCCCTTCTTTAGTTACTACATGGCCCAAGTATTGTATTTTATCCTTAAAGAAATCACACTTATTAAATTTAGCATAAAGCTAATGTTCTTGCAATTCCTGTAAAACAATTCTTAAGTGCTCCTCATGTTCTTCTTTAGAATTAGAATAAATTAGACTGTCGTCAATGAATACCACTACGAATTTATCAAGGTATTTGTGCAACACATTATTCATTAGGCACATGAAGACAACTGGGGCATTAGTAAGCCCAAATGGCATAACAACAAGCTCATAGTGACCATATCTGGTCCTAAAAGTTGTTTTAAAGATGTCTTCATCTTTGATTTGGACCTGGTGATAACTAGATCGTAAATCAATCTTTGAGAATACAATTGCTCCATGTAGCTGATCAAACAGATCATCTACGCGGGGTAACGGATATCTATTTTTAATGGTCATTTTATTAAGTTGATGATAATCTATACATAAATGTAGAGTACCGTCCTTCTTTTTAACGAAAATAACAGGTGCTCCCCAAGGAGACACATTGGGTCTGATATAATTCTTATCAATAAGTTCTTTTAACTATGATTTTAATTCATTTAATTCCAATATATTCATCTGATAAGGGGCTTTTGAGATGGGCACTGCACAAGGTACCAACTCAATAGTGAAGTCTAACTCCCTCTTCAGAGGCAGTCCCAAAATTTCTTCTAGAAATACATCCGAATATCCCCTCAAGATTGGAATATCTTCCAGTTTTAGTTTATCTTCATTATTAGTATGTTCTTTGTATTACAGTTACAACAAAGGCTTTAGAACCCTTCCGAACAGATCTCTTTAATTGCAAAGCAAAGATATGTCTGATAGCTATTTTCCTAGGGATTCCTCTTACGTTTACTGTTTCTCCTTCATTATTTATGCAAGTAAAAGTTTTATTGAAACAGTTCAGAACTACTCTATGCTTTTCTAACCAGTCCATACCAATTAAAATATCATAAGAACCTAAAGGAAGTACATTAAGCTTCATAGAGGTTTCAAACTGATCCATGTTTACAATACAATCTTTTACAAAACTAATCACTTTTCTTTTTGCTCCAGTAGCTAGCTGAACTAACCATGACTTTGTAAACTTTTCTATTGATAACTTGCATTTTTCTACTAAATTAGGAGAAATATAACTTAAGCTAGCCCCTGGGTCAATTAAAATAGATAGAGGTGTTTGATTCAGCTTACCTTCCACTTCCACCATGGAAGTTTGATAATCCGCTTTCCTGTTTTCCAGTGCTGCGTTGATCTTGGGCATTGTCCTTTCTAAATCACCAACAGTCATCTCCTCCTACACCGTATGTATGTTGCTGACAATCTTCTTCCAGTTAGGGAAAACTGATGCATAATGAGGCCCATTACATTCCCAACATTTTACTTGTTCTTTACATTCATTATTCTTAATGTAATTGCTGTGGTTATTAGCATGTTCTTTATTTCTAGGGCCATTGGGTTTAACTGTGAATTACTTTTATTCCCTTGGAAATTCTTATTAGAAAAATTACTTGTATTATTATTCCTAAAGCTACGATTAGGTACGAAACCTTTCTTCTTCTGTTCAAAATTATTAGATCATTTAGCCTTCCAGTTTGAAATACTTTCCTTTTTGTGGTTATGCTGATAACAAAAATTCACCTTTCGCATAACCTCTTTTAAGGTTTTTGGATTATCGTATTCAATTCTGTCTTTTATGTGAAATGGCAAACAAATTAGAAACCGCTATACCTTAGGCTTCTCATCCACAATGTAAGGCACGTACTGTAGCAGAATTAAAAATTTACTGTTTAATTCTTTCATGTTCATTGTTCCCAGCTTTAGTTCATAAAATTCCTTAGCTCGCTCTTCATAGTACTGTTCTGACAAGAACTTCTTTTTGAAGTATTTCTTAAAGGTACTCTAGTTAATGTTCTTTTCCCTAATACCTTTTACTCGTTTTAGGTCCTGCCACCGAATATATGCCTTTCCAGTTAGGTTGTAAATGGCCATTCTTACTTTTAGCTGATTAGAGTAATTATAACTTTGAAAATACTTCTTTATCCTAGACAACCATGATTCAGCCTCTTCTCATTTCTCAGTTTCACCATTGAAAGTTGGTGGTTTTATTTTCTTAAATTCTCCTGAAATTTATTCATAAGGCTTAAATTTTCTTTTTCTTGAATGATAATTATCTTCGCTACTATCACTAGTGTACTGATAATTCTTCCTATGTGGATCACCATAAATCTTAGAGGACGAACTACTTTCAATTTTAGATTGTTTACACCTTTTGCTTTTGTGTTGGTAGGACATATCTTCAAATCTTGTCTGTTTATCTTTTTCTTCATTCTAAAATTTTTCCATCAAGATTTGGTTCAGCTCCTCTTAAGCTCTTAGAATTCTTTCATTTGCCTTTTTGACTGTTTCCATCTCAGTTCTTAATTATTTAACAGTTTGTAATAATTCTGAAGATTTATTAGTTATTTATTCATGGACTAGTTCTCTTCTAGAATTACTTCGTTCATTAAACAGGGACTCTTCATCTAGATATTCCTCGAGTCTTTCCATACCTGCAGTTTAGCTCATAAATGTTTTCTGGAAATAACATTTCAAAAAAATAATAATTAGTATGCATGCATTTAATCTATTGTTTATATATGCAGGTTGAGCCTTATTCAGGCCTAGTGTCTAAACTTGTGCTTTGACACCACATGTAATACTCCAAAAATTCGTAAAAATTTAAAAATTTTCATATGACATTAAATGTTTGAAATTGTCACTACTGAGGAACATTTAACTGTTAACGGTTAACCTAAACAGGTTTAAACTAGAACTAATTCTTTTGTTAATTTCTAGTTCCGCATACTTAACTGTTTATCTTCATAAATCATTATTAAGGATTGATTTAGCAGGTTATGATTTGGAACAACAGGAACTGAAACATCTGTTTAATTACTAGTGCTAAGTTTGTTTTACAGTTTTGTGAAAATATGAAGGATCTTCAGTTGAGATCGAGGCTTACTTAGCTTTTTAGCTAATGCACTGAAGCGATGCTTCTTTTACAGGTAAGACGTTTTGTTACCAGTTTCCGGATCGAGATTATTATCTCAACTAGCATAAAATATAATGCTAGTAAAATTATTTATTTTACAGCTTTGATCAAATGAATGAGGTATCGTTGACTTGTATATTTATGTTCTAAATAGTTTCTGGTAAACATAAGTGTTTAGTAAACTGAACATAGTCCAATTTCTCTTCCATTTCGCTATAACTATAACTTGTTCATTTAATTTTTATCAATCTATTATCAGTTTAGCTACTGCATGTAATTCTAGTGAAAGGTAATTGTATAGCAGATCCTTTTATACTTTATTACTTGATGCTGAGATAGTTCAAGAGTATTTGTTTTCAACAATAAACGAGTTAAATAAACTTATGGAAAACCTAAAATTTAGATATAGTCATAAAGTACAATGTCTGACATTCACACATGGAAATAAAAACCTAATGCATAAAACAATTCACTAACTAAACTAGTACTTACCAACTAGAGATGCAGTAATACAAATTTTATATATTTAAACTATAGTATTACTCCTTTTTGTGTAAGAATAAAATAATTATTTTCTACAAAAATCTATCCAACTTAACCTTTGTATGATTTGTTGAAATATTGTAACTTTGAAGAATATTCTATATGTATCTTTTGTGGTCCCCGATGGTCCTACCAGGAGAACCACTTGTATTATCTTTGTACCTCGATGCTTCTAATCAGAAGAACTAATAAGAGTTATGAGGTAGTCCCCTCTAATTGTAAAGGTGGGTCATTAGCAACCCAGTGTGGTTACTTGAGCCTACATGTGTAACTCGAGCCTACATGTCGGATGAGTTAAATAAAGTGAACGGATGAATATAAATAGAGGTGTGGTGCTCCTCATTTGGAACACACATTCTCACTTGTGTAGCGCATTAGTGGAGAAGAGAAGTAGCTGGAGAAGGAGGAGGATTAGGCTTTGATCTCCTTGCTGGTTTTATCTTTTATCTTTTTGGGGCATCTATATTGAGGAAGCTTTTGCTGGGTTTTTCCCAAGATAAATCTTTGTGTTCCTTTTGTATGGTTGTGCTTGTCTATCTTTCATTGATCCTGTTTATATGCTTTTGTTATGAAAATGTAATGAAATACTGATGTCTTAGCTAAGCATATGAAAAATTCAACATGGTATCAGAGCCACCCTAAAAGAAGGCATTGTGCAGCTACATAATCTAGGGATTCTTACTTTTTGGTGCAAAAGAAGGCTAGGCTGACTCCCCATTGAAGGGCGCATCTTTCTGTCGAAGCGGAATTCGATTCCGAGAATTTTTAGTTTTCGGTGCGGGAAATTAGGGTTTCTTGCAGAAGAAGATTTTTTGAGTGAGCCCAGCAAAGGATTTCTCTCCTCATCAAAATCGAATTTTAGAGACTTGGATCAAGATTTTTGGTTGGGTGAAACTCTGGGAAAGTCAAACCCTAGTTTGACCCCGAGCTAGAAAAACCCTAAATACTAAAACTACTAAGTTTTGGTACATTCTCTATATCCTAAGATTGAAAAAGGTTCAGGAGATGAAAATTGCAGAGACCGAAGATAAAATCCTTATGTACACTATGTCCAAAATTATGCCTCATATTCGTTATATTCTGGGATATATGATCCCTCCAAATTAGGGTTCCAGCCTCTTCCAGAATTCATCCCTAAACAGGACACCTGGGGAGAATTGCAATATCATGGGCTACAGAGGTCCAAATGGAATTCCTAAAGATGTTCCAGAAAGGGCACAGACTGTACTTCTCATGGTCCAAACTGTAGACTTAGAATATGAAACAGTGACATGTGGAAATCCATACAACCTCGCTGTTCGGAACAGTCCTGTAACAAGGCACCTTGGGAAAATGATCATAAATCCCAATTGGTGACACCAATTCTGATGAAACCTATGGTGTGGGATCAGGGACATGCGAGGTTACCTTAGTGGGAAATTTCAGACACAGAGGAGCAGCAATTTTAGAGATATCATAGAAACAGTGACAGAAATTTCTGTAGAAGAAATTGGAAAACTAGGGTTTCCTGTTTCGGGAGCTTCCCTCCACTGTTTTCAGAAAAGGAGTACTTTGGACAGCTCCATTTGAAGAGATCTATATTTCTATCCAATCAGATCTAAAATATTCCAAGTTTTTAAAATTAGGATTTCTGTGGCAAACCCTAGATCAGCCAGCTCCGGAACCAGGACAGACACCTCAAATCAGTAAGATCTAATCCTTTGTTATTTGCATTTGAGGTTCTCATTTCAAAGTGATATATCACATCAGCTTGATGATAAGCTTGGTGGAGTTGACAAATTCCAAGCATGGAAGCATTTGATCTCTCTGAAGAAAAATGAATTGGACACCTTCATGAGTAGAGAGGTTCCAGTTCCAGAAGGAGATGAGGCTCAAAGCGTTACACAAGAAGAACTTGATCAAGGCCAAGAAGATCATTGTTGATTCAATCACGGATCAATTTGTACCACAAGTGTCTTCCCTAAATACACCGAAGATGTTTGTTTCCTTGATCAAGATATTTGAAGATAAGAACATTAATCAGAAGATGGATTTGAGAAAATAGTTGAAGAATGTGAAGATCCAGAATGCAGAACATCTTGAAGCGGTAGAAGAAGAATTGGAGAATGCAAAAGTGGCAATAGCCACCTTGAATGGTCTCCCAGGATCATAGAATTCATTCATTCAAGGAATGTGTGCCAGAAGAAAGTAATTACTTTCAACAGACTCTGGGAAGAAGAAAAATCTCGACTCATAAGAAGAGAAGAAGAAGGTGGGAGCACCTGAAGATCAAGCTCTCACCATTCAAAGAAGATCCCTCAAGCAATGAGTAATGTGAAGAACTCAATTCTTGAAGAACCTCTTATCCATCTTATCATTTGGATAAGAAATGATGATGTCATGAATGAAGAAGATGATGAAGTAGAAGGATCAAGAAGGAGTCTACCCACGAAACGAATAAAAGATAAGTATTCAATTGTGATTGTATGATATTGTTTTGTTATGCATTTGATTATATTTAGTTGATGTATTATGCATGATAGATTGTTTGCATTAATGATTGTATACTACTAATATGCTTGTGATGGGTAAGTAGCTCATGGTGCCATACAACTCTCCATTGCTACTTATCAAACCTCTTTGCTGACATATTGGATTAGTGCACAATCTCAATGATGTCATGGTAAAGATGGAAGACATCTAGAAAGTTTCCATGAGACATGGATGAATGTTGTATTGGCTAAACAATTGTATGATGCATAATAATTTGTTGTTATGCAGTTCTAACCATGTAACTGGTGCATTTGAATTGTAGGAAAGGTCCTGTACAACCTCCTACAAGAAAAGAAGGACGAGACTTGTTCCGAAGAACAAGTGATGACAATTCAAGATTCACTCCAATGAACATGAATATGAAGCTCCCAGGGTCAGAGACACCATGACGGAAGAAAGAGCTTCAGAGAGTGGTAGATCCACCTCGAAGGATGAATACCACCATGGGTATGAGAGATAACTCAAGATGAAGAAAATAATGCTATGAAAGAAGCTATGATCAAAGAATAACAGTTGATCATGGGGAATGATGTATACGATATGATTTCAAGACATAAAGGGAAGTACATAGTATCTTCCATATGGATCTACAAGAACAAGTGTACAAATCAAAGTTCGTGAGTTGCCTTTGAAAGAATAGACTATGACATGACATACTCTATCAACAAGTATATGTCAAGCATAGAACCACCTATACATAATGAAGAGGGAAGATGATACTCCACTTCAGGGGGAGTGACTATAGAAGATATCTGAGTTCAACATGGTACGACATGATGGACAACTTCCTGATGGATCGAGACTTTACCAAGAGTAAAGTGGGTTCCAACCTTCAAGATTGAATGCAGAAGACTAGGATATGTTGATGACCTTACAAGATGAACTCATGAAAGATGTTATGATGAAAGAATACTAGAATGATGTTTAGGATATAATACTCAAACCAGAAAGCAAGAATGTGGTATCTTCCAAATGGATCAGTAAGATAAAATATGCTACTGATAGAAGTAAGGAAAGACTTGTGGCTTCTCTTAGAAAGAGGGAATTAATTCTGAAGAGACACTTACTCCAAGAAGCAAGGTATAATTTCTTCAGAACTATCATGGTAGTTTCTTCCATGATGAAGTAAAGACAAGCCTTCCTTAATGGTATGATTGAGGAAGATTTTTACATCGAATAGTCACAAGGATTTGAAGTTGAAGACATATCGACTCACGTATGCAAGTTGAAGAAGTCCCTCTATGGCTTGAAGCAAGCTCCCAAAGCTTGGTATGGAAGAATAGATAGTTTCCTGACGAGCATGGGATTTGCCAAGAGTAAAGTCGATCCTAACCTTTATCTCAAGGTTGCAGAAGATGAACCTGACATTCTATTATTATATGTGGATGACCTATTTTCTGACAGGGAATGAGAAACAAATTGTAGAATGCAAGAAGAAGTCCGCTGAAGAATTTAGACCTTGGTCTAATAATTTATTTCCTAGGTCCGGAAATATGAAGGAATCTTTCTCAATCAGGGAACGTATGGAGTGCAAAGTTTGAAAAGATTTGATATGTTGGAATGCAAAGTCATGGCCACACCCATGGACTCCAACCTGAAGCTGTTAGCTCATGACTCATCAGAGTTAGTGGGTGTGACTCATTACAGACAGATCATTGGGTCATTAATGTACTTAACAAATTCTAGACCAGACATTTGTTTTGCTGTGAACACCTTAAGTCAATATCTTGTTCAACCAAGACGGGTTCACCTAGTAACCGCAAAACATGTGATGAGATATCTGAAAGGGACTATAGACTTTGGTCTATACTATGATGGTAGCCATGAGTATAGATTGTATGGCTACACATATGCATATTGGGCTGGAAGTATCTCAGATAGGAAAAGCACATTAGGTAGATGCTTTTGTTTGGGGTCTACTATGAGTTCATGGTTTAGCAGGAAACAGTCCAGTGTTTCTTGTAGCACAACTGAATCAAAATACATAGCAGATTGCTCTGCTAAGTTGTGAAGTCATATGGCTTCGGAAGTTGATATCAGGTCTCTTTGACCTGAAGATGGATACTACAATGATTCTATGTGATAACCATATTTGTGATGACAGAGAACCCTGTGTTCCGATTGTAACACATAAAAATTCGGTATTTCTACATACGAGATAAGATGTAGATGATTATGTTTCAGTATTTCTATACTGAAGATATAGATGATGATGCTTTCAGTATTCACATACTGGAGATACATATGGTAATAGTTTAGTATTCACATACTGAAGATGTAGATGATGATGGTTTGAATGATGATGTACTGATGAAGCCTCTGTCTCAGCTAAAGCTCGAACACTTTCGAGACAAGCTTGGTGTTGTTCAAAAAGACCTTCCTCGAAAGGGGGAGTAATGATGTTGCAGTGGGATTGTATCATCCCTGAGCACTTTCCCTAAAGTGATCTGGAGACCTTGGTCCTCAAGAATGAAGAGGGATTGTATCATCCTGGGACATCTGTCCAAAATAGATCCAGTGACTTCGGTCTTCATGAATGTGGTGGGATTGCATCATCCCTGAACTTTGGTTCAAAATGTATCCGGAGGTCTTGACCCCCGTGAAAGTGGTGGATTGCATCATCCCTGAACCTCGGTTCAAAATGTATCCAGAGATCTTGGTCCCCGTGAATGTGGTAGAATTGTATCATCCTTGAACTTTGGTTCAGAACGGATCCGGTGACTTTGGTACTCGAGAACGTGTGTTGATCCCGTAATTCCTAGAGGAAGGATTGTCTGAGTTCAACATCTGTGTTGATCCCGTAATTCCGAAAGGAAGGATCGTTAGTAACTCCGTAAAGACCTAAATCCCGTAATTCTGAAAGGAAGGATCATTGAATTGATCCCATAATTCCAATAGGAAGGATTGTCTGAGTTCTATTAATTCTTGCACATGATCTAGGAACTAGGAATCAAAATCATCAAATAATTATTAACAAATACTCATGAATTGGAAATTATTGGAACCAAAATTGGTTTCCTCTTTGTATATTTAATAAACAATAAAGGGTTACAATACCAATGCTGAGCAATGGCTTAACTCCATGAAGAATTCAAATACCTAAGGAGACAATTCGAATTCAGTGAGTGAGTCTAGCTTAACTGACTCTCAACCTTGCAATCTCACTTAGTTAACCACTTGACCGAAAACCTAATTGACTCACCAAACCCTAACTGAAGTCAGAGTGCAATAAATGACTGAATCTCAACTGAAGGAGATCAAACACATGTCATAGTAATCCAACCATCAAGTGCTAGTGCTGCATGACTCCAATGAACCTCGATGAGGTTAACTGAAGCTAAACTGACCATCAGAAGTTGGTGGAGGCGCCTTGTTGACTCCAGATCATTAAATAATAATAAATAATCATTAAATAATCATAAAATAATATATTTAATGACTGGAGGCACCTTAACTAACTGGTTGAACTGACTGTAACCACCAGTTAGCAATTAGGTGCATTAATGTCACACAGATCACCCCTGGAGTGCTCCAGTTAGCCTCCTTGACTGTAGGAGAAGGCTAATTTAGCCTCCTTGACTGTAGGAAGGCGTGGGTGTGACTAGATGATGGTAATTAATGCTCCACTGATGTCAATTAAACTTAGGATAGTGGTTTAACTAGGCCAATTTGACCAAAAGAGTGTGTATGATGGTAAATGTCTCCAACACCCCCCCTTAAGCTATACTCAGGAAGAGTTAGAAAACATATATGCATAAAAATTATAGGGCCCTGGCAACTAAGGCCATAGGTCACCCTGTACAATGCTGAAACTGAAACAATGCTCAAAACAAACTAAGTGAGGAAAAGAGGGAAAACCCCCCCTCAAGCTGAACACTGAAAGTAGTCTGGATCACCCTGATGAACTCACCCCCAACAGTGAAATTCTTTTCTAAAAATCTCTTGGTGAAGATGTCTGCAATCTGCTCATCATTCGGACAGTATTGCAGAATGATGGTCCTGTCATGCACTAGCTCCCTGATGTAGTGGATGTGAATCTCTACATGCTTGGTCCTCTGCCTGGTAACTGGATCCATGGATATCTTAATAGCACTCTGATTTTCACAAAAGAGGACAGTGGACAAAGTACTACCAAGATCAAACTCTGAAAGAATGCCTTGCAACCAAACTGCTTGGATGCAAGCATTCACCGCTCCTTGATACTCGGCCTCTGCTGAAGATAGTGCTATGGCAGCCTGCTTTTTGCTTGACCAGAAAATAGGGCCACCACCAAACATGAATACATATCTGAAAGTTGACTTTCGATCAATAGAATCACCCACCCAATCGGAATCTATGTATCCAACCAGCTCTAGCTCGAAGTCTGCAGCATAGTGAATGCCGTAGGTCCTGGTTCCCTGAATGTACTGGAGGATCCTCTTGGCTGCCTTCCAATGAAGATCACGAGGCTGTTGCATGTATCTTGATACAACATTCACGGCATAACAAATATCAGGCCTAGAATGTGTCAAGTACAACAAGCTACCAATCAGCTGTCGATAGATAGTGCAGTCCATGGGAGGTGTGCTTTTTCCTTCTTCAAGGCTGATCCCTGAAAGGAAAGGGAATGGTGTAGGCCTACATTCAGCCATGTTAAACTTGACTAACAGGTCTGAAATTTATTTTTATTGAGTGACCATAATCCCATCAGAATTGTGCTCGATTTCGAGCCCCAAAAATTGTTTTAGAAGCCCCAAATCACTCATTTCAAAGGCATTGTGGAGAGCAGTTTTGATGGCTGAAATGGAGGCAATTGTGCTATCTGTGATCAGTAAGTCATCAACATATAAAAAAATTATAATTAGATGACCATTATGCTTCTGTAAATACACATTTGGATCTGATCTACATCTCTGAAAGTTTTACGAGAGAAGGAAGGCATCCATCTTGGAATACCACTCTCTTGGGGCCTGTTTTAACTCGTATAGCGACTTCTTTAGCTTACAAAACAAAGATGGATCAGTGATGTATCCCTTAGGTTGCTTCATGTATATCTCCTCATGAATATCTCCATGTAGAAAGGATGACTTAACATCCATGTGATGCACCTCCCAGTGCTTGGATGCGGAAATAGCCAAAACAAGGCGGATGGAGTCCATTTTTGCAACCGGTGCAAAGGTGTCATGGTAGTCCACTCCTTGGAACTGAGAGAAACCTTTTGCTACCAGAATTGACTTATATTTTTAGGTGCTTCCATCTGCAGCAACCTTTGTCCGAAACACCCACTTGCATTGAACCAATTTCCTTCCCGGAGGAAGAGGAACTAGCTCCCAAGTAGTGTTTTTCTGAAGAGAATTCATCTCTTCATCCATGGCAACTTGCCATCTCAGATCATTCCGAGCATGGTAGTAGGATTTTGGATCTGAACTAATCATCAAATATCAAGTTTTGGACAGCAAATTATCAGAACAAGAGAGCACAATACCTGCTCTTTGGAAATCAGACCGGGTTCTCCTTGGATCATCCATATTTCCAATGTTGTCTCCTGCGGAGGAGAGTGTCTTTTGGGCTCATGTAGGAAGATGATTTCGAAATTCAGTATCTAATGATTGATTCACACTGATATCAGAAATTAGAGGATCCAAATCAGGGTCATCACCCCCAATTTCATCATCCAAATATTCAGTGGAATAGGAAGGAATTTCAGCAGTTTTCTCCTTCACTAGTTCCACCTCTTGAAGAGGCTCATCGAACTTGAAACTTCTCTTGATGATGATCTGTTTGGTCTTGATATCTAGCAGCTTGAATCCTTTAGATTCATTAGGATACCCAATAAATAGACATTCTATGCTCTGCGGTTGCAAATCCCTTCTTTTATCAAGCGGAATTCGGGCCCATGCAGTGGACCCAAACACCCGTAGGTTCGACACATCTGGCTTGTGTCCAAAGTATGCTTCGAAATGAGTCTTTCCTTTCACTGATGAATGTGGGACCCTGTTTTGAATGTATGCTGCAGCATGCATGGCTTCAGCCCACAAATTTTCAGCAAGCTTCTTTGACTCCAACATACAGGTGGTCATCTCTTTGAGAGACCAGTTCTTCCTTTCCGCTACTCCATTCTATTGGGGAGTGTAGGGAATTGAATGTTGGACCTGAATACCACTTTGGGAGAAAATGTATAGCAACTCATTACTGACATACTCCCCTCCATTATCAGATCTCAAGATCTTGATCTTAAGCCTAGAGGAATTTTCGATCAAGGCCTTCAATTCAGAAAATTTTCCACATACTTCTGATTTCTTTTTGAGAAAGAAAACCCATGTATACCTTGAAAAATCATCAATAAAGGTAAGGAGGTACCTTGATCCATTCATGGATGTGACAGGCATTGGACCACTGATATCAGACTGTATCAGCCCCAATATGCTTGTAGCTCGGTTTGCCTTCCCCCGATCGAACTTGTGCTCAGGGTGTTTTCCAATCACACAGCCCTTGCAGACTCCCGTGGTTGCCTTGATGACCAGGAGGCCTTCAACCATGGAGTTTTTCTGTAATTGCTGAAAATATTTGAAATTGACATGGCCAAAACTCTCATGCCACAGCCTACTAACCTCATTTCCATGAGTTAGCAGAGCGGTGGGCTTTGCATCTGCAACAAAGTGAGAGAACTCATAGGCTTTTGCATGATGATTTGCATGGCCTTTTGCAATGAGTTTCCCGAATGCAATTTCTGTTATCTCAACATCATTTGGGCTAAAAGAGACTCTCTTAGGCATTCCTATATATGTCATCTGATAGACACTAAGGAGATTTGCTGCTAGAGACGGTACATACAAAACATTAGAAACAAACCATTTTCTAGATCTACAGTACCTTGTCCTTTGGAAATGATGGTGGAATCATCTCCCAAGTGGATGGGAATGGATTTGCTGGTCTCCAAGGATGAAAAAGAGTCTTTTTCAGCCATCATGTGATTCAAAGGTCCACTTTCAATCAGCAGTGATTTGGATTTCGAAGTGCTTGCCATGAGGGCATGACCTTTCTCATGCTGTGGTTCCCGATCTTGGTGATCTCTCCTCCGAAAGCTCTCCGGAATATTGATGTGATTCCTCTCAAGGAGAGAGGTTGCTTCATCAAGATTTTTCTTCATGCAGTAATGTTCAGGGTGAAAACCCTTCCCGCAGTAAGAACACCTAACTTTTTCTTTCCCATTGTGCCCTTTTCCTTTGTTCTTCCTTGAGCCGGAAGATTCATCATGCTGCTGATTTTCAACTCTAGGCTTTGGAGCATCAAATTTAGTTTTCTGATTTTTCTGCTGCTTTCCTTTACCCTTCACATCTTTGGGCCCTGAGATATGGAGGGCTTGATCACGGGAAGATCGGATGATCCCCATCTAGACAAGCTTGTCATGTTCACTAGTTAGGGACTCAATGAAGGCATTGAGTGTAGGCATCTTCCATCCGGGAATTGTGAGCTTCCCCACACGGAATGTAGAAACAAAAACTGAATAATCAGCCCCGAGTTTGGAGAGGATGGCTAGGATGAGCTGATCATCCTCCTTCTCCACTTTGCATTGCTTCAGGAGAAAAATAGTATGCTTGAACTTTGTCAAGAAATCATTCAGAGTCTCGAAATTGGAAGGTTGGAGAGACATGAGTTCATTTTCGAGTTGGTAAACTCTGAAGTCATCATGCTTTCCATACAGATATTCCAATTTGTCCCATATTTCTTTCGGTGTCTTCAGATCCGTAAGATGGAAGAGAAGGTCATCGGAAATAGAGAGGCACAAGAAACTGAAGGCTTCATCCTTCTTGTTCAAGAATCTTGATTTTTCTATGGCGGATCCCGGCTTAGGTTCAGTGTCCATGGCGACTCTATGGAGTCCTTTGGATTTCAACTGAGTTTCCATTTTATTTTTACATGTGTGGAAATTGTATGGAGTCAACAGAGGTACTGAGGAGGCCATCTGGATATGCTGTAGCGAATGCTTCGCATGTAGAAACCTGAAAATCAAAACAGAAAGGGCAAAATAAGGTCGGACAACCTGCACATTCTAGGCTTTCATCACACCCAGCATAGTCAATCAAGAAAGCTTGATCAACAAGTTCTTTACTTGGGATATTGAGTGGTAAGCCTTGGCTTCTGGTGCAGTGTTGGAATTTTGAGCTATTGCTCACTTTTCATGGAGAAATCTGTCAAAAATCTTGTTTTTGAGAGATTGTTCTTTGTCCCGTCGCATGCTCTGATACCATATTAATTCTTGCACATGATCTAGGAACTAGGAATCAAAATCATCAAAGAATTATTAACAAATACTCATGAATTGGAAATTATTGGAACCAGAATTGGTTTCCTCTCTGTATATTTAATAAACAATAAAGGGTTACAATACCAATGTTGAGCAATGGCTTAACTCCATGAAGAATTCGAATACCTAAGGAGACAATTCGAATTCAGTGAGTGAGTCTAGCTTAACTGACTCTCAACCATGCAATCTCACTCAGTTAACCACTTCACCAAAACCCTAATTGACTCAACAAACCCTAACTGAAGTCGGAGTGCAATAAATGACTGAATCTCAACTGAAGGAGATCAAACACATGTCATAGAAATCCAACCATCAAGTGCTAGTGCTGCATGACTCCAATGAACCCCGATGAGGTTAACTGAAGCTGAACTGACCATCAGAAGTTGGTGGAGGTGCCTTGTTGACTCCAGATCATTAAATAATAATAAATAATCATTAAATAATCATAAAATAATATATTTAATGACTGGAGGCACCTTAACTGACTGTAACTGACTGGTTGAACCGATTGTAGCCACCAGTTAGCAATTAGGTGCATTAATGTCACACAGATCAGCCCTGGAGTGCTCCAGTTAGCCTCCTTGACTGTAGGAGAAGGCTAAGTTAGCCTCCTTGACTGTAGGAAGGTGTGGGTGTGACTGGATGATGGAAATTAATGCTCCACTGATGTCAATTAAACTTAGGATAGTGGTTTAACTAGGCCAATTTGACCAAAAGAGTGTGTATGATGGTAAATGTCTCCAACAAGTTCCACAGATGTGTTGATCTCGTAATTGCAATAGGAAGGATTGTCTGAGTTCCACGTCTGTGTTGATCCCATAATTTTGAAAGGAAGGATCATTAGTAACTCTGTAAAGACCTAAATCCCATAATTCCGAAAGGAAGGATCATTGAATTGATCCCGTAATTCCAATAGGAAGGATTGTCTG